>JAAIIK010000037.1:1897775-1922777 GCA_014706435.1 Silurus glanis
TGTGTGTGTGTGTGTGTGTGTGTGTGTGTGTGTGTGTGTGTGTGTGTATTTCAATAGGTGAATATGTATAGGCTAAGGCAAATAACCACCTGTCACAAAGTGGAGAGTTTGTTGCCTCTTCTATGTGCATTACATTCATGCAAATCACTTTAAACTATGAGAAAAGAGAAAGAGAAAGAGAAAGAGAGAGAGAGAGAGAGAGAGAGAGAGAGAGAGAGAGAGAGAGAGGGGAAATAAAGAGATAGAGTCAGAACATTAGGTAATGTTTTAACCAGATGTCTCACTCTGTATACAACTGTAATTGTATGATACGGTGGTTACACTTGATTATAAGGCAGCACAGTAACACACAATGGTGATTAAACGGATCAGTTCAGCAGTTTCAATGCACACCTTCCAGCCAATAAGAACTGAGTATTCAGACAGACAACAGTCATAATAACATTCTGTATTTGTTTTTGTATTTTTAATTAAGGACATGGACACATCATATTAAGGCCACACATGGAATTATCTTGTAATTCAGGAAGTAGTCATCTGTTTTTTTATTCACAGGTGTGCCTTGTCAAGTGTTAATTTATGATATGTCTTGCCTTGACATTTCTTAATGTGTTTACACCGTTGTCTCGTGCAGAGGAAAAGTTCATTACAAAGTCATTAGCATTATAATTGTTATTACGACAACAATAGAAATCCATCTAATAGCAAGAAACACTCAGTTAAGCAAAGAGAAAAGACAGTCTATCTGAAAGATATCAGGAATTTTAAATGCATCCACAAATGCAGTCAACAAAACCATCAAACACTGATGAAATAGGCTCTCATAGGGAACTAGAGCTACCTCTGCTGCAGAGGATAAGTGTATATAAGAAATACCACCTTCAGAAACCACTGATTTACATAAATGCTTCTCAGATGAACTGCCCTCCACATTCACACAATCTAAATCCACTTGAGATGGATTGGGATGCGTTGGACCAGAGTTTGATAGAAAAGCAGCCAACAAGCACTTAACACCTCTGGGGACTCATCAAGATTGTTGGAAAATCATTCCAGGTGATTACCTCGTGAAATGGGAGAATTCCATGAGTTTTCCAAGCTGCCATTAAAGCTAAAAGTAGCTACTTTTAACAATCTAAAATCGTAAACATTTTCTGGGTTGTTTAACTACTGTTGGCTGCATGTGCGTTCTTTCATAGTTTGGATTCTTCAGTATTAATGAACAATGTTGAAGATCAACTCAACTCAAGCTTTATTGACATTCCTCCACATACACAGTATAAAAAGAATGAAATAAAGAGTAAACTTTAAAAATACTTAAGGTGCGATAAATATGAGGTAGATGTGCTAAATATGAGGTTGAAATGTAAGTCATGTAAGAAAAGAGTTAAGTAAAGTGTGAGTGCACAGTCCGAGGTCACCGTGTTTAAACGTGTGCAATATATGACCAGAATGAGCGGACAGATAGTAAACAGTAAACGGATAAATTCCCTGAGTGCAGATGTCTGCAGATGTGCTACAGTGTTTTAATACACAGTAAAGTGGCTGAATGCGAATGTGTTTGTCAATGTTATTAAAATATATACTTATATATACTATATACTCAGTGGCGGGCGGTCAGGGCCAGCAAAGCCTTCTCTGGCTCAAACCTCTGCTGGCTCAAACACTATCAGAAGCACTGACCTACATTTACAACCTAAATTCTAATATTTGTTCCATGAAATTGGATTAATTTATTCCCAATGGTTTATTCTCTTCATTTCATAGAGTTTCCCAGAATAGAGTCAGTATTTTTCCGTCCTCTAATTGGTTAGTCAGACAGAAACTGTTACAGCCAACTTCGACTGGCAAAACACGTGTGTAGCGCTTCACACATGAATACATCAGAAGTATATATAATATACTTCTTATACTCCAAGGCTCTTCTCTGTTCTGGTGGAATGAACTTCCCCTAGATGTCCGAACAGCGGAGTCTCTGGCTTTAAGCGATGGTTGAAGACCCACCTCTTACTGAAACACTTAAATTAGCACTTTCCAAGTTTGCTTTGTAAAAATCAAGAGTTATTGTCTGATTTATATTAAGTTTGTAATCTAGCGTACCAGTGTCGATTCATTCATTGCTAGAGACTCAAAGCACTTTTGTACGTCGCTCTGGTCAAGGGCGTCTGCTAAATGGCGCAAACGCAAATAAAAAAAATTATAAATTAATACATTTTAATAATACAAAATAAAGAAAAACGGGAAGGTGTGTCCAAACTATTAAATATATATATATATATATATATATATATATATATATATATATATATATATATATGGGCATTGGATCTGCTGGAGTTAATGAGTGTAGGATTAAAGATTCATACAGGAAAAAAAACGTGAAAAAAAAATACAGCTTAGCAAACTAAAATATACCACTGTATACAATGAATAAGTTACAAGGAGTGTGTCTTTGTCCACGTGACGCACTAAACACACTCCGAGATCAGTGTGTGGGGGTTTGGGGTCAGTTATGTGTTATGTGTTTCGCCCCTAGGGGCGGGGTTAAGCCGCCATTGAGTGACTGGGTGAAGGATTAACAGAGGAAGCAGCAAGTAACGGTGAGATATTTAACGTACTTTCTGTTATATTCATATAATATTTTAAATTATTATTGAGATTTAGAATTATCCATCAACTTTTTTACGACTTCTTCAGTAAAGATAAATAGAGAGTTTGCTATACACACACATGATCGTAGGGGGTGCTGTTTTCTTTTCTTCTCTGGAGGATATATTAATATACAGTATAATTAATATCTATATACAGATTTTAATATAATATCTAGATAATATCTAGATACAAATTTTTCCTCCACCTTCTTTTACATCTTCTTCATTGCTTGTGAGTATTATCTTTACATTTTATACTGGATGCCCTCCAAAAGGGAATGTGAATATTATTAATTTTGCTCTTATATATTATTATTTCAAGGTACCTCTGTTGGACAGTAGTGATTTAAGACAGAGTGTGTCTGGTGTTTAACATTTAAGCTTGAAGATGTTTCGCTTCATGATCATCTTCTATGCTCTTCTCCTGACTGCTGCAAATGTCCGAGGTGAGATCTATCCTTTATACTCCATTAGGTATTGCATATGATGAAAATATGTTCAACCTATAAAAGATTTGCAGCTTGGTGTCTTTTAATGTTTGCTTTTTGGGGTCATCGAGCAAAGTGTAGGACGTAGGAAGGACCATTCGATTTATAATCAGTAATATTTGTTTTCTTTGCTCAGCACAATGCGACAGGCCTGTTGTTGGAGGAAACCGGGTTTTGAGTGAAGATAATGAAAAATTGACTTTTGATGATCAATCCATTTTGAGGTTTAAATGCGCCACTGGTTATGTGACTGCAAGGGCATCAGCTTCCAGGTCGATCATCTGTACCGGAACCCAATGGAGCGATCTGGAGCTTCTGTGCAAAAGTAATCTGTCTACAAACATTCATTTTTGAAAACATTTCTACCATCTGTATCATGATATTTTAGTTTTGGTAGAAATTATAGGATGGTCATATTACATAAGCAAAAAAGCTGTTTGAGAAGTTGATATAATGTATATGATTTTGAAAGAAATATGACACTTTTATATTTCAAATACCTTTTACTAAACAACAGAATAAAGACTTGAAGACTTTTAAGTCCACATTAAACCTAAACATAAAACCTATTAAATGTATGACATGTTGTTCATGTACTAAATTAAACATTATAATCACTGGCAAATCAATATGGTTTACATAAAATAACAGACATGTACCGGATATCTATTTTATTTTACCAGAAAAATCATGTGGTCATCCTGGCGATATTAACAATGGAAGGTATACCTTTCCACATGAAGACGGAATTCTGTTTGGTGCCACCATCACGGCAAAGTGTAACGAAGGGTAAAGATGATTCTCTATCATTGGTTCTACACACATGTATGTACACAGTAAGAGTCAATAAACAGTCAGTTAATAATGAGACTTTTCATTGTATACTAGCGACCTCAATGTTAGTCAAAAGTTTAGACCAGAGATGCCCAAAATAGTGCCCACAGTGCAAAGTTGGCTGGTGGTGACCTTTGATTTGGGCTGCCATACCATTCATGAGAAGAGGAACAAAAAAAGGATAAAAAAAAGACATTTAGAAAAACATTTGGATTGGATTGTTTCTCATCTGAACTTTGAAAATTAAACTGCATTAAAATTACATGATAATGTTACCTATTTATTTATTTAAATATTAAATCATATATGAAAGAAAACATATTTTAATATGTTAATGTTTGGTATAATGCAACATTTATTTTCTGCCCAATCCAGTTTGATTTTAGGCCTTTCATACGGAAAAGTTTGGTTTAAACGCATTTAAACGCTCAATTCAGCAGTTTCCCTAAACAAGGCATTCATTTGAAACAATAAGAAAGTATTTGTACAGTGGTACCCCGCTTATCGACCGTAATTCGTTCCTTAAAACCGGTCGTAATGCGAAAAGGTCGAAGAGCGAATGTAATTATCCCATAAGAAATAATGGAAAACCAATTAATCCGTTCCCGACCTCCACCGATACCCATTTATTAACAATTTTTGCCATCTCGTTCATAGCCTGTGGTCTTTGTTTTAAGTTAACATTGCACGACATAGTGGGCAAGACATTTGCTTCTTGAATTTTTACCTTATTGGCTAAATATGTACATATAGTAGACTTAGGTAAATTATACGTAGCAACAAGATCTTTGATAAGCATTCCATTTTCATACTTAGAGATAATTTCTCTCTTTGTCTCCATAGAAATCACACGCCGCTTGGCCTTCACATCTCTAGCTTTTTTTGGACCCATATTTCTAGAGTATTTTCACAAATGTAAACAAAAAAAAAAGACTTTACACTTTAAACAGAGTATAGTATATACAATATACACGCACTAAATTGTTATATTGACCGCTAAATAACACTTTATTGTTCAGAAACCGAAGTTTAATTTACGATAGATGCTCTCTCCACGAAGGCTGAGGCGAGACTGGGAAGATCCTTTCCCTCGCTCCACGTGGGTCGGGGTAAAAAAAGGTCGATAAGCGGGCATTTGGTCGTTCAGCGGGCGCAAATTTCGGTCGAATACTGTTCGCTAAGCGAAAAGGTCGATGTCCGAGCCGGTCGATAAGCGGGGGACCACTGTATCAAAAATACTGTAAACAATTTAAAATAGAAAACAGTTTAGAATTTACTGCATAACTCTATAATCTGTGTTTACGTCATGGCGTTAAGGTTTATTATTCTTCTTCTTATTATAAAATAGAAAAAGTCATTTCTCGAATTGTATATCATAGTGCTTATACTTTGAAAGGACTTGTAACTTGTACGGATATCCATAATTTGGACGTCTATTTGCAGTTATAAGCTTGTTGGCCAAGCATTTAGGAATTGCAGAGAAACAGGTTGGGATGGGAGATCTCCTGTATGTGACGGTAATGCCCATTTTTTTAGCTTTTTTTTTTTTCTTTTGTTAAATTGATTTATTACAATGAAAGCATTATTATTAATTGCATGCTTGCAATTTCTGTTCTGGTTCAATTAAATAAATTGTGATTTGTTGTGTATGTAATAAGTGACTTTGGAGGAAAGATTTGCAGATTGTTTAGAATAATCTAGTTGTATAGGTGTGCAGGCCTCTTAACTAATACTATATAACTATAATGCTAGATTTTCTGATCTTTTTTTGAGTAACAGTCTCTCAGCATGACACATTCTGCACTCTTTTATGCTCTGGTGCGGCCATTCAGAGACCTTTTGGTTAAGCCTTTCCTTTGTTGATTTTGGTGTATGCTTCTGGTCATTGTCAGTGTGAAAGGTGAAATTTGGCAGAACGCGGAATGCAGAAGCGGAATGTTTTGCACTTCAATTTTGAAAAAGCCCAGTTGTGGGTGAGGAAAACCAGCCCTAATGCATGATTCTGCCAGCATCATGATACACCAAACATACTTTTTAAAATTAGTGATTTATTATACCTTTAGAATCGGGTATATGGCTCGCATACTTTCTCATCTTTTTTCAAGACAGACATTCTAAAAGAATTGTTAAACTGTCCATGCACTGTTTATGGAATTTATTTGTCTTTCAACAACAAAAATTTGGAAAGTATATAGGAAAAATTAAGGATGTCAAAAAATTTTTGTTGTGATTTCTTTCTAGTGTTAAAGTGTCTACCACCTCCCGGAATAGAATCTGGAACGTTTGAACCAGAGGAAGAATCCTATGATTATGAAAATGTAGTCACATACTCTTGTAAGAGAGGTCTTGATCTTATTGGACCTTCAGAAATATCTTGCTCTGGTGATGGAACATTTAAGCCTGATCCTCCTCGGTGTTTGGGTGAGTTCCACTCGAAAAAATTATCTAATTAAAAATAAAAACAAACATCTTTATATTTTATGTTTATCATATTGATTTCATTAGTTATAAATGTAAAAAAAACTTGTTTTTTTTTTTTTTTGGTACAGATGTGTCCTGTGACAGCCTGAACATCAAACATGCATTTAGAATTGAAGGAAAATCACCACCTTATAAATATAACAACTTTGTCCGCTACAAGTGTAATAGAGGCTATAAAATGGAAGGGTCTGATTTCCTAACCTGTACAGAAAATGGGTGGAATCCTCCTCCTCCTCAGTGCAATGGTAATAATGATGAATGTTTTTGAATTATATATCATAATATATAATTATATATTCCCTACACAAACAGCATTAATGGCAGTTAATAACTGATTCACTGACATTCAGATATTGTCTTTTGTTATTTTGAGATCTAATACCTTAAAAAAAATTTGACACTCAGATTTACCTAAAACATTAAAGCAGATGTGTGATTGCTATTCTGTTCTTTTTCAGTTATTACCTGCTTCGAACCTCCTACTATAACCAAAGGGCATTTTAACCCCCTGAAGGACGTGTACATATATGGAGAAACAGTCACATACAATTGTGTGGAAGGTTTTAAACTTTATGGATCTCCAACAATTTCATGTTCTGATGATGGAAAGTTTGAGACGTCTCTTCCAGAGTGTCGGGGTAAGTATTTGAGAAAATCACAATGTTATGATCGTGTTGTTTTGGACAATGATGAAATCAGTTTACTAATGAAAATGTCAGCCTTTCAACCATTCATTTTTTAGGGTTTAAGATATGGTGTTCTTCCTCCTGAACATTTTTTTTCATTGCCTCTGCTTGATGTTTTGAAATGTCAAATAAAAAAGGGTTAATAATTTTCTGATCAGTAGAATGAATTGTGTCAGCAGTATGAAACTATACAGAGTATGTCAATTGTTTCTTATATGCAAGTTAAGAAACTAATAGTGGACTATTAGTAAATCCAATGGGCTATAGGACATAGCAAACACCTAAATGGTAGGGACAGGAGATACAGTGAAATGTCAGCTTTGTCTCAGATGGTACACTTGTGGTCCTTGTTTGTGTGTACTTGTGAGATCCATTAAGCACATATTATTACTCTGAATCAAGCCTAAAGTTTACCATACTACAGATGATGCAATAAATGTATGAAAACATTAGAAACATGCAGGTTGGTGGATTGACTACTCCACAAATGTGAATAAGTGTGTGTTTATTTGGGTTTGGTGTCCCATTCAATGGTGTTTGAATGAATAATGACAGTTAATCCATGATTCTTCAACAGAATCGCACAATGGCAAGCCATCATTAAAGCACATTGTGGAGCATAAGTAAAATGTAATGAATTCTTGAGAATTGTTTTAAATACTGACTTTTGGCTCTTTAAGCACTTGAACTGCTGTTACTGTTACACAAATGCAGATTTGAAGGAGGTCTGCAGGACTTACACAGTACATTTGTGACCAGGTCCAGAAAATTGTTTTCAGTTTAGTTTTGGAAGAATATTAGTTAAGAGTTTAAATATAAGGAACCACAAAACAAAAAGTCTAAATGGGGCTACAAGTATGAAGGAGCTCAGCCACATGGTCAGAAGGTCAGCCTGTCTGTGCACTTAAGATTAAAGTTTCTCCTGGATTTCCCTCTTTTTTTTTTTTAAACCAGAGATCTTTTGTAATCCACCATATATTCGAAATGCGGTTATTGATGAAACCGGCAGGTCACCACCTTACAGATACAAAACCTCAATCAAAATCAGCTGTAATAAAGGCTACAGAATGGAGGGGTCTGAATATCTGACCTGTGAGAAGGATGGATGGACTCCAGCTCTCCCACGGTGTATCGGTAAGTATAATTAATGATTTTGAACGTCCTAGGATGTTTTTGTTTTTAAATGTTTGTAAGATATGTCTTAATAGCTGAGACAGGTCCCTAGTGTCCATTAAAGTTCTGCATTTTTCAGTAAGAAGAGTAAAAATATGAATGGCAGAATTACACAGACAAATAAGTAACAATAAGTAATGACTAAATAAAATAGATTTTCTTGTTTTATTAGTTTTCTATATATTCAACATTCTTCACAGCAGTGCACAGGGAATATGATAACTGTCTGGGCATGCATCTAATATTCTAGGAAAAAAAACCCCAACAACCTCAAAGTAACCAACGGCATCATACAGGCTTCACTTAGTTAATCTTCACTTAGTTTAATCTTAAGTTAGGACTGCTCATTTTACGCACTTTATTTCCACCTGAAACTTGTTCTGTAAGATGGCCAAAAACCAAAATAATCCAAACAAATCAAAAACAGACACAAGTCTCACTCCCTATGATGCAGCTCAGATTGTAACTTAAAAAATTAACCACACCACTCCACTGCCCTCCCTCTCATTCACATACTTTGTCTTGCTCCTACTGACTTTCATTCCCCTTCTCTTCAGCGTCTACCTCCTCTTCTACAGGCTCTTCTCAACCTGCTCCCTACTTTCACCACAAATCAAAATATCATCTGCAGACATAATAGTCCATGGAGTCTCCTGTCTGACTTCATCTGTTAACCTGTCCATCAGCACTGCAAACAGCAAAGAGCTCAGAGCCGATACTTGAAGCAATCCCACCTCCACCTTGAACCATTCCTACTGCACACCTAACTGAGGTCACACTGTCCTCATACATGTCCTGCACCACCCTCACATACTTCTCTGACACACCAGACTTCCTCATGCAATACCACAACTCCTCTCTCTGCACCCTGTCGTACGCTTTCTCTAAATCCACAAACACACGATGCAACTCCTTCTGATCTTACTCTATACTTCTCCGGCAACATTCTCAAAGCAAATAATGCGTCTGTGGTGCTCTTCCTCGGCATGAAACCATACTGTTGCTCACAGATGGTCATCTCTTCTCTCAGCCTGGCTTCCACTACTCTTTCCCATAACTTCATGGTGTGACTGATCAACTTTATTTCCTTGTAGTTTTGTAGTGGCGGTTAATAGTAATCTGGGCCTTGACTGATCCGCTACTGAATTTAGGTTTATTATTCGCATATGTGATTTGTCACGCAACCCTCCCCGTTTACCCGGGCTTGTGACCAGCACTTAGAGTGCACTGGCTTGTGAACTCTTATTATTGTGTCTAAGAGGTTAGAATTACATTCTGCAACTTCTCCTACTGTTTGTCATTGACTCCATTAAATGTTGGTAAATGATTTGGTATCTGAACACTGAGCGTGATTAACATGAAATATGATTGACATCATATTTATTTAAGTTCATACTGTATTCTGGTGGTGTAACTAACATTGGATAGCTGATAACTGATATGTGGTCACTACCAATGTTTCTGGTTTTTACTGTAGTTATAACTGTTTAAATAAGATTGTTAGATCCATTTTCCAGAGACACACTGATGCACAATCATGATATGATGCTTTTTGCTTCTGTTTCTGTCTCCCCCCTAAAGAGATGATCTGTGATGCACCCTGGATTAACAATGCATCACTGTGGAGCATATGTAAAATTTAATGAATTCTTGAGAATTGTTTTAAATACTGACTTTTGGCTCTTTAAGCACTTGAACTGCTGTTACTGTTACACAAATGCAGATTTGAAGGAGGTCTACAGGACTTACACAGTACATTTTTGACCAGGTCCAGAAAAATGTTTTCAGTTTAGTTTTGGAAGAATATTAGTTAAGAATGTAAATATAAGGAACCACAAAACAAAAAGTCTAAATGGGGCTACAAGGATGAAGGAGCTCAGCCACATGGTCAGAAGGTCAGCCTGTCTGTGAACTTGAGATGTCTGTGAACTTGAGACTGGATTTCCCTTTTTTTTTTTAAACCAGAGATCTTTTGTAATCGGCCATATATTCGAAATGCGGTTATTGAAACCAGCAGGTCACCACCTTACAGATACAAAACCTTAATCAAAATCAGCTGTAAAAAAGGCTACAGAATGGAGGGGTCTGGATATCTGACCTGTGAAAAGGATGGATGGACTCCAGATCTCCCACGGTGTGTCTGTAAGTATAATTAATGATTTTGAACATCCTAGGATGTTTTTTGTTTTATTTTGTTTTTAAATGTTTGTAAGATATGTCTTAATAGCTGAGACAGGACCCCAGTGTCCATTAAAGTTCTGCATTTTTCAGTAAGAAGAGTAAAAATATGAATGGCAGAATTACACAGACAAATAAGTAACAATATGTAATGACTAAATAAAATAGATTTTCTTGCTTTATTAGTTTTCTATAAATTCATCATTCTTCACAGCAGTGCACAGGGAATATGATAACTGTCTGGGCATGCATCTAATATTCTAGAAAAATAAAAATAAAACAACCTCAGAGTAGCCAAAGGCATCATACAGACTGTACTTAGTTAGGACTGCTCATTTTCAGATGGTCATCTCTTCTCTCAGCCTGGCTTCCACTACTCTTTCCCATAACTTCATGGTGTGACTGATCAACTTTATTCCCTTGTAGTTACTGCAGGTCTGCACATCTCCCTTATTTTCAAAGATACCAGCACACTCCTTCTCCATTCCTCAGGCATCCTTTCAACTTCCAAAATTTTGTTAAACAATTTAGTTAATAACTCCACTGCCATCTCTCCTAAACATCTCCATGCTTCTACTGGTATTTCATCAGGGCCAAATGACTTTACACTCTTTGTCCTCCTAATCTTTTTTTCAGGCTCACCCCTACACCATTTCTCTTTCCATCCACACCATCGTAGAAATGTTTGAATCCACCTCCAATGTTCCTGGCCTTACTTCATTTCTATTTGCTCTCTTAAACCATAGCATGTCTACCTTCCTCTGCTCCATTATAGCAGTTAACTCTCTCCCTTTACTATAGTGCCCACATTTAAAGTACCAACCTTAACATCCACACTCCTACACTTCTCCTTTCCCTTCTGTCTCTTCAGCCTTTCCTTCTCCTCCTTTGGTCCACAATAGGACAATTTTCATTGGTTCCCTGTTGGCTAACAATACCTGTGGCGGTTAATAGTAATCCAGGCCTCGACTGAGCCGCTACTGAATTTAGGTTTGTTATCCGCATATGTGATTTGTCACGCAACCCTCCCCCTTTACCCGGGCTTGTGACCAGCACTTAGAGTGCACTGGCTTGTGAACCCTTATTATTGAGTCTAAGAGGTTAGAATTACATTCTGCAACTTCTCCTATTGTTTGTCATTGACTCCATTAAATGTTGGTAAATGATTTGGTATCTGAACACTGAGCGTGATTAACATGAAATATGATTGACATCATATTATTTAAGTTCATACTGTATTCTGGTGGTGTAACTAACATTGGATAGCTAATAACTGATATGTGGTCACTACCAATGTTTCTGTTTTTTACTGTAGTTATAACTGTTTAAATAAGATTGTTAGATCCATTTTCCAGAAACACACTGATGCACAATCATGATATGATGCTTTTTGCTTCTGTTTCTGTCTCCCCCCTAAAGAGGTGACCTGTGATGCACCCAGGATTAACAATGCAGTCATAGTTGGTAGAGGATATACATGGTATAGATATGGCACTTTCATCCAGTTAAGGTGTAATAGCGGCTACAGAATGGAGGGGTCTGATAGTCTGAAGTGTGAGGAAAATTGATGAAATCCACCTCCTCCAAAGTGCAGCGTTAATAATAATTAATGTTTCTAAATAATATCTATAATCATATATTTACTCCACAAACAGGATTGTTGACAATTATTTATTGGTTCACTGAGATTCGTGCAGTCGGATGTTATGACTTTTTTAAACCAGAGATCTTTTGTAATCGACCATATATTCGAAATGCGGTTATTGATGAAACCAGCAAATCACCAGCTTACAGATACGAAACCTTCCATCCAGTTAAGGTGTAATAGCGGCTACAGAATGGAGGGGTCTGACAGGCTGAAGTGTGAGGAAAATGGATGAAATCCACCTCCTCCAAAATGCAGCGTTAATAATAATTAATGTTTCTAAATAATATATATAATCATATATTTACTCCACAAACAGGATTGTTGACAGTTATTTATTGGGTCACTGAGATTCGCGCAGTCGGATGTTATGATTTTTCTTATTTTTAGTTTTAATACCTTAAAAAAAAATGTACACTCAGATTTACATAAAATTCTTTTCTTTTTCAGTTATTACCTGCTTAGAACCTGATAATATAGCCAATGGTCAATTTTTCCCCCTGAAGGCCTCGTACAAATATGGAGAAACAGTCACATACATTTGTGTGGAAGGTTTTAAACTTTATGGACCTAAAACAATTTCATGTTCTGATGATGGAAAGTTTGAGACGTCTCTTCTAGAGTGTCAAGGTAAGTATTTGAGATAATCACAATTTTATTAGTGTGTTGTTTTGGATGATGATGAATTTAGTTTAATAAAGAATATGTCTTATTTTGGTCTTTCAACCATTCATTGTTTTATGTTTTTAGATAAGCTGTTTTTCCTCTAAACAGTTTTCTCATTTCTTGGGCTTAATGTTTTAAAATGTCTAATGAAAGAGTTGACAATTGTCTGATCAGTAGAATGAATTGTGTCAGCTTCTATGGAACTATATAGAGTTTGTCGATTGTTTCTTATATGCAAGTTGAGAAACTAACAGGCGACTAAGTAAAACCAGTGGACTATAGGGCATGGCAAATACCTAAATGGTAGCCCCGGGAGATACAGTGAAATGTCAGCTCTGTCTCTTGTGGTCCTTGTTTGCGTGTACTTCTGAGATATATTAAGCACATACAGCAGCAAATAATTTCTTTAGCATTTGAACTGCTCAAACACCCTATTGTACAAAAATGCAGACTTGAAGCAGGTCTACAGGACTTACACTGTCTGACCAGAGTAAATGTTTTGTATTTTTGAGAGTCTAAAGGCCTATATATAAAAAGAACCACAAAACAAATAGTCTAAATGAGGGCTACAATGATGAAGGAGCTCAGCCACATGCTCAGAAGTTCAGCCTCTCTGTCAACTTGAGTGTAAAGTTTCTTCTGAATCTTCCTATTTTTTATTTAGAGATCTTCTGTGTTCCACCATCTATTCAAAATGCGGTTATTGATGAAACCAGCAGGTCACCAGCTTACAGATACCAAACCTCAATCAAAATCAGCTGTAATAAAGGCTTCAGATTGGAGGGGTCTCAATCTTTGACCTGTAGGAAGGACGGATGGACTCCAGATCTCCCACGGTGTGTCGGTAAGTATAATTAATGATTTTGAACATGCTAGGATGTTTTTTGTTTTATTTTGTTTTCAAATCCTTGACTTTCAAATCCCGTAGAGTGTATCAGTAGGTTTGATAAATGATTTTAAACATACTAACATGTTGTTTTGTTTATTTTGTCTTGTTAATGTTTGTAAGATATAGTTCGATAGTTGTTTCTGGTTCCCAATGTCAATTAGATGTTCTGCCATTTTCATTAAGATAATAACAAATATGAATGGCAAAATCACATTGACAAAAAACCAAACAATAAGTAATGACTGTTTCTATTAATTTAATTTTTATATATTGAACCTTCACATCAGTGCCCAGGGAACACAGTGTATATAATGTCTGTCTGGGCTTGGTTCTAATGTTCTAGATATGAGTTGAAAAAATAGCTAATAAAAATCTACCCTTAGAGGAACAAAAGACATCATCAGGTTAATTTAGGCTTTACTCAGTCAGGACTGCTCAGTTTACACACTACACAGGTTATTTCCTCTTTTTTAGGTCTTTTTTTTTAGGTTTTATTGTGAAACTTGTTCAGTAAGATAACCAAAAAATCCAAACAGAAAGAACAGACTGTAACTTAAAAATGTATTGTTGAGTCTAAGAGGTTAGAATTGCATTCTGCAACTTCTCCTAATTGGCATTGGCTCTATTGAGTGTTTGAGAATAATTTGGTATTTGAACAGAGAGTGTGATTTGAGTTCACTTCATATTTCCGTAAGTTTACATACTGTATTCAGGTTAGTTGATAACTGATGTGGTCACTATCAGTGTTCCTGGTTTTTGCTCTAGTTTTAACTAGGAGTAAACTAAATGTTAAATATATTTTCCAGATACACACTGATACTTTATGCTTCTGTTTCTGTCTTTTCCCCCCAAGAGTTCACCTGTGATACACCTAAAATTGACAAGGCAGTCATAGAGAAAATTGATTTGAATGCCACGTCCATCAAGGTCAAGTGTAATACAGGCTACCGAATTGAGGGCTCTGACTATCTGACCTGTGAGGAAAATGGCTGGAATTCACCTCTTCCAAAGTGCAACAGTAAGACGAGTTATCCTTTTATTCACGAAAACTGTAAACCAGTATTCTGAGGACAGTTATGTATAGGAATTGTTTTGATTTGTACACAAACACCTCTCAAAACGTTTGTTTCTTTCCTCAGTTGTAAACTGTTCGAAACCTACAGAAATTAACAATGGAGAGCCTCAAAAGGATATATATACATATAAAGAAAATATCACTTACTCATGTGAGAAAGGGTTGAAAATTTATGGAGATTCAACAATTACATGTCAAGAAGATGGAACATTTCAACCTCCTCCTCTTCCATGTCTGGGTAACTGAGAAAACTGAGATAATAGCTGAAAATTGGTCTGTATTGATGTTGACGTAAAAAAATAGATTGTTGTAGGCTACAGCACACTGCTGCAAAACCATGATAGGATTCATCATGCTTCTGTTCACTCTTTGTTTTATTTCCCAGAGGTGACCTGTGATGCACCCAACATTAACAATGCAGTCATAGTTAAAGGACAGGCACCATACAGAGCAAAAATGTCCATCCAATACCAGTGTAATAAAGGCTACAATATGGAGGGGTCTGGCAACCTGACCTGTGAGGAAAATGGATGGATTCCAACTCCTCCACAGTGCAAAAGTAATATTAGTTCACCTTGTTAAACCTATAAACATAAGTGCTCTCTGAGGTCAGATATATTGACTGTATGTAATTTCTAGTGTTACTTTTATACAATCCACAGACTCTTCTGGTTTGGTCTTATATTTAATGGCTCTTTGAATTGATTCAAAAAATAAAAATGTTATACATAAAATATATACTTTTTTTTTATTTTGAGAAAATTGATTTACACTTCTTAAAATGACACAGCAAATATCTGCTTGGTAAATTTGCTATTTTTTCTTCCCCAGTTGTAACCTGTCCAAAACCTCTTGAAATTGAAAATGGAGAGTTTAACCCAGTAAGGGAGAAATATGAATACGGGCAAACCATCATACACTTTTGTAAGAAAGGATTTAGACTTGAAGGTGATCAGCAGTCATCAGTAGTATCATGCACTGATGATGGAACATTTCATTTTCCGGCTTCTCTTAAGTGTGTGGGTAAGTCACTGAGAAAATCCCAATAACCATCTTGTTCTTTATTCAGAATTAACTTAAGGGCCATCGATGCCTAAGTGTATAATGAATTTTATCCCCATTTCATTAACTTGTTTCTATTATTTGATTTTCATTTGTTTCAATGTTCAATACAAGGGTCTTTATGTTATTTCTATATTGTTTTTGTTCAATCAATTTGAACTTTAGGTTTGTAGTATGGTTATGAGTTGTATTAAGTCATTTTTATGTTGCACATGAAAGACTTTACAGATCCCTTCAGTGGTCATAACTAATATTCAAGTTAGTGTGCTTGATCGGTGTGCATCTATCCGAATGAGGTGTACTGTTGATAAACATGGGTAAAACATAATTCACAGTATTTATAATGCAGTCATGGATTATTTGTTCCTCTGGGTTTTGAAAATAATTCTTGCATAACACCTATTTCCTCCTTATTACATGTTTCTGTGAGATGACAGCAAATGACAGCGTCTTAAAAAAGCAGAAATAAGCAGTGTTGGGCAACGTTACTTTTAAAAGTAATGCATTACAGTATTGAGTTACTCCCCAAAAAAGTAACTAATTACGTTACTTAGTTACTTTTTATGGAAAGTAATGCGTTATATTACTTTTGCGTTACTTGTATCTCTTTCACGCCTTACAGGTGTAACAGGTGTAATATAGATAATTGCCATTAAGAAATAAGTTATATTAGGGCAAAAGACATGTTTTAAACATTTAAAATGTTTAATAACTTCTTAGAGAACAATAAGATGATCGACTAACTTTTGACCACAAGGCTGAACACTTTCCAGTCGCACATCATTCTCTGCTTCATCATCAGCTTGAAACATTCTGAACGCTTTTACAAAGTTCGCGCTATTATCAGTGACCGTGGCAGTTTATCTTCCCACAAAGAGCAAACGAGCTGTGAATTTGCCTCTATCTCCACTGCGATGGCATCGTACATGTGTCTCCCACGGAAAACTTTTATTCTGAGCAGTCTATAGATCTGCAGTGGTGGAAAGTCGGCAAAAGTTTTCTATATTTCTGTCTCCATTTCCATATATGCAACATTGCATAATGTTACATATATTCAACATTATACACACACACACACACACACACACACACATGCACACATCTGTAGTGCTGTGCTTTGCATGCAGATGTTTTTTTTTTTTTTTAAGTGGTATTTTTTGCAGTTGACAAGAGCTTTTCACCAACACATAATCTACACTTAACCATTATTCCTTTCTCCTTTTCCTCGACTATTTCAAAATAATAAGAATACTTCCATCACAGTAATGTAATCCCTAGTTTGCCATCTCCGCTTCTGACCAGCTTCTGTTCCCGCTGCTCGCACGTATGAGTGCGTGATTCTACGTGACTACGTTCATTTTAATTCAGTATTTATTTTTTTATGCAAAATAATTTAACTGAAAAGTAACTCGCATTACTTTTTTAAAAAAGTAACTCAGATATTAGTGTGTAAATTTATAAAGTAACGCGCTACTTTACTCGTTACTCCAGAAAAGTAATATTATTGCGTAACGCACGTTACTTGTAATGCGTTACCCCCAACACTGGAAATAAGTGCCGCTCACCATGAGTCGGCTCAGTTTGTAAATGAAATCATTATTTTTTCATTTCCTTCTGGGTAGAATAAAGTAATCTGTCTGTCTGTCAGCCTGTCTGATATACAACAAAAAATGTCTATTTTTCTATTGGTTTTGTTATTTAAACACTGTGTGTGTGTTTTACATCATAACTTCAGAATTTTGTAGGTTCCCTGAATTCTGGTATTGTGCACTCGCATTGGGTAGATGAAAGCTGATGTATAGTTAGTATTGATGCATCCCTTGTTCTTACCCTATTTAGTAGGTATACAAAAAAATGCAAGATTTTTATAAAATAAGAGTCCATTTTCCAGACCGAAGGAAGATTGTTATATATGTTTTATAATTACATTTCTATTAAATTTTTAGCCCTGAAGGGACCTGAGATTGACCCAAAATTAACAATGCAGTCGTAGTTGAATGAAAGTTACCCTATAGCTATAACATGTCCATCAGGTAGCAAGGTTATACAGGCTACAGAATGGAGGACTCTAACTTCCAGACCTATGCGGAAAATGGGTGCAATCTACCTCCTCCATAGTGTAACAGTGCAATCAGCCTTGTACAATGAATGATGGCAACCTTGTTTTCCGTAGTATTTACCCTTTTGTCAGACTAATTCATAAAACCTATAGAATTGGTGTTTTGAGGTTGCGATAGGTTTATAGATTTTCCTTATGTAGTATTCATTTTAGTTAACATTTTGATTGACTTAAAGATAAATAAATTATAATTAAAGATGCAAGCAGCATTTTTGGGGGCCAAGCACCTGGACCCTGTTCTTTGCACATTTACAGCTTTGCTACAACTGTTGCAGGAAAGCCGATTCATACCTTTAAGCAAAGGGATTCTAGATTTGTAGTTTCACTCATGACAGGCTTATTTTGACCACAGACAATTGGAGGAAAGTTCTAGATGAACAATTGGGCAGCAAGGTGTCAAGCACTGGCAACATTTGGCTTGTTTGAATGTGTCTTAGACCCTCGCCAGTCATTGTGCCAAATTTCACACCACTTTACCACTTTACAGACTTTTTGATCTGTTACAGACACCCCTGACAGTAGAGTAAAAGGTAGAATAAACATAGGCTACCAACACACATTTGTTGCTTAACTCTCTAATTAAAATAAAATATAGGGTTTTTTTTTTTCATTTTAAAAAGAATGTAAAAGATATCTGCTTGCTATATGTCAGGGATCCACCGGCCACACCCTCTCTAGAACCACACATTCCTCCTAGCAGCTCCCATCCTACTAATTCCACACACCTGACACTCATCAGCTCACCCACTACATAAGCACACACTTCCAAGCACTCCCCGTCCGTTCTACCGTTTAGTCTGGGGAACATCTCAGGACCTTACTGACTACTTACCCTGTGGATTTATCTCGTTGTGGATTTACCCCATGGATTCGCTACTCTGTGAACTACCCTGTGGACTTATCTCATGAACCGCTATTGGTTGGTGTTTATTTGTGTTCCCGTGTTTACAGCTGGTTTTGTTTCACTGCTTTCCCGTATTTCATTAAAGCACCTCCGTTCTGTCGAACTTCGGCTTCCGCTTGTTCTTCCAGCCGAACACTATATGTGAATTGCTTATTACTTATTTGTGACCTGTTTAAAACCTCCTGAAATAAGCAATGGGAAGTTTAACCCACTGAAGCAGTTATGAGAATACATGTCACATTCTCATGTAAGGAAGTATTTAGTTTTCTAGGTGCTACAGCTGTACCATGCACTGATGTTGGAACATTTAAGACTTCTTCTCTATGTCATTAAGGAAAATCCCAGAAGTCTTTTCCGACTTGATTCTATTAATGTTTAATACAAGAATCTTTCTACTGTCTTTTTGTTTTTGTTTAGCTGAAGTTTGTGTTTGTAATACAGTGGTCTCCCGTTTATTGTGGTAGTTGTAAGCTATAAATTTATTTTACATAAACACACAAATGTAAGATCATAATACAAAGCCAAATGATTTTGTTTCCTCTTCATTTCTTTTCCCAGAGGTGAATTGTGGGGCACCGAAGATGAACAATTCAGTCTTAGTTGAAGGAAAAGAACCATATAAATATAATGTGTCTATTAAGTACCAGTGTAATATAGGCTATATAGCAGAGGACTCTGAATTGCTGACATGTCAGGAAAATGGATGGAATCCACCATCTCCAAAGTGCAAAAGTATGATGAATCAACCTTGTACATGATTGATTAGAAATAATTTACCCACTGCCAATTTTACCACTACTAAAACTTGGTGCTCTGATGTCAGTGTATATATATATATAGATATATATATATATATATATATATATAATGTGTGTGTGTGTGTGTGTGAGAGAGAGAGAGAGAGAGAGAGAGAGGACTCTGAATTGCTGACATGTAGCTGACATGTAGACACAATACCATAGAAATGAAACTTGAATATATTTTAGTCAACGTGCAGCTTGTATAGCATTATAATTTACTGTCCTCTGAAAATAACTCAACATACAGCGATTTTTGTCAAAAGAGCTGCCAACAAAAGTGAGTACATCTTTGCCTCTTCTGTAGCTGGCTCACAAGAAAGCCAACAAACCGTTTGCTGGAATGGACATGTCCAAGATCACAATCTATACTACTATACAAGTTGCACATTGACTACTCCAAAATATATCCAAGATTCATTTCTATAGTATTGTCCCTTGAGAAGATACACTAAAATGGTTGCTGAAATGTGAGGGTGTACATACTTTAGATACTGTAAATCTATCAATAAGATGTTTTTAGAGATAGATAGATAGATAGATAGATAGATAGATAGATAGATAGATAGAACTTTATTGTCATTGCATAGTACAGGTACACAGCAACGAGATGCAGTTTAGCATCTAAGAGGAGTGCAATAATTAGCAATTGTGCAAATTGGCAAGTGCAGATAAATATGTAAATATATGTACAACAAATAAATATAAAGGCTATAGCAGTGAAACAGGTTCAGACACTGTTGAAAACAGTAATTAAGGCTAAGGCACTGAAAAATGTATATATACTTTAGTTTAACGTTTCCTGTATCCAAGAATGGATAGTCTACTATGTCACTCAATTGTTCAAATTTGTTGTTGGATTTTGTTTTTGGATCAGCTATTATTAGCTTATACTTGTCACGACTTCACTCCTCAGTACTGTTTATGACTTGTGTTTTCAATCATTGTCATGGTGAAAAACAACTGACAAATATCGCAGTTTAATCCACTGCTAAGCTAGTTGAAGCGTTTATGCTTTTTGGTTTAGATAAATGGATTTTTTTGTATCCTGTTGTGAGAAAGTTGTTCTCAGTGGTGGCAAGAGCACAAAATACACTGGGTCAATAGCAATGATTTACTTGGATAAAAGTAAAATAATCCATGAACCCATTTTCTAGAATCACAATGATGTTATATACAGTATATAACTGATATGGTTTGGAATAAACATCATTCTTTTTTTCTTCTCTTTCCTCCCCTAGAGGTGACCTGTGATGAACCCCAAATTGACCATGCTTTCATTATCAAAGGCAATTCACAACTTTACGAATATAAATCATCAATACAGGTCAAGTGTGAAAACGGATATACAATGGACAACAAGTTGGGTTTGCTGACCTGTAAAGAAAATGGTTGGGAACCATCTCCTCCACAGTGCAGGTTCACTACTACTAATCAGTGTTTTAAATGTAGATGGAACAATGACAATTGCCTAGACAATAATAACAACAATAATAATTATTATTATTTTAATAAATTTACAGTGCAAAGTGCCTTAAAGTGTAAGTAAAAATAATGTTATGAAAATAATGGTAGTCCAAAAGCAAGTATTAAAATAGGCGACGAGCAAGCTGGGTTCATGCTGCTACTGTATTTAAGTACATCCTGCTAAAATAATGAATAACATGGTGTGATGTGGTCCAACACAAAGCACTCTTTAATTAAAAAACGATGAAAAATGTAGCTTTTCGTTATACTAGGAAACCTACACCGACCAGCTATAAAATTATGACCTAATCGCATTGTGACAAGTGAAATGAATAACACGGATTATCTCTTCTTCATGGCACCTGTTAGTGTGTGGGATATTATTAGGCAGCAAGTGAACATTTTGTCCTCAAAGTTGACGTGTTAGAAGCAGGACAAATGGGCAAGCGAATAGGAATAGAGCGAATTTGACAAAAGATAAATTGTGATGGCTAGAGAACTGGGTCAGAGCATCTCCAAAACTACAGATCTTGTGGGGGGGGTGGTCTGCAGTGGTCAGTATCTTTCAAAAGTGGTCCAAGGAAGGAACAGTGGTGAACCAGCGACAGGGTCAAGGGCTCACTGGTCCGATCCAACAGACGAGTTAATGTTAATGACAGGACTTTTTTGGCACAAAGCACATATATTCATGCATAGTGACACGTAAAGAACACTAAATACATCCGTTTCCTACATGGTCCTTCTGTTACCTGGGTGAGCTAAACAGTCAGTTTACCCTTTAGATAATTAACTTATTTGATGGCTGTGACGGTCCTGCAAAAAAAGCAGAAAGGAGTGTTGTGTAAGCCACATTGTTTGCACAGTAAAAAAAAAATTGCCATAAGAGAACAAATACTGCGTATTTCTAAAAAATTGCATGTCAGTTTTTAGATTTTTTGCTTCTCTGTTCCAGACGTAAAAACGGTTCCAGAGTCATTATGTCCTCGAGCGCTTCTACAACAGAGGAACACCTGGAGTAATGCACATTCCAGGATCTTTCCAGAAAACATATTCAGTGATGTCATTTTAAGTGTCCAGACAGCTTGCTTTAGTGAATTATCATAGCACCACGGCAAAGCCATAGCATTTACAATTCTTAAAAAAAAAAAAAAAATGTCTGCTGTATACTGTATTTTTGTTAATGACATAAATATGAGTTGCTTCTGATGTTTACTTTTTCTGTTTCAGTTGAAGTTAACTTTACAGGCTGAGCTGTATTAACATTTAGTATTAGCGTGTTACTATTAGCATTTGATCTGCATTAAACAATGAAGAATTCAATTTTGTGACTGACTTATAGTATGACTAACTTAAGATTATGCTTAAAAAAAATTATATGCATCCATCATTCTGACCAAAAAGTAATTTTCCTATTTAGTTATATTATTATTTATTTGACTATTTGAGATGGTTTGGACATGTGCAGAGGAGGGACATGGGGTATATCGGTAGGAGAATGCTGAGGATGGAGCCACCAGGAAGGAGGAAAAGAGGAAGGCCAAGGAGGAGGTTTATGGATGTGGTGAGGGAAGACATGCAGGTAGTTGGGTTGAAAGAGGCAGATGTAGAGGAAAGAGGGGTATGGAGACGGATGATCCGCTGTGACGACCCCTAATGGGAGAAGCCGAAAGAAGAAGAAGAAGAAGATTATTTATTGGACTATGATGTTTGCGGATGATATTGTGATTTGTGGTGAAAGTAGGGAACAGGTTGAGAAGAGCCTGGAGAGGTGGAGGTACGTGCTGGAGAGAAGGAGAATGAAAGTCAGTAGTAGTAATACAGAGTACATGTGTGTGAATGAGAGGGAGGGCAGTGGCGTTTAAGGATGTGGTGAGGGAAGACATGCAGGTAGTTGGTGTAACTGATAGATGTAGAGGACAGAGTGATATGGAGACGATTGATCCGCTGTGGCGACCCCTAGTGGGAGCAGCCAAAAGAAGAAGTAGTTATATTATTATATATCTCAGTCACAGAAACTCTTACCTGGAGCACCAACGTGGAGCTAAATGACGTTTCTTTTTCTTTATAATTAATATTGCATATGCATTTACATTTATGGCATTTGGCAGATGCTGTTATCCAGAATGACTTACAATTGTTTAAGTTATACAGCTGAGCAATTGAGGGTGAAGGGCCTTGCTTAAGTGCCCAGCAGTGGCAGGTTGATGGTGCTCACAACCTCTCAATCTGAAATCCAATGTCTTACTCTAAAGAATTAGAAACAGACCCTTGCACCCAGGGACTTAAGTGAAGGTAAATGGTAAAAATAATTATCACGTATTAATACCAAAGAGGTGATGCACCAATAAAGGTTCTTCTAATAAAGTGCACCTGAACTAAATAAATCCAAAAAACAACCATAAAAATGAGCAAAGAAACAAAGGCCAAAACGTGAAACAAAGGTAAAAGCAATTAACATAGACAATCAGCATGCAGGGATAAAACTAGAGACAAGTGATGGAGTAAACTTTTAGTTTTTATGTGTATATAAATGGTAATCAGCAGACAAGGTAAAATGAGGTGGAGAAACGTGACTTGGTGATGTCACTGATGGAAAAGGGAAGTCATTTGGGTGTCCTGGCCAGCCGGAGCTGATATCTTCTGCTTCACATGAGATTGTAATCATGAGGGTTGCCTCAAAACTTTGGCAACAGCTCTCTCAGAGTGATGTCTTCCGCAAGGCCAGGGGTTGCTGCAACGTTTTCCGTGAGACAAGAAGGAGGAATGACATTCTCTGCATGGCTAAAAGTGGGAGCAATGTTTTTAGACAAGCAGGCAGAGTAATATACTAAGCTGAGCAGGGAATCAGAGCAATGTTCAAAGTGAAAGAGTTCACTTTAGGTTGCTGGGCAGGTAGGTTGCTTTTCCATACACCTCCTCAAGCTGGCGCTTGATGTCAATCCTTGCCAAAAGTTAGGTTAATGAGTCCATTAAGCCAGTTAAGTTGCTTCTGCATTCATCGAATTTCATTCCTAAGAATTTCTTTGTATGGTGTAACAGACAGTTTCCTGTGGCAATAGACTCTTGAAATCTATATCTTGAAGAGTTTTTTTTTAAAATAGATGCACACAGAAAACAAATCCTAAAATATGGAACAAAGATAACAATCAGCATAGAAAGACAGTCAAGAGGTACAGGCAAGTGTCAGCATACAATGTGAATCAGGTGCTGAAACATGACTTGGTGAAATGTCTGGTGAAAAGTGAAACAGTTTGATGAGAATGATAAAAGCATTAATGGACGTGCACTTTCTGGTACATAATTATTATTTACATGTACAGGCTACATTAAAATAGTCTCCTGGTTTCCCATTTCCAAAATCAGAGTCACTGTTGTTAGACGGGGTACAAAACAGTCTTTTTTTAGATTAAATGTAAGCTCCCTGATAAGAACTATATTACTGTTGCCTAGTGCTGGGTAAATGATGTATAACCTGCCTGAGAGTGACCTAATTATCATCTGTATATGGCTTTTATTTTTTACTTTAGATTATGTAAAAATAAAAGCTGATATTAACTACCAAGTATTACAATCGATGTCCATATTGTACACATTAGTAATGTTGTAGTAATCTATTACATATCAGTATAAATACAAAAAGATCACAGTAGTGATTTATTAAAATGTAGCATTTAGAATGAAACAATTTCAACTTTTCAAATTAAATTGCTAAAAAATACAAATCCAATGCAAAATATGATGTAATCGCTGCCTAAAAATTGTGGGAATGAACCCTGTGAGTAAACCCAGTTGGCCTAATTATACAGTATATCACATATATTCCATAGTAAAAAACATTTTCTTTTACTGAACGTCCCATAAGTCGCACCCTATTCATATATATATAT
>JAAIIK010000037.1:1923177-1950917 GCA_014706435.1 Silurus glanis
GTAACATTACAGGTAACAGCAAAAAATGGTAACAGGACAAAAACATACACAAACTTTTTTCCTTTTTACCTTGTTTAACCACTTTAAATAGCCACATCTAACTTTAAATGTCACTTTATGTGACGTTTGAGCTTCAAAACTCTCTACAAGACTACATTGTTACAGTATATCAACTTATTAACAGAAGTATTTCAACAATGGAGACGTGAATAAGCTTTTTTTTTTTTAAAATGAATAAAATAAAAACAAAAACCGCACACTGAACGGGGTTTCGCAACTCACACAATGCCCTACATTCAGTGGCTTGTTTATTTTTACGGCCATTACCTGTTGCACTTTTTAAACTGCAGTGTTCTGTGAATGATTCACTGACCGGACATGTGTAAACAATAGAACTGGTTCTTGCCAGTTGATGTGATTGTAAGCTTTCAAAAGGAACTTTATAACAAATAACAATGATAGGGTTCAATAGATTTTGAGAAAGTTTTTGTATTCTGTGTTGAATCCTGTGTCAGGTTTTATTTTAAAATAAAAAAGATCTGCATGAACAATTCATATATGATTGTTATTATTTTATCTTGTTATAGTCAAATACAGCACCAGACTGGAAAACTGGACAGCCTTATGGTCTTACAAGGAAGATTACAGATAAAATAAAATGTTCATGTCTTGACATTGCTTGTTGCCATGTTTTCAGTATTATAAAAGCACAACAACGGCAGTTACACAGTGTTGATCAGTCATAAAGGGTGTGGATATGGTTCCAGAGAATTTGACTATGGCTCAACAAGTCATGGGTTTGATAAGACGTAGGAACTTGTATGTACTGTAAATATTATTATTCGCTTTACAGCCAATGTACAAAATGTGCTTCAAGTTAAATAAAACTTTTTTTATATATATAAAAACAGGAATGTTTTTACACGTGTCCACTTAGCTGTATACCACTGTGATAGGGTATATTTCATTGTTTGTTAGGAAGACACTTTTGTAAAAAAAAAAGCATTTATGGCTACTATCATAACCCAGACTTAATGTCAACTCATTAAAAAGTCAAATTCCAGTTAGTCAAGTCAAGTCAAGTCAAGTTTATTTCTATAGCGCTTTTCACAACAGACATTGTCTCAAAGCAGCTTTACAGAAATCAACAGTCAAGGTGAATGGTGTGAGTTTGTCCCTGATGAGCAAGCCGTGGCGACAGTGGCAAGGAAAAACTCCCTTAGATGTTATGAGGAAGAAACCTTGAGAGGAACCAGACTCAAAAGGGGAACCCATCCTCATATGGGTGACATCAAGAGAGTGATCATAAATCTTTCAACAATACAGAACACTGGAGAGTGAGAACTAACATGAGTACTGGAGTATAAGATTATAAGTAAATGTTCTTTCTACAGTCTTTGGTAAAAAAGTAGGAGCTACTGAGCTCAACATTTGTGATCATCACAGATCCAGCAACAGCTTCTCCATGCCAGAGCCTTTAAACACTCCAGGAGGTCCAATGCCACACATGTAGTGGGATCCAATTGGCACTCGTACGTCTGTAGATGGTTCGGGATGTTTGCGAGTTCGGCATCCACTTCTCCATGATCACCCATTGGTCCATAATCTTCACGAGGTGGGACGTGACTGGAGCTGGCCAAACCTCAGAAAGCCTCGGGATGGGGAGAGAAAGAGAAGCAGTGGAGAGGAATTAGCGTAGCTGTTGTTCATGATATTAACAGCACAAGTTGATAATGTGCATGTGATCAGATGTTCTGGAGCACAAGGTTATGATGTGATGTGTGTTATATGTAGGCTTTGCTAAAAAGATACGTTTTTAATCTGCACTTAAACTGGGAGAGCGTTAGGCTATAAAGGTAAAAGAAACCACCAAGTTTGTATAATTCGGGATTATTTTTTTTAAAACAATATGTTTTATTTCATTTACAGTTTTAAAATTTTCAACATTGTATATTAATACTGAAGACATCCAAACTATAAAAAATATGTATGGAATTATGTCGTAAACAAAAATGTGTTTAACAACATGGAATGTTTTATACTTAGTTTTTTTCAAAGTAGACACCATTTACTTTGATGACAGATTTGCTCACGCTTGGCATTCTTTCCATCAGCCTCATGAGGTAGTTATCTAGAATGTTTTTTCCAAGAATTTTAAAGTTGTTGGCTTGTTGGCTACAATTTCTTGGACTCTCCGGTCAAAATCATCCCAAAGCATCTCAATTGGATTTAGATTTTCCATCTATTATTTATTTAAATAAACAATGTATATAATGTTTACATTTTCAATTTAGAGAAAGCGTACGACAGGGTGTATGAGTAAGTCAGGTGTGGCAAAAAAGTATGTGAGGTTGGTGCAGGACATGTATGAGGACAGTGTAATAGCAGTGAAGTGTGCAGTAGGAATGACAGACTGGATCAAGGTGGAGGTTGGACTGCATCAAGGATTGGCTCTGAGACCTTTCCTGTTTGCAGTGGTGATGGATACGCTGACGGACGAGGTCAGACAGGGGTCTTCGTGGACTATGATGGTTGCAGATGATATTGTGATTTGTGGTGAGAGTAGGGAGCAGGTTGAGAAGAGCCTGAAGAGGTGGAGGTACATGCTGGAGAGAAGGGGTGCGGTTGCAGGGAGAAGAGGTGGTGAAGGTGGATGAGTTTAGGTACCTGGGGTCAACAGTGCAAAGTAATGGAGAGTGTTTTAGAGAAGTGAAGAAAAGAGTGCAGGCAGGGTGGAGTGGGTGGAGAAGAGTGGCAGGAGTGATTTGTGATAGAAGAGCATCTGCAAGAGTGAAAGGGAACGTTTATAGGACTGTGGTGAGACCTGCGATGTTGTATGGTTTAGAGACAGTGGCATTGAGTAAAAGACAGGAGGTGGAGCTGGAGGTAGCAGAGCTAAAGATGTTGAGATTTTCGTTGGGAGTGACAACGATGGACAGGATTAGAAATGAGTTTATTAGAGGGACAGCGCATGTAGGACGTTATAAAAACAAAGTAAGAGAGGTTTTTGATTGAGATGGTTTGGACATGCAGAGGAGGGACATGGTGTATATTGGTAGGAGAATGCTGAGGATGGAGCCACCAGGAAGGAGGAAAAGATGAAGGCCAAGGAGGAGGTTTATGGATGTGGTGAAGGAAGACATGCAGGTAGTTTGTTTGAAAGAGGCAGATGTAGAGGACAGGGGGGTATGGAGACGGATGATCTACTGTGCCAACCCCTAATGGGAGAAGCCGAAAGAAGAAGAAGAAGTTCAGTGTCTGTCTCCTCTGCATCCATCTATACCTGGTCTTTGTGCTGCACACCGGAAATTCACGTGACCACACATGCCACACGTGCACGGCCTAAACTGGGACTAATTTTTTTTAATTTTTTTTTTTTTTTTTAGCGGTGCAGTAAAACTGCAACCTGTTCTCAGAAACTATGTATCCACACATGAACTTATTTATTTTATTAAATCGTAACATTTTCTCGTCATTTAATCGCACAAGCTGACAACGCGATTGCGATACGATTAATCGTGTAGCACTACTTGCAGTCATAGACATTATGATCATATGGAACCCATTTAACTGTATTTCATAAAATACATGAAACTATATTATTTCAATGGATGTGAAGGTGACGTTAGTATAACATGCTGTAGCAGTTATAGACTATATGTATAACTATATACTTATAGTCTAAATATATACTAAAGTATATATTATTATTATTATTATTATGTCTGCCATTGTACTTTGTGTAAATGAGCTATTACTTTAGAAACAATACTGTATTTGAATAAGAACATTAACATTTAACTTCTAATGGCTAGGAGCTAAAAGCAGGTTTAAAGATGCTGTTTTACGACAATGAATCACTATCTTTTAGCAGCTGTACTTTTGATATAAATATATATTTTATATGGTTGCAACACATTGGAGTATTCCCCCCTCTACACACACACACTCACACTCACCCTAAGACCATAAACATCAAGGTATCCAAATTAATTTTGTAGCTACATCTACTTTATAAATAATACGTAATCATAACTAGACCACTATAGAACCACCGGTGAGGAAAACTGGATGACTTGCTTAGCAGTGATGCAAGGAGGTGTGTAGCAATTGTGTGACTCAGTAGCATTACTGGAATTTATAAACCTTGTGTGAACTTCCTGTTCACTTTATCAAACACACCTTACTTTGTGCACGTATTATGTTGAACATTTAGAGACTGTGGCTTACTTTTTTGTTCAAGGAAAAACTATCTGACCAATAAATTCTTCTTTATCAATGTTTATAGTCCATATGTGATCTCTGATGGACTGAAATATAAATGTTCTGATTCAATTCTTCATTGACCATTTTATGCCTTTTTGTTCATACATTATACCCAATGTGTATTTATGGTGGTAGATGTTTTGGGTTTTTAGACAAAAGTCTATCCAGTGCTCTCATCTGATCATCTGAAAATTCTGCTTAAACAAAGCAGGCTCTGAAACTTCAACACTAAATACTGCCATTGCATTATCTTACATGTTGCAGCATATTGTCATAATGGTGTATTGAACACTATACGCTGTATTGACTATGCATGCTAGCACCACACCTTGTTGTGATGATTTCACAAATTTATCTTGAGTGAGAAAGTTTGTGCTGTTATCTCTGAAAATTGTTTGTTCCCCAAAAGGAAGTTTTAATTTCCTCCATTTACTAGTAAGTAAACATAGAACATAAAAGTTCGGTAGTTTGTATGATTTGTATGATGATTTCTATTGTTTGTTCCTCACAAACGGAAGTTGTCATTTCCTCCATGTATAGACCTTTTGGTTGGAGGTAGAGCTGGAGGTAGCAGAGCTTAAGATGTTGAGGTTTCCATTGGGAGTGACAAGGATGGACAGAAATTAGATTAGAAATGAGTTTATTAGAGGGACAGCGCATGTAGGACGTTTTGGAGACAAGGTGAGGGAGGCGAGATTCAGATGGTTTGGACATGTGCAGTTGAGGGACACGGAGTATATCGGTAGGAGAATGCTGAGGTTCGAGCTACCAGGAAGTAGGAAAAAAGGAAGGCCAAGGAGGCGGTTCATGGATGTGGTGAAGGAAGTCATGGAGGTAGTTGGTGTGACAGAGGCAGATGTAGAGGACAGGGGGTTGTGGAGACGGATGATCCGCTGTGGCGACCCCTAATGGAAGAATCCAAAAGAAGAAGAAGAAGAAGAAGAAGTTCAAGATTTGTATCATGTAAATACATTTTTCCCGTGTGAGAAAGTGTGCTGTTATTCTTTTTCTGAAAGAAAAAAACAACAATTGTCTGGCCTTTGTCTGTTATGCCTGACCCCTATCCGTGTGACATCAGTGTGGGCTCAAACTTCCACATTCCCATAGGAGGAATGGAAACCCAACACCAACTCACACTTTAGCACCGAAATCATCAAACACATCCCAAAAGATTCAACATGAAAGTATTTACGTTTAAAAGGTGAACTTTTCCTTTAAACCTCCCATTATTGTCGCATGGTGGTGACTGTTTTACCACCAGCATATCAGGTGTTGGGCTTTTGTTTGATGCAAAAGGTGTGGACAAGGTGTGGGGAGAAAATGTGAGGGAATTGTCTAACATCTGAGTGATATTATATCATATGAAAATTAATAATATATCATATAAAAAATTTGCAAGGTATTATGTAGGTGCGGTATAAAGGGTTTATCAAAATCATAAATTATGTATGACTGAGGGAGGGAGACTCTTACCTACACCCACACACACACACACACACGTCATTGTTGAGGTAGCATTGAAATCCTGGATGATTAACACCACCTCCATTATGGCCACCTCCTAATACAGGCACAGCTCGAACTTCATTTCTGGTCTTTCTCAAACCATTACCACACTTCTGCTGGGCTTCAGGGACAGAGGTAAGACACAAATCGTCTTATTTAGTTGCTTCTGGAATGAATCGATGTACCGGAACAAAAGCATAAAGCCTGTTATTTTGTAGCGGTTTTTGTTATTACTTTCGTGACACAAACACATCTATTTATCCCGGGTTAGATCGGCTTCAATAACTCGGGGAAACTTGTTTTGCCCTTATTTGTCCCGCATGTAATCCGGAAATATAGTTAAAGATTTGCCTTCATTAGTGTTTTTTCATGAACGTCTATTTCTTCTTTTTCTTCTACTTCCGGCTTCTCCCGTTAGGGGTCGCCAAAGCGGATCATCAGTTTCCATACTAGTCTGTCCTCTACATCCTCTTCCGCTTCTTTTTCTTCTTCTTCTTTCGACTTCTCCCATTAGGGGTCGCCACAGCGGATCATCCGTCTCTACATGGACAAAAGTGTGGACACCTAACATGTGCCATCCTATTCCACATTTAGTCCCAATTTGTTGTTATAATAACCTCCATAACCAATGACCTTCTGAGATGTTCCACTAGTTGTTGGAAGTGTGTTTGTGCTCATTCAACCACAAGAGTTATAGTAAAATCAGATACAGACTTTATTAATGGCTTTTATCATTCAGCTAAACTTTATTTGTCCCACATGTACCTGAGACCAAGCTTTTGGGAAATATAGTTAACGTGGTGTTTTTCATTTTTTGGATGATTGGTTCATGAACGTCTAATTCTTGGTCTTGATCTATATGGATAACACTTCCAGTCATTTTGAATGTTTTGATTCAATAATTTAGTCTTGTGTGTGATATGCTTGCCATGTTTCCTGTTGCAGACCATTGCAACTTTGTGATCGATCCATTTCTGATCCATATACACTACATGCACAAATGTTTGGACACCTGAAATATATACGATTGGATGTGTCCTCCCATTCCATTTTTAGTCCCCATTTGCTGTTACAATAACTTCCAGTCTTCTGGGAAGATGTTCTCTAGATGTTGTGGTGTGCTTCACTAAAGGGTTAGATCACCTGGCAATACTTTATTTGTCCCACATGTACTGTCGTGGCTATAGCAAAAGAAATAGCAATAGCAAAAGAAATAACACTGTGAATGTGAAAAGTGATACAATAATTATTAAGGATAAAATAAAATAAACAGAAAGAAATAGCAAAAGAAATAACAATGTGGGAATAAGCTACAAAAAATACCTTAGTACCTGAGAACAAGCTTTTTGAAAATACGATTAACGTTTTTTCATTAGTGGATATTCATGAACGTCTACTCTAGGATGGTCTGCAACACCATCATTTTGAATGTCAAGAATTGTGTAGTGTTGTGTGTGTGTGTGTGTGTGTGTGTGTGTGTGTGTGTGTGTGTGTGTGATTAGCTTTCCATGTTTATAGTCCATTGCAGCTTTGTGACAGATCCATTCCTGATCCATATCCATATACGCTACATGGACAAAAGTTTGGACACCTGAAATATACAATTAGATTTGCCATCCCATTCCACATTCAGTCCCCATTTGCTCTTCTAATAACCTTTATTTATCTAGGAAGATTTTGTAGTGTGATTGTGGAGTTTTGTGTTTATTCAGCAACAAGGACAATAGTAAAGTCAGGTGCTGACTTTTACTAATGAGTTGGATAACATGGTTTAACATTATTTGTCCCACATGTACCTGAGACCAAGCTTTTTGGATATATAATTAAAATTATATATATGTCTTCTCTGTCCATATTTTACACATGGTTAATTAAAATGAATAAATAAGTTGTTTGTTTTTTTGGAATCCATGCTAGTTCAATGGCAAATCTAGACTAGTAGTGTTTTTTTTTTTTCTAGTCACCTGAAAGACGTTGCTTTCTGAGAGTTATAAACTGAAGTCCAAGTTCATACGGTTAATAATAAACCCGTAGGTTATATCATTGGTGAAACATAAAGGCTTTGTGTGTGTCAACAACAGATTTGCTTTCGGAACAGCTGAGAAACAAGTGCTGCCTTTGCATTTTATAAAAGATGCGTGAGACGCCGTGGTACAGACTCTTCATTTTCCTAACATGTCTTATGAAGGCTGCAGAAATCCAAGGTGAGATTAATTCCATGATTTTATTATTACTCCCTAGGAAGACTTTACTGTATATATTACTATTGTATGTGGTCATCGAAACGTCTTCAAACCAGGCTTCAGGTTCTGGTTTTATACAGCATGTGTATACACAGATATTACACCTGTATACAACATAAAAAAAAATCGTACAATTCATTATTTGTTAATCATATTTCTAATTTGCTAATCTGTTCTATTTCTTTTACATCTGTTAAAGTGTTTTTGTTCAATTTTAGAGAGATGCAGGTCAAAAAGGATCTTTTTATAGAGCTTGTTTTTACACTTCACATTTAACATAAGTTTAAATGAATATAAAAATAAGGTTTTTGTGTAGAAAGCTATTCATGTTTATTCTAGGTTAATATAAAAGGTTTTGGATACAGGTATATTACATATCTAAACACATGTAAACATAAAAAATTTATAGTTTAGTAGATTTAAAAAAAAAAAATACTTAATTTTTAATACCAAACCTCTGCTGAAGTCTTCTACATTTGCACTGTGGAAGTGTTTGCATGTTTTTTGTCATGTCTAGATAGATAGACAGATAGACAGACAGACAGACAGACAGACAGACAGACAGAATCAGCTATATAATATCCCTGTCATTGTTCGATATACATTTATATTTCCTTGTTCTGACACATTCTTTTTCAAGATTTCTTCTGAAATTGGTTATAATAGGTATTGTGTTGCATTAAGCTGTAATCTGTGAACAAAGCAAACAATTCATTGCATCTACTTCCTCATTTAAAAGCCATTGTTTAGATAAACTGCAGAAATAAGGGTTTAATCACAGACCTATTGATCTTTCAGCTTATTAGTAATTAGATGGAGTAACAGGTGCATTTATGTACAAGAAGTTTCTTGTTTTTATTTCTTTTAGCTTATACATGTTTTTCTTTTATATATATATATATATGTATATATATATATATATATACATATATATATATATATATTCAACATTTCCCCTTAGTTTCAAATGTGTATCGACTTCTTGCTCAGCCTTACCTTATTTTTTCCTTAATTTGGTTTTACTTCACTTTACTGGCTTGTTCTTCCCTATTTTGTATAAAAACCTAAACTTCATTGTCCAGCACTCACTAACTATTAATTACGTTATAAGACAGTATGATTAATCACACACGTTTGTACATGCGCCATTATCTCCTCTCACATCTACACTGTGTTCTTTTTTCTAACAAAGGGCCTTTGTGATTGTTACATAAATACGCTCTGTATCAGAAAGCTAAAATTCTTGTTCCATGAGGTCTGATGTCAGGTGAATAAGTATGAGTCATAGTCACTTAGACTAAACCCTAATTATTTTAGTTTTTTTTCCAGTACGTCACTTCAGAGAAACGAGTAAATGCAAATATATACCAGAGAATATGTTGTCACTGATCCAAGAGATTAATGACAAATGTGTTGCACAATTGTGTCTCAATCTAATGAGTATTTTAATAAATCATAATTCACAATTGTCTCTTTTAAGGTTTGAAACTGTTGGTATTTTATAAAATGGACAATTAGTCTTTTTGTGATCTGCATTTATCTTTATAATGCATCATTATTTTTTTATACATATTATATTTTCATTCACATTCTCAGCACAATGTGTGAATCCTAGCGTCGGGGGAAACAGGGTTATAGTTGATGACCTGGGCCTGACGACGTATCCGGATAGTACCACTTTAACCTTCAAGTGTTCTATTGGTTATCAGCCTGTGGATTCAACAGCTTCCAGGACCATAACCTGTGTTGGAACTGTGTGGACCAACCTGGACCTTACTTGCACGAGTAATCCTCCTTACAGACATTTTCTCTTTCCTCACAGCTTCTCTAATTATTTCTCTAGGCAAATCTGTAAATTGGAAAATAAAATCACTCTTAAATTCCTTAAATAGTCTGAATTTATACAGACAGCTAATCCATGATAAAAAAGATACATGTAAATTATACATACACATTAAAGGTGGCAGATATTGATAGTGGAACTCATGACTTTATGTCTGAGAATAGAAACCCCAGCTAATAGTTGTAGTCATGTATTGATTCTACAAAACAATAAAAAAAAAAAAAAAAAAATTATGGACTTATTTTCTGCAGTATGGTAATGGTGTTCTTGTAATATCTACACTTTTAGAAAAGTCCTGTGGAGCACTTACTGATTTTGCGAATGGGAAGTATACTTTTCCAGATGGAAATCTGTTTGGTGCGACAGCCATCGCCGAGTGTAATATAGGGTAAAGTTATTCAGATCTTTTTGGAGTTTATTTAGGTATTATATTTGTGTGCATTACATTACATTCATGTGGACTAATTTGCTTATGCGTGCGCATGAAAGCCTACATATTGTAAATGTGTATTTACAGCATGCCAATTGTGTACTTGTAGATATTCGCTCGTAGGAGTAAAAACTAGAAATTGTCTTGATGCTGGATGGGATGGGAGAGACCCTGTGTGTGAAGGTACTGAAAGATTTTCTTTTTATATTATGAAAGTGTAAAAAAATTATAAACAATTACAACAATTTTTTTTTCTTTTTAGCGGTAAAATGTTTGCCACCTCAGCCTATACAGAATGGAACTTTTGAGCCAGTGGAAGAGTTCTATAATTATAATGAAGTAGTCACGTACACTTGTAGTAATGATTACACTCTTGTCGGAGTTGAATCATTGACCTGTTCTGATAATGGGATGTTTCAACCTCCTCCTCCTCGGTGTACAAGTGAGTTACGCTGCAGGTTTTTAGTTCAAAGCATTGTCTCTGGAACCTGTTATTTGATATTTTAATGCTAACATTTTCTGTTCAATATTTGCTTTCACAGTTGTGAAGTGTGATGCACCCGACATTAAAAACGCAGTTCGAATCGAAGGGAAAGCTCCACCCTACGGATACAGAAATTTTGTCAGATACAAATGCAGTGACGGGTACACAATGATTGGAGCTGATCTCCTGGTCTGTGAAATAAACGGATGGAGTCCACCTCCCCCCACTTGCATCCGTAAGATTAATCAGTGCTTTATTATGTTGAGATTTCGACTTGTCAATGAAAGGTTTACTTTGAGCTCAAAATGATTGGATTAAAAAAATGTCATAGGACCATTAATAGGAAGTTCACATCTAATATCACAAGCAGCCATTAAACTTAGCATTGACAAAAACTGTAGGACTCTTTGAAAAAACTGTAGGAGGAAGATTATAAATGATATTTAACCGATAAGTACTTGAAGGTTGAAGGTTCTTGAGCAAGACCTTTAACCCTTATCTACTCAACAGTACTTCATTTGGGGCGAAATTGTCTGCCAAATTAGTAAATGTAAATCAATTCCAAAGAATATGTTGCCACTGATCCAAAAGTCATACATCAGTGTACATCAGTCTCACCAATGTTTGGTTTGTACCAATTGGCATTTGTATTTTTTTTAAAATGCAATAAGTATTTTCACAAAGCATACTAGACTTTGCAAGCTGTAGAATGGAGCGTGTAGCAATGGTGAAATGGCCAATTAGATATTTTTCTCAATGTGTTTTATTTGTATTAATGCTACAGACCATTTTAATATACATATTATATTTTATTTCACTTTCTCAGAGCAATGTGTGAAACCTATCGTTGGGGAAAACAGGGTAATGGTTAATGACTCAGGCCTGCAGACATACCCAAATGGTTCCACTATAACCTTCAAGTGTTCTATTGGTTATCAGCCTGTGGATCCATTAGCTTCCAGAACAATGACCTGTATTGGACCCGAGTGGACCAACCTGGACCTTACTTGCATGAGTAATCCTCCTCACAGACATTTTCTCATTCCTCACAGCTTCTCTAATTATTTCTCTAGGCAAATCTGTAAATTGGAAAATAAAATCACTCTTAAATTCCTTAAATAGTCTGAATTTATACAGACAGCTAATCCATGATAAAAAGATACATGTAAGTTATACATACACATTAAAGGTGGCAGATATTGATAGTGGAACTCATGACTTTGTCTGAGAATAGAAACCCCAGCTAATGTTGTAGTCATGTATTTATTCTACAAAACAATAAAAAAAAAGATATGGACTTTTTTTTCTGCAGTATGGTAATGGTGTTCTTGTAATATCTACACTTTTAGAAAAGTCCTGTGGAGCACTTCCTGATTTTGCGAATGGAAAGTATACTTTTCCAGATGGAAATCTGTTTGGTGCGACAGCCATCGCCGAGTGTAATAAAGGGTAAAGTTATTCAGATCTTTTTGGAGTTTATTTAGGTATTATATTTGTGTGCATTACATTACATTCATGTGGACTAATTTGCTTATGCGTGCGCATGAAAGCCTACATATTGTAAATGTGTATTTACAGCATGCCAATTGTGTACTTGTAGATATTCGCTCGTAGGAGTAAAAACTAGAAATTGTCTTGATGCTGGATGGGATGGGAGAGACCCTGTGTGTGAAGGTACTGAAAGATTTTCTTTTATATTATGAAAGTGTAAAAAAAAAAAAAAAATTATAAACAATTACAACAATTTTTTTTTCTTTTTAGCGGTAAAATGTTTGCCACCTCAGACTATACAGAATGGAACTTTTGAGCCAGTGGAAGAGTTCTATAATTATAATGAAGTAGTCACGTACACTTGTAGTAATGATTACACTCTTGTCGGAGTTGAATCATTGACCTGTTCTGATAATGGGACGTTTCAACCTCCTCCTCCTCGGTGTACAAGTGAGTTATGCTGCAAGTATTTTCTCTGGAACCTGTTATTTGATATTTTAATGCTAACATTTTCTGTTCAATATTTGCTTTCGCAGTTGTGAAGTGTGAGACGCCCGACATTAAAAACGCAGTTCGAATCGAAGGGAAAGCACCACCCTACGGATACAAAAATTTTGTCAGATACAAATGCAATGACGGGTACACAATGATTGGAGCTGATCTCCTGGTCTGTGAAATACACGGATGGAGTCCACCTCCCCCCAGCTGCACCCGTAAGATTAATCTCTTTATATCCATAAGAAATTTGTCAATTGGTTATTCTTGTAGAAAAAACTGAATAATCCAAATCAAACAATTGTTTTAGATGTAATGTTTTCTAACTACTTTTATTCTTTTTTTTTAACTCAAAAAAGATACTTCATAACTGAAGAGAAAGCTTTTATTTTTTTATACACTTGTTTATAGAAATAAGTGATTTCTAGGCAGGTGGTGTTTTTTAGGAGTAATTGTTATAGAATTATAATTATACACATAGTCTATAACTGCTACAGCAAGTTATACTAACGTCACCTTCACATCCATTGAAATTATATAGTTTCATGTATTTTATGACATACAGTTAAATGGGTTCCATACGATCATAATGTCTATGACTGCAAGTAGTGCTACACGATTAATCGTATCGCAATCGCGTTGTCAGCTTGTGCGATTAAATGACGACAAATGTTACGATTTAATAAAATAAATAAGTGCATGTGTGGACACATAGTTTCTGAGAATAGGTTGCAGTTTTACTGCACCACTAACAAAAAAAAAAGACCAGGTGAAGATGGATGCAAAGGAGACCGACACTGAACTTCTTCTCCTTCTACTTCTTCTTCTTCTTCTTCTTCTTCTTCTTTTGGCTTCTCCCATTACAGCCTCTCTTACTTTGTTTTCATAACGTCCTACATGCGCTGTCCCTCTAATAAACTCATTTCTAATCCTGTCAATCGTCGTCACTCCCAATGAAAACCTCAACATCTTCAGCTCTGCTACCTCCAGCTCCACCTCCTGTCTTTTACTAAATGCCACTGTCTCTAAACCATACAACATCTCAGGTCTCACCACAGTCCTATAAACTATCCCTTTCACTCTCACACATACTCACTTCTTTAACACACTCTCCATTACTTTGCAATGTTGACCACAGGTAGCTAAACTCCTCCACCTTCTCCACCTCTTCTACCTGCAACTGCATAAGACCGACAATGAACTGGTATCCAAAAATCACTACCTCTGTTATATGGCGATATTTTAGCTTTAAGAGCACCAACACTGGGCAGAGGAAGGAACTGTTCAAGATTTGCTCAATTAAAAGTTGCTACATCATGTGGCAGTATGACAAATCTGTAACAGATCTCACTGGTTCCTGGTTAAAAGAACGAGGTGACAGGTGATGGTTCAACAGACAGAGCTTTCTTTTACTTCATTAACTTTTGCCCGCCGCATTCCTTTCCTCGTACTCACCCCTGGGACACGCACCCAATTACGTTAATGCACATCTTTCCTCAACATAACACGCACACACTCAAGGATTGGCGCGCCTTTACCTGGCAACCTCCACACACCTCAGCTCTGCCTGGGATATCTCTCTTCTCTCTCTTCTCTCTCTCTCTCTCTCTCTCTCCGGTGGCTGAACCCTGGGCAAGAGTTCTTATTGTCACCCCCAATGTCTCTTCCCTTCAACAAATCATTAGAAATCTTCCATAAAAAAAAGTTAGGATTGCAAAATTTCCTCAACTTAAGTATTTTAACATATTCTGCCTTACAGAGACATTAATGATCTGTAACACCACAACATTTACATTTCAATTATATTTATTTAATTTAGGCATATATTTGAATGTGGAGTTTAAAACACCAATTCCTTTAGCCATGTTTTAGCATCAGACACTTACAAAGCTTCTTGTCCTTGTCATAATTTTTCTTCACTTGATCTTGAATAAAATATTTATGTCCATATATGTAATATTACTCCCTCATGATTTTCTAAATTAAAATTGTTTCAACCAATGTGGATTATTGGAGGGAACCCTTGAAGCAAAGCAGATAACATAGTCATATAAGAGCATACAGAAACTGATTAACATTAAAACAAAGCTTCTATTATTAATTATTTATAATAATGGCCCAATTATGGTAATACCATGAGTTTTAAAAGATATATTAAATTTACTCCTATCATTTCTTTCCACTATTGCTAACCTTAACAGCACAGGGTACCTGTAATGGTTAACAAGATTGGCAACACTTGCAGACAAGAGTAATGATGTAGAAATTCAATCTGTGGAATCAAGGTGGTCATTTGCGAAACATTTGATTTGATATTTCTTTAGCCATTTCTATGTTGATTTATAAGTATGTTTAACCCCTTATCTTTCTAAAAGCTTTATTTGATCTTCCTAATAGAAGCTACTAGGTTATGGGCTGAAACGTTCCAAAATAGCAGCTAACACTAACTGGCCCTTTCTGTTGTTAATTCGGCTCAATTCTGCCTAATTTCTTTAAATTCTGTTCTCATCATACCACAGCACAATAATTGTTGTAGTTTTGCTGAAGCATGTGGAAGTTCAGTTACTGCATTTAGAAAGAGTGATCTCAGGAAAAGGGCTTCTTTTTTTTTTTGCAACACTTCCGGACAGGTTGTTATGAAAGATTGAAAAACTCGTCAAGCGTAACAATCCACTTAACTATGCGATTCCGAAACAGTGTTTTCCCCCCATTACCATCGCATTTTAACAGTGTGAAGAGACGATCCTGAGTCCTGACAACTTTCCAACTGTTTCAGAAATCAGAAATTTATTTAACATGGCCCTAATTTTGCTTAAAGGACAAGGTCTTTGTGAGCTCTACATCAATCATTCGGTGTTGTGTCTTTACTCTTGTAAAATTCTGAATTCTTTAGCTTTTTTTTATGCATTTTTTTTTATGTTGTCCTTCATTTTGTTATAGGTAGCCTGGTTGCACCCACCACACCTCCACCATCAGACGGTAAGTTATCTGCTGTTTGGGCTTGAAATTAGTAATACCAAAGGGAACTAAGTGGTGGATTTCTTTTGTTTTTTTTTTTTTTTTTTTTTTTTTTTTTATCTTTAAAATGTAAAAATTATGTGTAAAAAGTGGGCAAACACAACTTTTCATGTTAATGTTAATTCCCTACTGTCTGGACTCGTTTTGATTGAGTAACTGTGTATTATTCACAGGCACCAGTGTGAAGTCCAGCGTAATAATAATAGCTGTTGTCGTATCCATTGTTGTTCTTCTAGGTAAGTGTGCAGTTACTTCACGTTGTGTGATTTCACCTGAATAACGAAGGCTGTTTTCGATAATGAGTCACTATAACGATTTTATCATGACAAAACCATTTAGTGAAACGTATTTTTTTGAATATCAATACATTAAAGGATCAGAAACAATAAATACATTTTGCTGGAACTAAACTAAACAACAAATCTGTCAAAGATTCTTGCGGTTAAAATATCAAAAAGCTTCAGTCGGGAAAGTCAAAGAAATTATAAAAGCATGAATAAAAGAAATGTTATAAATTAACATCTAGACCTGTTGTAACACATGATAAATAGCTGTGAAATGGATAGAATAGATATACAATGAAAAACTTCTCAGTGTTTCAGGTACCTCCCAGGCCCATTAATGAGGTTGTAGGTAGTAAGACAAAAATAAATAAATAAATAAATAAAAAATAAAAGAAAGAAAGAAAACGTGTCACTGGTGGATAAATAAAAATCCATTATTACTGTAAAATGCAAAATATTAAACATGTTTGTCTACTGCTTATAACTTTTTAAACCGTTGAATTATTTGAGTGTTTTAATGGTAATAGTTGATGAGTTTCTGATCAAATTTTGCCCATACCTCACAGCAGGAATTCTTTTAGCAGTGTTTTTCAGCAGAAAGAAAGAGTAAGTGAAAGGTTCATTTCAGTTCAAAATAGCTGATGAAACTAATTCTGACTAGCTGCAAATGAAACAAAATAATGCTTCGTTAATTTGCGTTAATTTGCTTTCCGAGTCAATTATAATGGCATGCACACTCATACACTGAATGACATTATTAATTGATAATTATTTTAATAATTAAATTATTTCATCATTTATAAAATACTCAATAGGTATTTCTAAAACATTCAGCATGCTATTTCTAAAAATTGCTTGCATGAACCCAGAAGTGTTGCGTCTTCAAGATTTATGCTAAATTAAATCTTATGCTATGAATGTTACAAAGCACTGAATTCTAAAAACACTACAATAGTCTCCTCACACATCTCTGATAACACAAAGAATGTCCCAGTATTACAAGCTCATTAAAATTGTGATTTGCCTAGAAGCTGAAGCTAAGGTGGGATTCTGGCATAGAAAATCTTGTGACCAATCTGATTCGATCAGTTAACCTTGGAAAGGCTTTACCAAAACAAATAAGCTAACAAACACTTTAATGTCAGGGATAATACAAGAATTTCTATAAGGATAGAATTGAGTTCACAATTAATCCTTTTGGCCCTTATCCAGAGTGACTTATAATTATCTTATTCATGCACCTGTACTTTTGAGGATTAAAGGTCTTGCTCAAGGGCCCAACAATGGCAGCTTGGTGTTGAAGAGAATTAAACTCATGCCCTTCTGATCAGAACCAATTAACCACTCTTGCCACTGTTGTCTGTTTGTCTAACACATCTATTCGTCTTTATAACCATTTCTTCGGCATGTATTCTGTCTAATGCAGGTCCCAGTGCATACATCTTTCTTTTGCCAAGATTACCCATGACACTTTATGCTTTATTTTCTAGAATAAAAGAACGAGCATTCAGACTGATGCCAAAATGACTCATAAGGAACTCACATCAGTCGATGTTCACCGGGAGCTCTTCTTCGTCTGTGTCCGGAAAAGCTGTTTTCAGCATTTTTCCTGATCGTCAGAGATTAGAAGTTAATTCGCACTATGTTCTAGAGTTTAAAATGTATTCTTTGAAGCATCCGTACAAATTTAAAGTGTATTTAATCATTTTTGGAGATATGAAGTATGTGGGTTTAAGTTATTTCTATTATTTTTGAACAGATTCAGATTTTTTCAGTTTTTACTGCATAGTTATATGATATTAAAATTCAGCCTGAGTCACTGCCTTTAGTACAGAAATCAGCAGCCAAAAAATTATTTAAAATTTAAACATGGTTTTAGTTGAAATGTTTTTTTTTTTGGAGCACCATTTACTGTAGATTTATTTATTTTTTTTTTTACATTTTGATTATTAATAATTTTTTGTTTTTTATTAATAGACTAAAAATTGTGTTCCTTTACTAGATGAACCACTATCAGCTTTTTTGTATGCCATCCTGTTTTGCTTAAAATTAGCCAATGTGCATAAAAATGCATAGAACAGACTACTGATATTATTCTGTTGTATGTTAACGTTTAGGAAATCAAATCATTGAAATCAATTGCGATTAATTATGAAACTATTGACTTTCTCTTAAAGTGCAATAATGGAAAATTATTTTCAAATGCTTACCATTAGTTAGAATATTAACAGGCTTTGATTTTGTATGGCCAAAAGTTTGCGGACATCCCATTTCATTCTAAAACCAGGAGCAATAATATGGAGTTAGATACGCTGAAGTCAGTAATAAAGAGAGGAGTCTCCACATACTTTTGGCCATGTCGACTGTGTTTGTCCGCGGATGTTTTCCAAATACTAGTTTGCGAATCAAGTTAGGCGTTGGAATTTTCTAGATACAGTATTTTATTGCGTATGTGTACGGAATATGTTCATTAATGTAAGCTGAAAGCATTGAATGTAATTCTGTTTGGAAGGGCTCTTTGGCTGTGTATGTTTTTTATGTTCATTATGACTACTGATACATTTGTTTCTTAATTTATTATTATATTATTCCATAAGCAAGATGTGTTGAATAAAGCATCTGCAAGTTTGCTTTTTTTCCTTCTTTAGATATCTTCATACAAAATCAGGTTTATGAGGTGCATGTATATAGATTTATAAACATGTCTAGGTTTATTGTATTTTGCAATATATCGTTATTCGCAAATATTTTGGGGTTGTTGATTATTATACTGTAGATCATTCCCGTTTTGCCCTAAGGTTATAGACCTTTCATGCAGGTAACATTTTCATACTTGATTTATGTTTGCTGTAATGAACTAACTAACAGGCATTAATGTCTACTACTGATAGAGAGAAATTCTTGGAATAGTTTAAAAAATGAAGGGTGACAGAAATGGGTCTGACATGATTCCATCTGGAACTGTTATCACGGTTTGATTACACGGTTTTGATGCACAGCCGAACAACTTCTGCCTGGAAACAATGGGTAGAACCCCAGTTTTCATTTTGGGGAGTGGATGGAGCTGGGTAGACATGTTGTAGAAGCTGACTGGAGCAGGATTTCTGTAGGAGCATGCTGTTTGAAATGCAGCTTTTAAGTGTTTGTCAAATACAATGCTCTGTAGTAGCGGTCCCCAAACTTTTTTTTGCATCACGGACCAGTTTAAAGTAAGTTCATTTTTTTAAAGACAAGGGTAGTGGTGGGGCTTGGTGATATTTGGAAAACTGGCATAGATGGAAGTGATTTTTGATTTATTTTCAGTGCAGAACTCAAAAGTCAATAAAATGGAATTCAAATGTTATTTTAAAAAAAAGAAACTTGAGTGTATGCTTTAGGAAGGTCACATCACATACTTCCTTGTCCACTTCCGCTGCAGTCGGAGGCAGCAGCAGCTACAGGTTGACTCCACAAAGGCGCACACACAAGCAAAAATACCGAAACAGGAAGTCAACAACCAAAAACCCTTTGCCTCAAAAATAGAAAAATATGGAGTAAATGACCAATACAAATGGAAATAGGGAAAAGGGGAAAACACAGCACTACTATACATTATTCATTACACTAACAACTATAACTATAACAAAATATATACATTACTTTGTAACCCCTGTAAAAATTCATAAAACCTCATTAGTCAATAGCCCCTTTAGAAATATATTTACTGAGAAAAATGGTGACTTATTCAATACTTATTTTACCCGCTATATATATATATATATATATATATATATATATATCAAATTGTTACAAAAAAAACAACAGTGGAACTCATGACTTTGTTTAAGAGTGAAAAAAGTAAGAAGTTAAGTGATTGGGACAAAAACTGCTGTGTAGCCTTAAGAAAACCATTTATGAGTGGGGCTGATCAGAAAAAAATTACTATAAAGCCTAAAGATGAACTCTGAATGAGAATAGGTCATGTGGTCTGATGAGTCCAGATTTACCCTGTACAAAAGTGATGGGTGCATCCGGGTAAGAAGAGAGGCAGTTGAAGTGATGCCTTATATCAAGTTTTATTATTTGGGGTTGCTTTAGCTGGTCAGGTCTAGATTTAACAAAGTATGTGCCTAAAAATGAGATCAACTGACTACCTGGATTTCACAGGCATATTTCATTAATTTTATAGGTATCTAAAAGCTTTTTGGGCACATACTTTGTTGAATCTAGACCTGACCAGCTAAAGCAAACCCAGATCATAAAACTTCCCCCACAGGTTTGTATAGTAGGTGTTAGGCATGAAAGGCATCACTTAATCCCTTAAATTCTTACTTTCACTCTTAAACAAAGCCATGAGTTTCTCTGGGGATGGTTTCTCATCAATGCCAGGGGTGGTTCCATGAAATTCCGGAGTAAGAACAGGAGCTTTGAGGAGGGATTTGGACTGTAGTTAATGTCAACAGTCTGCTACACTGACTCAGGACTAGAGTTTGCTTCTGATCAACATCACTGTTCCTCAACATCTTTTTTCTGTAATAAATGGACATTTGGTGCAACCCAGATGAGGATGGGTTTCCTCTTGAGTCTGGTTCCTCTCAAGGTTTCTTCCTTTACCATCTCGGGGAGTTTTTCCTTGCCACAGTCGCCACTGGCTTGTTTATCGGGGCAAACTTACACTTATAAAGAACATCTTAATCATTTTTATCACCACATTATCACCACATGTAAAGCTGCTTTGAGACAATGTTCATTGTTAAAAGTGCTTTTTAAATAAAAAATGAATTGAATTAAATTGAATTAACACTGATGTTTTTTTGTTTTTTTTTACAATTTGATTTCACCAAGCTTTTAAATGATCAGTCAAGAGTTTTCCTGACCACATTTTTTTCTTGAAGGTGATGGTTCACCACTATCCTTTCAGGTTTTAATAATGTGTTAGACAGCTCTTAAGCCAGTTTTAGTAGTTTCAGCAAGCTCTTTAGTTTTTTCTTTGTTTGATGCAGGCCAATATTAATTTGACCCTCTTCTGAAACAGAATATGTTTTCCACGATATGACACGGTTGATTAAGAAATGAAGAGCTACTCACTGCATCAGTAAGACTTAGTAATGTTGTAGCTAAAACATTAGTAGTGTAGTAATTCAATGGAATCCAATGAAGATTGTTGGGGGGTTTATTCCAAATCTTTCCACTTGTATTATAATAATGTTGTCAACTTTCTATTCAGGTAACATTTTAATACTTAGATATGTTTTATATATGCAACTATCTAACTGTTAAGGCATTTTTATAAGCAGATTAATCTTCTGATCTGTATAAATGATGAACTGCTGTAGAAATTATGTATTTAGAGCATGCTTAACATCTTCAGAGAAACACTAATAGCTAGCACAAAACATTAAGAGCACTATGTCACTGACCTGCACCAGAACAGTCTCAGCAGCAAACCTAACTTTTTACATCTAATTTGGATATGTGGTATAGTTGGAGTTTTAGCCAGGCAAATGGTGAGTTTATAGCTCGTCCAGTTTCTCATTCTAGGCTCTAAAATGGTGCTCAGGAGTTTCTCAAATGCTTACGTCCTTTGTCATTTGGTAAAGACCTCATTGTGAGCCGTTTTTATAACAGAGACCTTATTAGGTCACTGTTGTTACTGATAGGAAGGTTGGGGGTTTAAAATGCTATGGAAATGGCAAGTAAACCATCAGGTCCAATGCGCCTCATGGTGTGGGAGGACAATAAAAAATAAAAATGTATGTATAAGTGACAAATAAAGGGTTCTATTCTATTCTATTCTATTCTATTCTATTCTATTCTATTCTATTCTATTCAAGAAGCAATTGTTCAGAACCGTTTGTTAAAAGCAAAGCAAGGTGAATTCAGAAATGTTAAAGACATCAAGGCTGAAAGATATCTTCCAACAATGTCTTTCATATCGATTTAACTGAAACAAATTCTCACAAAAAAACAAAAACAAAATTCGGTCACAGTACATTTGTACAAATATGTCAACACGATTATATGCAATTTCTGTTTTTGTGAAGGGATCCACAAAATACATTTCGGGAAGACTTCTGGACGATTCTCACACTGCAAATAAAATGTTCACATTTTTTCCATTTCAGTGAGTAATAGCCATATAAGTATTAATGCTCCAATAGTCACTTGGTTAAGCTACAGAAATCGTGATGAGATGGTTGATCTGCAAGATTATCCCATTACTGTAACACTATACCAGCCTAAACTTGGCCAGAGAGAAGCCTCTCCTAAATGCAAGTCACATGAAAGTCTGCAATTTGACAGAGTCCACTGTGTTGAGAGAAACAAAAAGAAGAAGGAGTAGCAGAGAAAGAAGAAGAAGAAGAAGAAGAAGGAGAAGCAAACGAAGAAGAATAGGCGTGCGTGAGACTCTTTTATTTAAGGGTGAATAGTTTATTAACAGAGTGAACTACGCATGAAACAACCTCTGTTTAAATGGGAAAACTTTAAATTTCATGAAATAAAACCAGTAATGGTGCAAATAAAAATAAGGATGGTGTAAATGAAACTGGGAGACATTTTGAAGAAGCAGGTTGGGGCAGGAGCAAACAAAAAGGTTTTTGAAATACAGCTTTCAGGGGTTTTGCCAAATAAAACATATTATATGAGTTTTGTGTTGGTGATTTACTGAAATATAGTAAAACATTTTCCAGAATTTCAAAATCAATGCCATTTTGGCTTTCCATATTCCATATGTTATTCTAAAAAAAATAACAACAAGGAAAAACGAAATATATAATATAAATAAATATATGCAACCATCCTGATGGCAAAACACATAAGGTCATAGTTTTATCTGCTGAGAATTTACTGGAAATGAGGATAGATATGGATATATTTTAAATAATTTGGAAGATTTATGAGTTATGCTTCTGCAGTGGTGTGACCACATTTCCTCATTCACACAAGAACCGTTAGGAACTCACCCAGAGGCTGGTGTCCATTTAACACTCTCACAAGTTCTCTTCAAGACCTCCACCGAAAGGTATGATCTATTTGGATCTATAAAAAAAAGTTGTGTGTTCAGGAGACCAAGTGGAAAGGGAGTAAGGCCAGAAACATTGGAGGTGGGTTTAAACTGTTCTATCATGGTGTGGATGGAAAGAGAAATGGTGTAGGGGTGATTCTGAAGGAAGAGTACAGTAAGAGTGTAGTGGAGGTGAAGAGAGTTTTTGATAGGGTGATGATCATGAAGGTGGAAGTTGAAGGGATGATGATAAATGTCATCAGTGCTTATGCTCCACAAGTCGGCTGTGAGATGGAGGAGAAGGAAAGATTCTGGAGTGAATTAGATGAAGTGGTAGATGGTGTACCTAGAAATGAACGATTGGTGATTGGGGCAGACTTTAATGGACATGTAGGTGAGGGGAACAGAGGTGATGAGAAGGTTATGGGTAGGTATGGCCTAAAGGAGAGAAATGTGGAAGGGCAGATGGTGGTAGATTTTGCTAAAAGGATGGAAATGGCAGTGGTGAACACTTATTTTAAGAAGAAGGAGGATCATAGGGTGACCTATAAGAGTGGAGGAAGGTGCACACAGGTGGACTATGTTCTATGTAGGAGATGCAACCTAAAGGAGATTGGAGACTGTAAGGTGTTGGCAGGGGACAGTGTAGCTAGACAGCATCGGATGGTGGTCTGTAGGATGGTTTTGGAGGCGAAGAAGAAGAGGAGGAGAGTAAGGACTGAAAGAAGAATAAGATGGTGGAAACTGAAGGAGGAAGACTGTAGTGTGAGGTTCAGGGAAGAGGTCAGACAGAGGCTCGGTGGTGGTGAAGAGGTGCTGAATGATTGGGAAACTACTGCAGGAGTGATGAGGGAGGCAGCTAGAAAGGTACTTGGTGTGACATCTGGAAATAGAAAGGAAGACAAGGAGACGTGGTGGTGGAATGAGGAAGTGCAGGGGAGCATAAGGGGAAAGAGGTTAACAAAACAGAAGTGGGATCGACAGGGTGATGAGAAAAGTAGGCAGGAGTACAAGGAGATGCGGCAGCAGGTTAAGAGGGATGTGGCGAAAGCCAAGGAAAAGGCATACGAGGAGCTGTATGAGAGGTTGAACACTAAGGAAGGAGAAAAGGATTTGTACCGATTGGCCAGGCAGAGAGATCGAGCTGGGAAGGATGTGTTGCAAGTTAGAGCAATAAAGGATGGAGATGGAAATGTGTTGACTAGTGAGGAGAGTGTGTTGAGAAGATGGAGGGAGTATTTTGAGCAGCTGATGAACGAGGAAAATGAGAGAGAGAGAAGGTTGGATGATGTGGAGTTAGTAAAGCAGGAAGTGGATAGGATTAGTAAGGAGGAAGTGAGAGCAGCGATTAAGAGGATGATGAGTGGAAAGTCGGTTGGACCAGATGACATACCGGTAGAAGCATGGAGATGTTTAGGAGAGATGGCAGTGGAGTTTTTAACCAGATTGTTTAACAAGATTTTGGAAGGTGAGAGGATGCCTGAGGAATGGAGAAGGAGTGTGCTGGTACCGATCTTTAAGCATAAGGGAGATGTGCAGACCTGCAGTAACTACAGGGGAATTAAGTTGATCAGCCACACCATGAAGTTATGGGAAAGAGTAGTGGAAGCCAGGCTGAGAGAAGAGGTGACCATCTGTGAGCAACAGTATGGTTTCATGCCGAGGAAGAGCACCACAGATGCCTTATTTGCTTTGAGAACGTTGATGGAGAAGTATAGAGAAGGACAGAAGGAGCTGCATTGTGCATTTGTGGATTTAGAGAAAGCGTACGACAGGGTGCCAAGAGAGGAGTTGTGGTATTGTATGAGGAAGTCAGGTGTGTCAGAGAAGTATGTGAGGGTGGTGCAGGACATGTATGAGGACAGTGTGACAGCAGTGAAGTGTGCAGTAGGAACGACAGACTGGTTCAAGGTGAAGGTTGGACTGCATCAAGGATCGGCCCTGAGCCCTTTCTTGTTTGCAGTGGTGATGGACAGGTTGACGGACGAGGTCAGACAGGAGTCTCCCTGGACTATGATGTTTGCGGATGATATTGTGATTTGTGGTGAGAGTAGTGAGCAGGTTGAGAAGAGCCTGGAGAGGTGGAGGTACGCGCTGGAGAGGAGGGGAATGAAAGTCAGTAGGAGTAAGACAGAGTATATGTGCGTAAATGAGAGGGAGGGCAGTGGAGTGGTGCGGTTACAGGGAGAAGAGGTGAAGAAGGTGGAGGAGTTCAGGTACCTGGGGTCAACAGTGCAAAGTAATGGAGAGTGTGTTAGGGAAGTGAAGAAAAGAGTGCAGGCAGGGTGGAGTGGGTGGAGAAGAGTGACAGGAGTGATTTGTGATAGTAGAGTATCTGCAAGAATGAAAGGGAAAGTTTATAGGTCTGTGGTGAGACCTGCGATGTTGTATGGATTAGAGACAGTGGCATTGAGTAAAAGGCAGGAGGCGGAGCTGGAGGTAGCAGAGCTGAAGATGTTAAGGTTTTCGTTGGGAGTGACGAGGATGGACAAGATTAGAAATGAGTTTATTAGAGGGACAGCGCATGTTGGACGTTTTGGTGACAAGGTGAAGGAGGCGAGATTGAGATGGTTTGGACATGTGCAGAGGAGGGACATGAATTATATTGGTAGGAGAATGCTGAGGATGGAGCCACCAGGAAGGAGGAAAAGAGGAAGACCAAGGAGGAGGTTCATGGATGTGGTGAGGGAAGACATGCAGGTAGTTGGTGTGAAAGAGGCAGATGTAGAGGACAGGGTGGTATGGAGACGGATGATCCGCTGTGGCGACCCCTAATGGGAGCAGCCGAAAGAAAAAGAAGAAGAAGAAGGATCTATAAAAAAAAGTTTATTACGACTTTGCGTAATTAACTAAATTACGAGTTCATATCTCGCAATTCTGACTTTTATCTTGAAATTGCAACTTCATATCTCGCAATTCTGACTTTTTTTTCTGACAATTTGGAGTTTATTTCTCGCAATTCTGACTTTATATTCAACAATTCGGACTATTTTCTCGCAATTTAGAGTTTATATCTCACAATTCTGAGTAAAAAAAAAATCGTCGAGTCATAATTGTGAGAAAAACTTTTTTTTTTTTTTTTTTTACATTATTATTCAGTGGCTTCCATAGTTTGTTGATGCTAAATTCATATTTCTAGATATTTAAATACTGGAGTAGCTTCTCATTAATACCCGGATCAAGCTTTTCTGTTGGTCCGCCAGCGTCGCCAGCACACAGGCAGGCTGCTCAGCCTCGCCTCGGCCTCGATAAACCAACTACTATTTATTTTAATTGTCTATCACATTATTTGGCATTTTGAATGTGTTATTTTATTTTATTTTTAATATAATATTAATTATTGTATATCATACGAACCCGGAAATGGCGTGTCCTCGCGCGCCTGATTTACGAAACAAAACAATAATATCATCGAGTTATATTGATTATAAGCAAGAAAATATGGGTTAAATAGTTAAAAGAAAAGAAAACACATTTTATATACTTTTAATCAAGTTTGTTTTTGTATTCAGAAATAAAGCAAGTAACACAACTAATTACTGCAACTAATTACCACCTTACATTGCTGTAAAATGCTAGACATTTATTTTTTTTAAATAAGGAATCTAATCTCTCTCTCTCTCTCTCTCTCTCTCTCTCTCTCTCTCTCTCTCTCTCTCTCTCTCTCTCTCTCTCTCTATATATATATATATATTATAATATACAATACTATATATACGTGTATATCTATCTATCTATCTATCTATATATATATATCTCTAGATAGATAGATATACACGTATATATAGTATTGTATAGTATAGTGTGTATATAATATATATATATATATATATATATATATATATAAGTATTGTCCAGCTGAGGGGAAAAACAACAACCTGAGATAACTTAATATATGATATTATTGTCTCCATTCCAGTATTGAAGTGAAGTCGTCTGAGTTGAAATAAGATTAATGGGTAAAACCATGTGGGCGACACCGAGCTCCAGTCTGATCCTCCTCCTCCTCACATGTCTGATGAAGATTGGAGAAATTCGAGGTAAAGTCCAGATGCATTTCTCATCTCATTATTATATATTTATTTCATAATACGGTTTCTCTCTGTGCCTACAGATTGTTTTTGTCCTGCTTTTCACTGCAGTAGTTCCTAGAAATTTCTACTAATACAAATGATCTGGAAAATTTGTAGAAAGCATTTGTTTAAGCGATAGGATAATGTGTGTGTTGAAAAATCATGGGCTCTTATCGCAATGAAAACCAGCTAAAGCACATGTGGAATTACTCATTGCATATTATTCTGAATTGTTTAAATTGTGTTAATTTTGTACTATTATATTTATTCGTCTTTTATGTTTTTAGCACAATGCGTGAGACCCGTTGTTGGGGAAAACAGGGTTCTTGCTGATGATTCAGGCCAAATGAGTTTCCCTGATGGATCATCAGTAAAATTCAAATGCGCCACTGGTTATCAGCCTGCAGATTCAGCAGCTTCCCGGACAATCGCATGCAGTGGACAACAGTGGACCACACTAGATCTTCAGTGCACAAGTAATTAATTAATTTATTTAGTTACATTATCCATATATCTGTAGCGTTGGTGTTTTTTTTATTTTGGTTATTAAAGCAAAGCATGAATATTAAGACATTCTTTATATTTTTAGAAAAGTCATGTGGAAGTCCAGGAGAGTTGAACA
>JAAIIK010000037.1:1950927-1968095 GCA_014706435.1 Silurus glanis
TAAATTATTATACAAGAGTACTGCAATGTATAATGGAGTATTATTTTCATTTTTCCTCCTTTTTTTTTTTTTTTTTTTTTTTTTTTTTATATAAATATATATAAAACCAGATCCAGGTCCAGGTCCAGGTCCAGGTCCAGGTCCAAGTCCAGGTCCAGGTCCAGGTCCAAGTCCAGGTCCAGGTCCAAGTCCAGGTCCAGGTCCAGACCTAGATTCACACTGATCAAAAGAGAAAATGTTTAAATTTATTCTCATTCAGCTAGATTGCTAACTGCTTTACTTTTCACGGGTGATGATGATGATGATGATGATTTAATTAATATTATTTAATATTTTGTTATTTACAGTTAATGGTCTTGCAATTGGGCTTGGGGTTGGCGGTGGACTTTTGGGTAAGTGTACACAAGTGAATTACTTTGACAAGTGAAATAACACTTGTTTTGCGCATCGAAAAGATGATATATGTATGTGGGTATATGTGTGTGTGTATATATGTGTGTATATATATATATATATATATATATATATAAAAAAATATGCACACCGTATTTTTCAGACTATAAGCCGCTACTTTTTCCCCACGTTTTCAACCCCGCGGCTTAAACAACGAAGCGGCTAATTTATGGATTTTTCCTGGGTTTTTCCCGGTTTCACAAACTTCAAGCCAAAAAACTGAACCCCATAACATTAGACCAATGAAATTTCTGAACGGAAACGAAAAAACGCACCTCACCTGTGTTCTGAGCTGCATGGCTTTGGGAGAAAAACTTCCACCGGTGGCGCAAGACGATGACAAAAGATAAACTCCTGAGAGAAATACAGTGGTACCTTGACCTACGGTTTAATTCGTTCCGTGGACGAGCTCGTGGACGAGAGGCGATAAGCGGAGGCGGAGGGAAAACTCATTTTTTACTATCACTCCTGTACACTACGTATCCCTAAACTTTAAAACTTTGCTTATCTTAATTTTCATCACAATCTTCGCTTTCTGGCTTCGCTTCGCCATCTAGCAGTGGCGTCTCGAGCTCGTACCTCAATTTTTTGCTCGCGTAACAAAGCAAAAAAATCGACCGAGTGACCGCCTGTACCTCGGAAAACTCGTACATTAATGCACCCATAGGTCAAGGTACCACTGTAATTGTGAAAGGAAGGAGGAAGACAGTGAACAATGACTTACTTGGTCGGCTACTGTTTAGATACAAGCCGTTGTAGCGCGTTGAGTCTGGGTGAAGGGAGAGCTCACTATTACTCCAGTTGCAACAGAAATCATATAAGCACAGACATGTTTCCAAAACTCGTGCTTTTTTATTTTTCTTGGCAACAGCGTTATGGGTTAGTCAAAGAAACTTAGAAATGAGCATCAGAAAATAATTAACACATAATCCTCGGTCTCCACACACGCAGTAGTACCGGTGGAATGCAGTGGCAGGCTATTCCCAAAATACCGCTTATAATGTGTGTAACGTGTCTTTCGTTAAAGCCTGTGCAAAGTACATTAGTGTAGACACCTGCGGCTTACAGACAGGTGCGGCTTATTTATGTTAAAAAAATATATATATTTGTCAAATTCAGTGGGTGCGGCTTATATAAGAAATTACTGTGTATATGTATGTATGTAGTCCATCGTCAGGGACTACCTGTATTTCAATTCCAAAAGAATACATTTTACATTTAAATAATTGCTAGTATATTTGTATATTAATCCATATTAAGTGATATCATGTTAAATTTCCTTTTCAGTATTGATAGCAGTTGCTGTTGTGTTCAGCGTGAAGAAAGGGTAAGTGTAACACCATTTTCTTTAGTGTATGAGCACATCAATGGCAGAATCTTTTTTTGTTTATGCAATTTGCCCACATTAACAGCATGCTTACTGCTTTGCTCTTATTTTGATGAGAATGTCTTATGTTTGTTTGCAAAATGGTCATGGCATGAAAATTGTAGTAATATAGACTCGTTTATTAAGAGTAGTTTGTAGGGGTTTTCTGCAGTTAAATCTTATTTGTATGTACTATAAAATATGCAGGAGATGCTTTTAAATACCAGAAAAATAGGATTTTAGAAGGTTTAACAGGCCGATGCTGGACTTTTGACTTTCAGCTCTGGCTGGGGAAAGGTGCCCAGTAGAAACGAAGCTTAACACCATCACTGTCCTGGTAAGAAAATCAGATTGTGATATGTTAGATTAAATTAAATTGCTTTAAATCATTAGAACAGTACAAAAGCAAATTTGCCAGCTTTATATTGGTTACATGAATGTACTTCCCTAGATTTCATGCTAGTAAGAATCAATTTGCTTTTATGTTTTAATTGCTGGCATGAACTAAAATTCACAAGGATGAACTTTTGTCTGTATGATTGGTTCTTACCTAAGTTGCATAGAATAGAAGATTTTCATTCAGATTTCACTTACAATTGACAGAAAATGAGCAGCCATGACCTGTCTCTTGCTAGTGTGAATGTAGAGTACCATGTAACTAACCTGTTTGCTGCTGTACAAAAGGCATGTTATAGTTTGTTTTCCAATTCTCAAATTTAACTTTTTCACAGCGAATGCTTAATTCTGCTTCATGCTTTTAACTCATATCATTGCCCAGATTTTTATTTCCCGCTTGCTTTTGGAAGGTTTTTACTATTTTTACTATGCTCTTTTCTAGAATGGACTCCCAGCAAAGCACTATTTGACTGATCCAAATCCTTGGTGTTCACCTGCTTTCTATTGGTCTGTTTGTTTCTCGAGGGAGCGGATTGACATGTAGGAAGGAACAGAGCTCCTGTTTTTGTCATTTATTCTTGGAGACTAGCAAATGTGTGCTTTGGTCTTAAGACAGAGGTTCTCAACTATTATAACCTAGTGTGTGTGTGTGTGTGTGTGTGTATATATACTAAAACCTATACATTGCACATTTTTCCAGAATTTGGTGAGGATGGGAGGGACAGTGAGATTATGTGGTCACTACAAATTTTCAGACTAACAATATAATTTATTATAATAAGGTTATAATTGAAGATGACTTAATATTACTTGCACTGATTCATTATAGAGACAAAATGGAATGTAAAGAGCAAAACCTGTTGGTGGTTCTGCAAGCTTGCATCTCAGTGCCCTCGTGGCTTCATTTAGCTTTCCCCAGGAATGGAAAGTGTAAAACTCTCAGAGCTCTTTGGTTGTGGCCTAATGGTTGGGAACCTTTGTTTCAAAATGTCTTATTAGTTGAAGTTAGAATTATTAAAAAAAAAAAAAAAAAGGAGCATGGATGCTTTTGTGCTCTTAACTAACATTTTTCTTCTCTACAAATTAGATCAAACAAAATTACTATACAAACTGATTTGTGTTCATATAAAATAGAATCCAAATTAATGCAAATTTCTGTCCTGAGCACTGCTTTACATATAATATCCATTTGCTGGAATCAACAGCTAATCATGCGAGCTGGCAATCTAGGCTCTGTTCCTGTTTATCCTGAGAGAATCTTTACCTTTTGCCTCGTGTTCTAAGTGACCGAAGAAACAAGGAAACGATAGATACATTTTACTAACCGGAATATCCTGATCAGTCGCTTGCGTTTGTAAAGTTTTCACCTTCACACATGTTCACAAAATCCACTTACACAGCAAAAAATATATACCACTGTTAATTTGGAGCATATGCCGTCTAACTTGTGCCTGCTGCTTCGAAACTACGCACGAGTGATTTTTTTTGTGCCACGTTGAACCACAGCTTGGTTGAATTCTGCTAAATAAAATCATTTTAACGAAACACAACTTGCTACTTAGCAAGCAAACTCCCTGACTATAATTTAGTAGTCTTTATTTTATTTCTTATAATATAAGAATAAGGACAGCGTTGGAGAATTGACTGTTACCAGAAAATACATGTAAAAATCAGGTAAAGGTTTGTGATATGTGGTGAGCTTGTTAATATAACATGAACAGCTGTATATATATTTTCCTGCCTCGGTTGAAATACATTTTTCTTTTCATGCTGTACCCAATTGAAATTTTTAAGCTTACCATTAAATCCTAGCATATAGTTTTTTTAAGTAATCTAAATTGATGTGGGGTTTTTTTTGGTGGGGTTTTTTCCCCCAGTGTGTGCAGTTATTATAGCTTGTGATCCTATTGTTTTTTGATTAACTTGTTTGATTAGTTTGTTTGTAACTACTCTTTAAGAATGAGTGTCTTTTTAGACAGAATGCTTTAATACTTCTGGAATGGATTCCATGCTAGTTTGAAATACAGTCTCACTGTAAGGGGAGGTGAAAAAACTCTGAGATTTGATACACTTTTTTTTTCTTTTTCTTTATCAGCGACTGAAAAGCATAGCTGTGCGATGTGAAATTAAATATACAGTATTACCTGCTATATAGGAAATGATCCTGTTATGTTAGTGAGAAAAAAGAATCAGCTGAGAATGAAAAAAACACAATGTGAAAAGTGAATGTAATTCCTGCATTGCACTTGTTGTATAATCACAGTGTGGTGCTTATAATCAAAAAAGGCCCTCTATTGCTTCTTTTTGGTTTCAAAGATAAAAAAAAAAAATGTTCTCCACCTGTGAGATTGTATTTCTTTGAGGAATCTAAAGAATGAGTCAATTTTTACACTCTAATACATGCTGTGTCATGAAGCTTTCATGGTATAGTTAGAAGTCTGTTTGGGCTACATGAAAGGCTGCTGTAGTATCCCCAAAAAACTTTTGCTTAGTTCAAATTAATCTTTCCAAAAAAGTTGATATGGATATTGAGCCACATCTGCATTATAACATGTGTGAGCATGTCATCTCTACACAATAAAGTGGATGTCCTTTGCTTTGTGTGTTTTTGCTTCGATTTCTTGTTTCTTCATTTCTTTGCTACGACATCCTTATTTGGTTTAGGTTTTTGCCACCTCGGTCAAACTTCCCATGATATTTAATGCAGCACCACTTTCTTGATCATCTTTTCCATACTCACAGAGGATCTTTCACAGAGATTATCTTCAATATGCATCTTTCTCCATGCACTGTTAAAAATGATTTTTTTAAGATACATAATCTGCTGTTTAAGGTGCACTTTTTCAGGAAAAAGACACAAAGGTACATAGAGGTTCCTAGTGACAGTAAAAACAACCCGGGCAGCAAGGATACAACAATAAAAGGGCTTTTATGCAGTCGATGACAAGAGACTTCTCTGGTAACCTGTACATTTTTATTTCTTGATGCCGATTTTACTTCAGAGTGATCAGGTATCTAAAATTTACTGAGATTAGTATTTAGAGGATTTTGGGTTCATATCCTAGGACAGGTACAAGTGCTAAAAATGACCTCCTGAGATGTGGGTAACATTCATTTTAGATGTGTTGCATGTTAAAATAGAAAGTCTTTGTTTACTGTTTTGAGTTAGCTGAAGGTCAGATCATATCCGAGACACAGAAGTCGTTCAAATGTTACGTAAAGATTTTTTCCCCCCATTATCAGTTAAAGAAAATAGTCAGAATTAGTTTATAAATAGGTTTATTTCTTAAGCACTTTTTTTTGGTAATGATCGCACAAATATACACCCAAAATTTAAACTTGTTTAAATTACACATACAGCAATTTAGGGGAAAGAGGAGGACGAGATGATGGAGGCACTTTTTGAAGTTACAATTGAAATAAACATAAACAAGAAATAAAAATCGTTAGACTATTAAATATATATATTAAGATTGAGTAAATCTTTTTATAAGAATTTTTATAGTAATTCTTGTTTAAAAAATTTGGAGAAAAATGTTTACAAGTATCTTGGCACTGGAACGATTTTAAACATCAATAACCATTTTGTAAACATTCGGGGAAATGCTTTCATCCTCAGTGGCATTTAACCTGCAAAGATCTGCATGCAACTGGTAAATGAAATATGTGAAAATTTAAATTGTGAGAGGATTTTCAGAGTGCGTCTGAACACGAATCCCTTGCTTGGCATGCAGAGAAAAGTAATGTACTGTTGAATATTTGGTTTACCTCGCACTGGTGTTGATTTCGCTGATCTGACCGTGATTATTTATTTCCTCATACAGCAAAACTGACACTGGAGTCAGTTGAGAGGCAAATTACATGGTTTTATAAATGCATTGGTTCATTATCATTCCTATACTTGTACAGGAGACACTCCAAATACAGCAAAAAAACCAAACAATTGAGATGATATTTAGCAGCTTTGGAAGGAGTCTCCAGAGTCAGAGCTTTGTATAAAAAAAATGAGGTAAAGATGGTCTATTATTATTTTTTTAAACGAGTGTTCAAGATGGAGGAGTTTGCACTTTGCAGTGTCTCAGCGATGGGGCAAGCTGCATTGTTGTGTAATTGAGGGGAATAAATTGGTACTGCTATAAAATATTTAAACTGATTTAAAAAAAAACTACATTTGTAAAAGGAAAAAAACAAATCACGATGTGGTGGTATATGAAAATATGAATATTTTTGGACTGGTAATGCAGTTCACCACCATTTTCATTGCTTATTTTTCCTAGAACAGAACAAACCAAATTGTTCTGTTCAGAAAAAGTGAGAAAGTAGCAGATTTAGGGAAGAATTAGCACTACACTATGGTAGTTTATACCTCCCAGGCTTTTGTTGTTGCTAATTTGGTTATTTAAAAAACACGTCAGTAATAATAAAAATAAAATAAAAAATAAAAAGGTTTGCACTTCAGTACTATTCGCTGTATAGCATTTTAGCAAGTACTACATTTCTAATCAATCTCTTACCAGGTTTAGCATTCATGCTGAGTTTGTTTACCAGCAATGCAAGGAAGTATTACATAATGAAGGAAACTGTTTGGGGGGAAAAAAAGAAAAGGGGGTCAGCAAATAAACCATAAACCGTACCTAAAACAGCAGCGCTAACAAACAATAGTGCTGACTGAGGAATAAACTCCTCGCATAGTGAGCGAGTGCTACGATGTGGAACGTCTGGAATGAAAACAGGTTTTTAAGCTAGTCCACAACAAACACGAAAAAAAAAAAGTTGGAGGCATTAGACTTTGGCTTTCGAATTACTCGTTCTGAGGCACTGAAATGCTTGGGCCTTTCGGGTCGTCGAAGCGGTCCATGGTGCGCAGCTGCATGATCATGTGGAGACCGTAGGTGAGGATGAAAACCATGAGCAGAGCGGTGAGCAGCCCCATCCAGATTCCCGGCGTGAAGAAGCTGGCGCAGTCGTTGGCATACGAGAAGGCCCCAGTCACGTTGAAGCCCTGGATCTGGATACAAAATAAATAAATAAATAAATACATTCATTATTTTAAGTCATGTGGTTCATGATTTTAGTGGTGAACCCACAGCGTTTCAACCTTCCAAGATGTTTCTATGAAGGAACTTAGTTATTTGGGTTTTGAAATGACAGGAGCATGGAACTAAAATTGGGAATACATGTTGTGATAAAAGTTTGTTCACAATCGTTTACCTTCAGTTCGGCTAGCAAAGACAAAATTAGCAATAAAAGAAAAAGGTTTAATATGTAGCAGGAATACCCATTGTATGTCATTCAATTCGGCCATCAATCTAAAGATTGTCCCCATTTCATAACATTGAAGTAAGGATCGCAAATATAGCAGTTGTGTGTTCATGTTTACTCTTTTTGTGTGTGTGTGTGTGTGTGTGTGTGTGATTTTATCTTATAATTCTTTTCTTTCCCAGTAATAGAAATGTAACACAATATTCTTAAATGTTCAATAAAAATGAGGGCATTTCTATAGCATGGCTACTCATCCAGAATTCTTAGGTGCTTTTGTTTTTTTCGAAAAGGAAAATAAGCTACTTATAGTAATCGTGCAAAAAAATATATACTTCGAATGTGCCATTAAATGATGGAACCTGAAGAAAATTAAACAAAGGATTAAAAAGAAAAACTAAGTGTGTCATTTCTTAAATCTTGAACTTTTTGCATCTTTGCACAGCTTTGTTTTATTATCATGATCCATCTATACAAATAAGGCTTATGATTCAGTTTTTTCCCCAAACTGCTCTCCTCGTTGTTCAATAAAAATATGTGCAATACCAAATCTGTACATTTCTGTCCAATAAAACGTATAAAAAAATTTTATGTGCAACTAAAAGCTTCTGTAACCAAAACAAATTCCTTTTAAGTGCAAACATACTTGGCAATAAGGCTCTCTGATTTTCTGAAATGCGTCAAAGAATAACCAACAAAGGTATATTCATCCCCCCAATTTTTTTAAGATTCTGAGGAAATAGCTGATTCAAGCTATCCCATTGACCTATAAAATTGACTATTAAATTATAATAATACGCAAAAATATAGCAAATCAAATAATTGTGTATTGTAATTTCTATTGAAAGGGGAAAATAAAGGATCTCTTTGGGGCTTTGAAGTGTGAGAAGGCAGGGATTAGTCACAGTCATGTGAAGTAAGCTCTACTATGCCTCACAAGATAGTACGAGTGTGTTTTCTTTGCGTTGTTGATGTTGAAAATCGTTGAATTGGAGTGTACCTGGAAGTCGGTGAAGAGGACGGTCCAGCGGGTGGCGCTGTCATCCTTATTGCGTGGCACAAGTAAGGGGTTCCGTGCAGTGCTCACTTCCTGACAGTGGAAAGAATATTCGGCGGGATTATAGATGTCATGGCTGCCGTTGAAGATGGCCGTCTGGCCGTCGTAGTTCAGCACCACCTGCTCCATGACCGACCAAAAACGAGCTGACACGGGGAAGAAGCTGTTGCGCATCGAGAAGCTGGAAGTTGAATCAGAAATGTTTCACTACTATCTATTTTATAAACAAACAAATTACTCACACAAGGACTGATTCTGAATACTCACATCAGCTGTAAGGAGTGGAAATTCAGTACGTTTTTGTAATTCAGGACGAGTCTGGAACCCAAAAAGATACATCACAGTCTACATGCTTTGTCACAACACAAATGAAAGCTGATTCAATCTCGGTTTAAAAAAAAAAAAAGAAAGATCACCTGGCAACGCTTGCGTTACAGAAAGAACCTTCCAGGGTGGCCGAGCCATTGAAAGTGAGCAATGCCAAATCGAAGACATTTCCTTTATCGTAGCTGAGTTTCAGTTGATCAGCCCAGAGCAGGATACAAGGCTTTCCTTCAGTATCGTTGAAAGCCACCGGAGGTTTTCCATCTGCTTGTAATGGTGCCTGGAGCAGCGAGCGTCCTGCCAGTCCCCAAACCATAGACGTCTCGTCCTGAATCACCTACGGTCGAGGCAAGATGGTGTGAATCTAACAAACTTGGAAATAGTGGACATCTTTTTTTTTTACAATATTTATTATTATGAGCTTTTTCTTTTTATTATTCATTATGTCAATCTTATTTATAACCCTAGAGCTGCTGCTCTCATCATAAAGTCAATATTCCTGTATTCATCACATCACACTTAATACAGTTTGAATTATAGCATACGCTTTATGAGCGCAAACAATACTAGAGAAACGAAACTTGGATATAATTTTAGCGAAGACAATGTGCAGCTTGTATTAGCAGTACAGATTTACTGTCCTCTGAAAATAACTCAACATACAGCCATTACTGTCAAAACAGCTGGCAACAAAAGTGAGTACACCCTAAGTGATAACAGCTGTAAGTCGTGTAACCATGCAAAGCCACATGTCCTATTCGCCTCAGAAGAAAGCCTCTTCTGAAGCTGGCTCACAAAAAAGCCTGCAAACTTGTGTGTGTGCTGAAGAGAACCTGTCCAAAATCATGAATTACTGTAACCATATCCTGTGGTCTGATGAGACTAAGATTAACTTGTTTGGCTCAGATGGTGCCAGCATGTATGGCGATGCCCCGGTGAGGAGCACAAAGAAAATTGGCTTGCCCACAGTCAAGCATGGTGGTGGTAGCATCATGGTCTGAGGCTGCTTGAGTGCTGCTGGTACTGAGGAGCTGCGATTCATTGAGGGAAACATGGATTCCCACATGTACTGTGACATTCTGAAGCAGAACATGATGCCCTCCCTTCTGAAACTGGCAGTTTTCCAACATGAAAATGACCCCAAACACACCGCCAAGTGGGATTTCAATTTAATGCAAAAACGCTTGTTGCGTCATACCCAAAAAGACTCGGCGCTGTAATTACTGCCAAAGTAGTGAATAAAGGCTCTGAATACTTATGTACATTTGATATAAATGTACATATATAGAATTGTGTTTGCACTTCATTATTCTAGGGTACTATGTGTAGATGAATGGAAACAAAATGAATTTAAACGACTTAGTATCAGGCTGCACCATAACAAAATCGAGAGAAAAAAAAGTAAAGAGGGTCTGAATACTCTTTGAATGCTTTGTACATCCAGATTTCTGTAATGCTGCTTTGTGACTTTGTGCTTTATTTATTTTAGTGGAAATGTAAAGGATGATTTTGTGCACATAGGATGAACGCAAGAAATTCATTATAAAAAAAAAAAATAAAAAAAAGGCGAATATACTGACTTCATATCATATCATCTGTGATCATGCTATCGACTGTGCAAATGTATTACATGTACAGCATTTAGCTTATCCAGAATGACTTTCTGAAGTGCCCCCAAAAAAATGCATCATCATGTAAGTTCTGCAAAACTGGTTTATGTGAACATTTTCAACCATTTTTTTTTAATTACATAAAATTCGATAAATAAGGTCCAAGCTCTGTTCTATTTAAAATACTCCAGTAATAAAACGTAATTGCTAATTAGGTTTCCACCGTGTTAATCATAAGGTTTTTATGATTTGCGGCATGCAGTTATGAGTATATGAATTATGATTGGTGTCTTACATGAGAAGGTTTTAGGCCGGTGTAAACTGCGGTGTAAGGCACACTCTGAGCTTGCAGTATAGTCAGGACATTTCCAATGGTCTCATCTACCAACAGAAGGCAATTAGTAACTACAGCATTATATACACTGTATACATTGTCAAAACAGAGATTAAAAACTTACCATTTTTCCTAAGAAGCTCTTTTGATTGGGCACTGTAAAACAGCAGAAAGAAAATACATCATCTATATAGAAGCTACACTTACACATACACTGTATGGACAAAAGTATTGAGACATGACATTTCCAGTCATATCTGGTTCTTACGAACAACAAAGATAGAGGCGTACAATTGTATAGGACGTCTTTGGATGCAGTAGCAGGACATTACTCATTATCACACAATCCAGTGCTCATGAAATTAGTTCTCACTCTCCAGTGTTCTATATTGTTAAAAATTTATAATCACACTCTTGATATCACCCAAATGCGGATGGGTTTTTTGAGTCTGGTTACTCTCAAGGTTTCTTCCTCATAACATCTTAGGGAGATTTTCCTTGCCACAGTTGCCATGGCTGCTCATCAGGGATAAACACACATCGTTCACCTTAACTGTTAAATTCTGTAAAGCTGCTTTGAGACAACGTCTGATGTGAAAAGCGCTATAGAAATAAACTTGACTTGACTCTCCATCAGTACCTGACTTTACTAACGTCCTTGTGACTGAATGAGCAAATATCTCCACAAGCACACTCCAAAGTCTAGAGGATCATCTTCCCAAAAGGTTATTATGACAGCAAACAGGGACTAAATGTGGAATGGGCTGTTCAAAAATCACATACCAATCTTATGGTCCACAAACTTTTGTCCATACAGTGTATTTTTACAGATATATCAATGACTGTAATTTAGTTTTCCCAAGAGGAAACTCTCCACAAAATGCACTAAGCAGAACATCTCAGACAACTAACTAAGCTGTCAAATCTTTGCTTTACCCAGTGGTGTATGGGAGCCTGATGAGCAGTAGCGAAGGCTCTGCTGTGTTCAGTTGAAGCTGGCTGAGCTCTGATGGTACAATGCTGAGTGCAGGAACTCCGAGCTGTTGTTGGAAGATTTCCTCCACTGATTCGGCTGCAGTCCAATCCAGAGATGGCAGCACCTTGGGAGTGGACGCCTGCAATGCGGACTGGAGTGCCAATAAAAAGAAACACCAGGAATAATTAACCTTGTACACAATCATGGGGGCAACATATGCTCAAAGCAAAACTTTTGCTTCATAACCTGGTAAACGTGTCTATTACACTATTATAGTAAAATTTGTATATGACTATCAAACCTCTATAGCATGGAATTAACAATGTAACTATACACTATTATAACATTTGGAGCAGTGAGTGAAGAACACTGATGACCATTTTGTCCTCAAAGTTGACGTGTTAGAACCAGGAAAAAAGGGCAAGAGTAAGGATTTGAGCGAGTTTGACAAATTGTGGCGTCTAGACGACTGGGTCAGAGCATCTCCAAAACTGCAGCTCTTGTGGAATTTTCCCGGTCTGCAGTGTTCAGTATCTATCAAAAGGGGTCAAGGAAGGAACAGTGGTGAACCGGCGACAGGGTAGAGGGGAGGGGAAGGCTGGCCCATGTGGACCAATCCAACAGATGACCTCCTGTAGCTCAAACTGCTGAGGAAGTTCATGCTGTTGATGCTTGATGGGTCAGAACTGTTTTGGCAGCAAAAGGGGGACCAATACAATATCAGACAGGGGTAATGTCAGAATATTATGCCTGGTGTATAGAATTTAATTGACATTTATAATTATTTGATTGAAAATGGAAGCCACGACCTTGTTAATCCTTTCGAAAGAAATCAAATCTTACTGGAACATATTTGCACATGGGACAAAATTCAGCCTCACCTCCAAGTTTACAAAGACGCTGTCTTTCTTGTTGCCGTACACTCCGCCATATGCTGTGAAATCATCCATGCTCAACTGTTTAGAGGAGCACAAGAAGTGTTAAACGTGTTCACGTTCTTTCATCGCTGCATTATTTACTCAAGATCAGTCATATGATAAGATACAAACCATTCAGTTTAACAATGTTGATAATCCTTCAAAAAAAAAAAAAAAAAAAAAAAAACACTACTGTAAATGAACATCTTGACGAACTCGTCTTCATGGCATCAATACTACTGATCTTAATTCTATTGTGTTTGCTATTTGTGAATGAACTGTTACTATGGAAACATGTTAAAACAAGTGTGTTATTATGTATAGAATCCTTCGATGCAGTGGATATAAAAAGTCTACACACCCTTATGAAATTCAGGGTTAATAAAATATTTAAAAAAATTATTTTAAAGTGATTTTCCAACAAACAAAAATGAGAAAAATGACTAACAGTAATAAGAACTGGGAACATATTCAATTAAAAACAACCTACAACACCCTGGTTGCACACATCTGCACACTCTTTATAACTTTATAAAATTTTTATCTCTGTAGAGCCGCTTTGAGACAACGCCCATAGTTAAAAGTGCTTTAGAAATAAAAAATGAATTAACTATTCAAATACAAAATGGGGCTTGTAAATACATGGGATTCACCTGCATTCAGTTAAAGCGGTGATTAAAACCAGATAAAAGTCAGCTGTTGCTGTAGTGTGATTGAATGTCTGCATTCTACTAAGAGCCATGAGCCACAAAGAAACTGCAAGATTTGATGGTTGAATGTAACGATCAGAAAAGGGGATATAAGAAGGCACCAAATGTACCATTAAACACTGTTAAAACTGTCATCAATAAGTGGAGAAAATGTGGCACCACAGAGACATTGCAAAAAATCAGGACGACCCTCCAAAGTTCATAAAAGGACGAGAAGAATTTCTGGCGGGTACTGGTCACCCCTTGCATGTGATTAATATCTCCTGTATATCTGCACAAATATGGGTGGTGGGAAGCTGTTTTCTAAATTCTACATCGACTTTAAGTCTTCCACTGTTGTGTAATCCTCTCGGACGATATATTTAAGTTCCTCTAAAAGGTATGTGACAATTTTGGTGTGTCCGATGGAAATTCTAAGAGGAAGTAAAACTGTGGCTCATTGTCACACTACATTAAGAGGAGTTGAGTCAGGATGGCTGTTCTCACCTCGTCCTGTAAAAACAGCAGCACCGTGTGTGGTGAAGTTGTCAAGGCAGATTTTAGATAGGACTCGAACTTCGCACCAGACACGATCTCACCGGCCGTCGGTTCCTCAAGGGTTGGCAAAGTGTACCTGCAAAAAAAACAACAACAAGAATTTAGCATGTTACATGTTCACATTACTGCAATCATGCCACAGAGAGCAATTCTTTTCATATTTTCCAGTTAAAATGACAGACTTGATTGTTCATTTATCCAGAGAAACCTGCTGAAAACAACGTATTCGTAATAACATCCACCATCCGAAAGCAGTTCATCGAAGAGACCTTTCAGGTATAAATAAATACACACTGATACATATGTTAAGGTTGTCTAAATAATAGACAATCAAATTTCTGACTGGTACGATATTATATACTATATTCCTCATATAAATATGAATAATAATATATCAATACACACATATACAGTACCAGTCAAAAGTTTAGACGCACCTTTCTTCCATGGTCTTTCTACATTTGTATTATTTTCAACATTACACATTAACGATATGGAATTATGGAGTAAAAAAAAAAAAACATGTTGAACAACCCTGAATAGGTTTTATATTTTCAATTCTTCCAGGTAGACACCTTCTGCTTTGCTGACAGCTTTGCACACACTCGCCATTGTCCTGTAATGGTCACCTATAAAGGGTTTTCCAAGGATCTTTAAGAGTTCCCAAAGGTGTTGAGTGTTTGTTGGCTGCTTTTTATTCACTCTCCAGTCTACCTCATAAAAAAAAAAAAATCTCAATTACATAATTCCACACATGTTCTTTTATAGTTTGGATGTCTTTACGTTTTAATGTACAAAGTTGAAAATAATAATAATAATAATCACTAAAGGAGACGGTGTAGCCTTACAATATCATATGCTATACTATATTCATCATATTTTTATTCAGATTCTCATCTTATATCAAATGAACAGACAGACATACAAACAGACAGACATACAAACAGACAGACATACAAACAGACAGACAGACAAACAGACAGACAGACAAACAGACAGACAGACAAACAGACAGACAGACAGACAGACAGACAGACAGATAACTTTATGACGAAAAGGAGACAATAAATCAGTTGTCAAACAAACAGCTGTTTTAACTAAATGCACTTTTAACAGGGGACATTGTCCCAAAGCACCTTTACAAATAAACAGCTCCTGTATGTGGTTCAGGACAAGTTTGCTCAGGCTGATTAAGCTTTAGTGATTAGCATGAATCTGACCAAAGACAAGGCAGTAAATTTAAACTTTTCTTCGACAATAATTAATAAATAAAACTATATAAAAGGCAGATAAGTTAACCTCAGCCAGTTCACCTCAGCTCCAAAATATCTTTATGCTATTATGACTGCTGACTCTACAAACTAACCTCCTGAGAAAGTAGTTCATAAAGCATTTAAACAACAAAAAAAACCACAAAACATACCCATCACTGGTCCACATGATTAAGGGGACTTGCGCCCTGCAGGCACACAATAAAGAAAATAGAAATAAAACTATAAACTTTGCCATGGCTGAAACACATCCACACTGACTAGCAACTTCCGGCATCCTCACACCAAGTCACGTGAAATCTATAACCGGAAGCTGGGGTTGATCTCAAATCGCTGTGACAGCCTGTGCACTATGTAGGGCAGAGAAGCCATTGTGTCATACCCTAGTTAGTGCGCCTATACAGGCAGTCTGGTTCTATTTGGGATTCACTGTCAGCCGATGTCACATGAGCGTCTGCTGAAGTTCGTAAACGATCTGCTGTAGTACACGACATGGCCTAATTTTTCCTCTAGTATTATCTGGTTAGGTGTCTAGAAACTTTTGGCTATGCAGTTTACCTAAATTCACCCCAAATAAATAATAAAAATAATAAACGGTCAGATTTTGTAGGCAATTATTATATTATTATTTATTTAGGGTGAATTCAGGTACAAAGCATGGCCAACAGTTTCTAGACACCTGACCATCATGCTCTTTCAGGTCAGGTGTCCAAAATCTTTTGGTCAGACAGTGTACCTCAATTCACGCTAAATAAATAGTAGGCAAATAATAATTGGTATAAATCTAGAGCTTGATGCTTACATGTCCAGAAACTCTTGGCCATGCAGTGTACCTGAATTCACCCTAAATAAATAATAGGCAAATAATAATTATTATTTATTTAATTATAATTACAATTATTGGGGCATAGGGTTAGGGTTAGGTTTGTTTGCACATTCAAGAAAATTAACAATTTTGCAGGCAATTATTATTTATTTAAGGTGAATTCAGGTATACAGTATGGGAAAAGGGTCCTGGACACCTGACAGCAAGCTCTTTTGGAGATTTTGGAGCATAGGGATTTGCCTGATTAAAAAACAGAAAAAGCCTTTAATTAATAATTATCTAATATATGACAGTATTATAACATATTTTTCTTTTGCATATACCAGCTTCTTATGAAGGGGTCAGAGCACACAGTGCCTCTGGAGCACAAGCGGTTAAGGGTCTTGCTTGAGGGCCCACAACTGCAGCTTGATGTGGTTTGTGGCATAAACCAATAACATTTGTAGCAGTAACGTCCCTACAGTTAGCGAAAAAAGGCTGTAATGAGGTCAGGAACTTAATGTGCGGTGAGGAAACCTGCACAATATGTTTGCAAATAAATACAGTTGTGTGCAACATTTTGAACATATGTGGGTGTGATGGTCAGATGATCATATACTTTTGACCACCTAGTGTTTAAGGGGACAGTTATTTAGCCTCTTAACCTAGTGACATTTTTTAGGAGGGGAAAGGAAACACACAGAAGCAGGAAGAACATGTGAAACTCTGGTTGCATCACTGTACCAAGCAATAGAATTGTAATAAAGTGTTTTAAAACGTGTTGGGCTTGATGTGTTAAACCCATACCCAAACACACTGTCATGGCAAAAACAGGTCAAAATCATTTTATGATGAGAATATCTAAATAATTAAATAATAACGGGTCAATGAGTGTAGGTGAAACCAATAAAACAATCACAGAGGGACGATTATTATAAGGTTCACAGGTTGTAGCACAGTTCGTTCATTCATTCATTTATTCATTCATTCGTCTGTAAAAATTTCTTTTAGAAAGTGTTTGGATGTGAAGCTCAATGGAGGTTGGATGGCACTCACCAATAAGTGAAAGAATGCCAGGGAATTGCAAAATAAAATGACACACACAGGCACACACACACACACACACACACACACACACACACACACACACACA
>JAAIIK010000037.1:1968105-1990679 GCA_014706435.1 Silurus glanis
CACACACACACACACACACACACACACACACACACACACACACACATACTTATTCCCACCTAGGCTCAATTTAGTGTAGCCAATCCATCAGCATGTATTTGGATAATCAGAGGAAACCATTTTTATTGAAAGGAAAGAGGATGGACAGGATTAGAAATGAGTTTATTAGAGGGACCATGCAAGTAGAACGTTTTGGAAACAAGGTAAAAGAGGCACAATTGAGATGGTTTGGTGACCACCTATTTCACCTTGTTTTGGCCATCTGCAGAGGAGGAACATGGGCATATCGCTAGAACAATGCCGCCATGCAGGAGGAAAAGATAAAGGTCAAGGAGGAGGTTTATTGATGTTATAGGGAAAACATGAAGGTGGTTGATTTGCGAAGAGGCAGATGTAGAGGAAAGTGATATTTAAAAGGACGATCCGCTGTGGTAACCCCTAACGAGAGCAGCCGAAAGAAGAAAGACACCTGAGGCAACCCGAACAAACTCATGTGTACAGACAGACTCATGTGAACAGACCATGTGTAAACATACCACAGATATCCCAATCTAGACTCATTTATTTAAATAGGCTAAGAAGCTGTAAGACTACGAATTAATGTATTTTGCATGTTCTTCGATCCAGGGCTGCACCAGGATGGTAAATGTTATATCCCACGAGAAAAATTTTCAAAGATAAGCAACAAGTTTATTGTGTAATTTGCAGCCCCGAAGCTGCACCATCCTCCTCTTTCCCCCAGCAAAGGGGCACCTTTTCCAAGGCAGGCTGCGGCGGAAGGATACATCCCTTTAACGCCTTATGATGAGTGAGCCTGGTGCACCCTGCCCAACTGTGCTCAGGGATTAACATGAAGTACAAGTGCCAAAAGATATTATATCGTTGCATATAATATAACAAGCACTAGATTTCGTAAATGATGGCATTGAAGATGAATGTCGCGTCCTGGTGAATTAAAATAAAAGCGGAACCGCGGACTAGATCACGACGCGGATGTATAAGAAGAGTGTACGAGTCGGTGCTATGGTCAGGGCCATCTTGGCTGGTGCTCTCCGGACTGTGATAAATACATTATAACCCGCAAACGGCTCGCATTAAAGCATCAGTTTCACGGCTACCGGTGCTGAATTAAAGAAGCTGCTGTCCTTGCTTTATTAACACATCTTTCTTTCCTTAAAAATCAAATAGTCGCCCGGAAACCAGAGGAATAATAACTACATTGTAATACAACATGGATGAGGAATATGATGTGATCGTCCTGGGAACCGGACTCACAGTGAGTAGCTTTACTTCATTATTCCAGGGTTGTACTCTGTTTTCCAGAGTAACACTGTGGATTATTTTACATAAACAGGTATTAGGATATGATTGTCGTGCTCAGAAGAAAACGTTTTTTTTTGTGTGTGTAAACCGATGCTGCGCGATCATCCATAAGGCCTGTTTGCTGCTGACGCATCCTCAGGACCGGTGTTATTTCATTCCACACCAGTACTCGGGCAAATCCCGCCCTCCTGTGCGCTAATTGGATAGAAAACTCCCATTACTTAATATCAGCAGACTGCATGATGGAGCGGGTGTTAACCAATCACCGGCGGTGGGCGGAGTTTGCGGGATGCGGATGGGGAAAAAAATTCAAGCTCTATCATTGTAGGCGGTGGGCTTCGTTGATAAGGCGTGACCCGGCATTTCTTAACATATGTGTATTTTATTTCTGTGTTTTTATATGTATATATTTATTGGTGTCGTTTATCAGATGTATTCTTGTGCATCTAATATAATCTCTGACAATAACTTTTCTGCATCAGGTGCCCCGATTTGGGCGAAAAACTGTAAATGTTTTTTATTATACAACATGTTTTGATTTCGTGCATTTTTCTATATGCTTTTTATTAAGGCAGTATTTTATCCCCTAACTAGTGCACTCCTGCAAAGGGAGGAAGGAGCCATTTAGGATTCAGCCATTATCCACTTTTGCTTCCACTATTAAATAAAACATATATATGAGACACATTTACAGCAGGACTGACTGCCTTATTCAGGTGAAATAGGAATTATTTTATATTTAATCAAACAAATAAAATCTGTCCTAAGTTCACAAGTTCATTCTTTGGTATCATCTGCGCTCCGTGTCTGATATGAAGATGCACTGGGTGGAGCTGCATCCCAGAATGCAATGCATGAATGAGAATGCAGGCCTCAGGCTTTTCACCTTCATAGGATGATGAATTGAAACCCAGCAGGGTTTCTGATGTACAAGATAAATGCATAAAAATAAAATAAAATCTAATGTTAGTAAGGGTGGTTGTGTGTGTGTTTGTGGGGTTTGGGTTTGATTATTTGAGTTATAGCATTGTTGCAGATTCAATAATATATAGTATATAGTATATGTTACAAAGTAGTAGGTACATATAATAAAGTTGTTTTATATGACTTAATTACTTAATAATTGTTTTATTTTATATATATATATATATATATATATATATATATATATATATATATATATATATATATATATATAATTTATTATATTTATTATTTATTTATTATAATATATTATTATAGAATTTTTGTATTAATTAATTAATTTATTCACTACACTCACAGCAGCAGTAGTAGTAAGATATATATATATATATATAGTAGTGCAACACTTTTTTTGGAAGGTTCTTTGCTGCCCGTAGTATCCTGATAGACATTGTATATCTTTGATCGTTTTCATAGGGTTTAATAGGAAAACAGAAAAAAACAGTCATTGAGAAATGTACTATTAGTAAGGTTGGGTACGTGGGGGGTGTTGGGTTTGATTAATGTAGTTATTATTGTTATTATTAATTTATTATAGTTTTATGATTCACAAAATTTTTTATTGAATCGTACTTTTCTATTCAAATAATTATTCAATTTGGTACATGGTACTAGCCTATAAATTTATAAATGTGTTCTTACACTGTACCTTGCAAATTACTCTCTTATGAATTATAATATATTTATATGTTTAATGCAATCACTTTAGTCAGTGTAACTTTCATGTGTACATACTAATAATAATAATAATAATAATAATAATAATAATAATCATGATCGTTTTAACACTGCTTGTTTTCTGCAGGAATGCATTCTCTCTGGGATCATGTCAGTCAATGGAAAGAAAGTTTTGCACATGGACCGGAACCCATATTATGGAGGTGAAAGTTCCTCCATCACCCCTCTGGAGGAGGTAAGGATACACATTTGGCATCTGCTCTGCTTATTCTGTCATAAGCCGTTTTCATGTTCCAAAAAGTGGATTGACGGTTTATGCATTTATTTGTTTGTTTTAATTTTGTGTAATTTACTTCACAGCTTTATAAGCGGTTTGATATTCAGGACGGCCCTCCAGAGTCAATGGGCCGGGGAAGAGACTGGAATGTCGACCTCATCCCGAAATTTCTCATGGCTAATGGTAATAAAGCAGTCATATTTACATTGGTAATACAACTGCATGTAGACCTATCAAAATGATACATTAGTATTATTTATATCACAGAGCATTTTTTTAATCTGATTGGCCAGAAGATGGTAATTAACGTTCTATAACATAATATAAATAATAATATAATATAACGCTTTGGCAATGATGCCAAATACCAAATAGTAAATGTGTAATATTAAACAAGATTTATGTTAATACACTCGTTTTAATATGCTGTTGTTTCTATAGTAACAGCATATAGAAATTTAATCATTAATCAATTAAAAACATATTACTTGTTGTCAAAGGAATAGAAGACTTTGTATTGGAACGGGATCAATTTCAGGGTTGTTATTAATAATTCAGCTTCTTATTTGACCACATCACCACAGTTATTGATTATTTTCCGATAACAACATCGTCCATATGTTTTATTTCTTACATATTTCCTAGTTTGTCTTCTACTTTTTTGATTCTGTCTAATATGTACAGGGCAGTTAGTGAAGATGCTCTTGTACACTGAGGTGACCAGATACTTGGACTTCAAAGTGGTGGAAGGAAGCTTTGTATATAAAGGAGGAAAGATCTACAAAGTTCCCTCGACAGAGACCGAAGCTTTGGCATCCAGTAGGTTTTATTTACCGCACTGTCTCATATAATGGTTAGATTTCATAACAACTCCAGATTGTTCTCCAGCCTCAGTGTCTTACTGTTTAGTCATCTACTTCTTTCAGATCTGATGGGAATGTTTGAGAAGAGACGCTTCCGGAAATTCCTAGTCTTTGTGGCCAACTTTGATGAAAACGACCCGAAGACTTTTGAGGGCGTCGATCCCAAGCAGACCACAATGGGAGAGGTGTATAAGAAGTTCGACTTGGGCCAGGACGTTGTTGATTTCACCGGGCATGCCTTGGCTCTTTACAGAACAGACGAGTATGAGCTTGTTTTAGAGTAGATGTTGTTTCAATTATTATAACTAGCTTGAGATTCATATGTACTTGATTCATGTGCTTGGGTATTAATGTTGCCTCTGCTGTAGGTAATGATTAACAATGAAAATGCTGAATTTTAAGATATAACGGATAAGAAGCACATATTCTTTATTAAAGAACAATACTAAATAAAAGAGAGAAAATAAGACGGGTCTCTTAAAATGAGCAAGTAATTTGTTTAGTTTTTTTTCCGGAAAATTTACATTTTAATTCCTGAAATTGCTGCAAGAAAATCAGTGAAACGAAACCCATTTAGGGCATTTAATTGCCATATTACATCAAAATGCAAATACAGTGCGTTCAGAAAGTCCCTCCACAGTGACCGCGCAAAGTAGGTTATGGGAAACTATTGCTTTAATGAAACTATAATTATAATAGAGAATAATTTGAATAATGAGAATAATTATTCTCACTCGTGTGTTTATTGATTAAATCTCACGCAGAATCGCGATGTGGTTTTCTTGTCTCCGGAAAAGCCGCTTGAAATTTTCACGCACTAAATCCGTGTATTTATCGCCAGTGCTCCAAACGTGCTCCACTTCATTGCTCCAAGAGACTTTTTGACCGCACTGTATATAAATAAAAATATAAAAATCGATTTCAAATGACTTTATAAACAGTAACCATACAGTGTTTTCTTTATGTTCTAGTTTGAAATGATCCCAAACTTTGGAAACTTTCTGCCGTTTTCTTTGGCCTCAATCTTCTTTTCGTCCCTCACTGTTCTTTCCGTTCCTCCATCTTTTCATTCTGCAGCGTTTGTTTACCTCTCCAGCTCGTTCCAGAGTTTAGCTGGTGGTGCGTCAGTAATAATGGTCCGTGGGAAACACAGTGCTCTGTGTTTAGTAAAATGGACTAAACGAAGCATTAAAACAATCGAGTTCCTCAGTTCGCTCGGGGAATCGTTTCAGCCCTAGATTTTATTTCTCTCTGACAGTTACCTTGAGCAGCCATGCCTGGAGACCATCAATCGTATCAAGCTGTATAGCGAATCTCTGGCCCGCTATGGGAAGAGCCCTTACCTGTATCCATTGTACGGCTTGGGCGAACTGCCTCAAGGCTTTGCCAGGTGAGCAAACCACAAGCTTCACCAGCTTTACATGTTCATATGTTCAGTGATTTTCCACCACACAAAACATTTCCTCTGAGACACCATGAGGAAGTAACCTCAAGAGGAAACGGACAGAAAAAAGGGAACCTCTGCTGTGTGAGACATAATAGTGGAATTATAAATAGTAACTGTTCTACGACTGTATATCATGAAGTCAAATTGAACTATGTGTTAAAAAAGATGTTTAATGTCAATAAGAATGTGAATTAGAGTCTTTGATATGCACACGGCAGCCTTTATGATTACAGCAGCACTTTTTTTTAAACAATTTCATTACATAATCATTAAGTTCTTGTGGCAGGATTTGTTTTGCATTTGTTTTGTGTGCTTGGCAATTGCATTTTTTTGTTCGTGTTAACAGGCTAAGTGCTATTTATGGAGGGACCTACATGCTTAACAAGCCTGTGGACGAGATTGTCATGGAGGGAGGCCATGTTATCGGAGTAAAATCTGAAGGAGAGGTAAACTTAGCTTAAATATCTTTCATTTGCGCGCTGTTGAGTTAGCTGACATGGCGAAATATATTAATGGCCTGATTTAATATGAAAACTTGTGATATTTTATTTAATTTGATTACTTTTTAGGATTTAAGTGTAGCACAAACAAAAATAGTCATTACCAGATTATTATAGAATGCCTCCAGGGGAGCCAATATTTACAGTCCAGCCTTAAGTAAATCAGTCATGAAAAAAAATGATGTGGAAGAAATTGTTGGGGAATGGACACAGCATGTGCATTCATTTCAGTAACTTCTGCTTCTTGCCATCTTTTTCGATCAGATCGCACGATGCAAGCAGCTGATCTGCGACCCCAGTTACATCCCTGATCGTGTGCGCAAAGCAGGCCAAGTGATTCGGGTCATTTGCGTCCTCAGCCACCCCATAAAGAACACCAACGATTCCAACTCGTGTCAGATCATCATCCCGCAGAATCAAGTGAATCGCAAGTCAGGTCAGCACTTGACACCTGAATTCCATCTCCGAGCTTTACCTCCTTGCATAATAATATTGATGCATTAAACCTTTTTATTTGACTTTTTATTTATTTTTGGGTTGTTTTTTTTTTGTTAGACAGAAATACATAAATATTTATTATTAGTGATGATGTATTCTCAATTCTGATTGGTCAGAAAGTGTTGTACTCTGACAGTAGTGCCAGATGGAATTCACCTTACAGGTTTATGTTATCATGCATGTATGTTATCCTTTACAAGAAAGTCTTCATACAGGACTGCATCTTAATCTTAGATCATCTCCAAGTATACCTTGATCTTTCTGTGTAGTTTTTACACAGTGACACTACTAGAGGGCGGTTCCAGCCTTCATACAGAAAGCCTTCCAAAGGACTGCATTATCTCTTAAGTATACCGAAGTTTCGGTGTAGTAATTACACAATGATACCACAAGAGGGCTGTGGATACGTCATTTCCAGGCTTCCAACAGAAAGCCTTCATATAGGACTGCATCTTAGATAAACTACTAGAATGATTTTTGTGTAGTTATTACACAATTTAAGCACTAGAGGGCGGTGGATACATCATGTCCAGCCTTCATACAGAAAGCCTTCGAAAGGACTGCATAATCTCTTAAGTATACCGAGGTTTCGGTGTAGTAATTACACAATGATACCACAAGAGGGCGTGGATAAATAATTTTCAACCGATGCAGTTCAAATTAAATGGAAATTTTGGACTGACAGTTTTCAAAGGTTTTTTTTTTTGACGTAATCCTCTTTTATGCACAGATATCTACGTGTGTATGATCTCTTATGCCCATAACGTGGCGGCCCAGGGCAAGTACATTGCCATTGTGAGCACCACTGTGGAAACGGCCGAGCCTGAAGCTGAAATCGAGCCTGCACTCGAGCTGCTTGAGCCCATTGACCAAAAGTATGTTAAACCTATACATTTTTAACATTATTTAAAAAATCTATTATTTAGAGCTATATAATAAATATTAAATAATAATAATAATCAATAATAAAACTATTTATTATTCTTTATCCCTCTGCCTTTTTCCTCTAGGTTTGTGGCTATCAGTGACATGTACGAGCCGACAGATGACGGGTCAGATAGCCAGGTAAACGCTTAAGTTATTTTTTACTCTAGTCATATTTACTCGGAGTAAATACGTTTCCAGAGAAAAGCAAATATTTAAGCCTGTTTCGATGTCTCGTAGATCTTCGCGTCGCGGTCCTACGATGCCACCACCCACTTCGAGACGACCTGCAACGACATCAAGGACATCTACAAGCGCATGACCGGCAGCGACTTCGACTTCGAGAACATGAAGCGCAAACAGAACGACGTCTTCGGAGAGGAAGAGCAGTGAGGGAGTCGAGACGAGATGGGTGGCTGGAGTAGGCAGTAGATCAGGACAGCTGTGAATGGGACAGATGTGAGGGGTTTGGTTTGATTACTAGATGAATAGTAGATGGTATCAGACAAGAAGTATTGAAGCAACGAAACCAGGCTGCAGGTGTATCTCAGCTGTCCTAGATTTTCCTTGCTCCTTGCTTCCTCTTCACTCTCAGCTCCTATTATTGTTTTTCTTTTCCCTCCTCCAAATTCTGTACATTTTAGCACACAGGCACAACGCTCTCTCACGCTCACGTTGCCCCGGCTCATCCTTTACAAAGCAGTCGTACGTTTTTCCGTGAATGTCATTTTCCGAGCTAATATCTTGCGAAACATATCCAAGCCTTATTTATTTGGTAGTGGTTCTTAATTTATGAATGATGCCTTTCAGAGCAGCCCTTGTGTTTTTACAAGCTCCATTAACACTAGCAACAAGAAGATATCGAGTGAAATAGAAAACTAGAAACTATAAAAAAATAAAAAATAATAAAAAAGCTCCCGGACCAGGATTGTTAAACAAACGCACCAAGAGAATCACTTTTAGACTAACGCTAACGTGTGCGTTATTGACGAGTACTACAAAGCTGATGATTTTGTACCTAACACATAACACATGTATTATCAATACCCTTGCATGCATCTTTCATTCAGCACCGTTTTCCGATCGACGCTGCTTTGAACACAAAGCCTCCACAGACACACTCGGCTTATTTAACCCGCTGGATTAGGATGCGTATATGAGTCCGCATATGCAGTACGGAACTGGGAGTTTAAAGGCCATTTAAAGTAACGTTTCCGTTTGCCCGCGTCAAACCCGCATTCAGGATCCACACCAGGAACAGTTTGTATAGGAATCGTGGTAATGTGAATCTTTACCTTTGACTACTATTGTGCCCCGTCGTGATTTTCGCACCTGTATATCTTCTAGGTGTTCTGGTTTGTTAAACTAGGCTGGACCCTGGTCTATGAACTTGGAGTTGTGCGTTCTCTTCTTCCCCTCGTATCCTTCTGATCGTGCTGGAGCGGTTCCTCGTGTCATTCCTCCGCTTCTCCAGCCATATCAATGATTTCTGCTTAAACCTCAAACACTATTTTCGAGACTTAACATTCATTTGTTGAATTACACACACAATTCCAGATTTTTCCCTGTGTAATGACCAACACTTTCTTTCTTTTTTTGTTGTTGTTCTCAAAAAGTGCTCTTTCTTTATCTTTATTTTTTTTTTTTGGTTTGTGTGTTTATTTTGCATTCCCACAGACTTTGGTGGACATCTCTTTTTGAATACTATGCTACTATAAGCACACACAGCGGTTCCATTTCATTTTCTTTCCTCCATGTGTCTTACTTACTGACCAACAAAAAAAAAAAAAGTAACACTGGAAACTGGATCAAATAGCATTAATCTTATTGGTGAACGTAGCTCTTATTGAAATGACCTACTGTCTTTTGTTTTCGTTGAACTCGAGTAGCTGTTTCGATATTATTTTGCACTTTATTTATTTTCCTCTATGTGTGTCATGCAACTAAAAACTTAACACTGGCATATGGACGTGAAACAGTTGATGACTAAAATGTGACTTTATCACAAGTGTTTGAGCAGTCTTGTGCAATGAATGAAAAAAAAATAAAAAATCAAATGTGAATAAAATGCTGAAAATACATATGGCTTTTGTTTTGTTTTTTTTTTAAAGGAAATTCATCTTGGTTTCAGTACCGCTCTTTAAAAAATACATATTTAATGAATTATTTTGTGCACATGTTCCACTATACCAGTAGGTTTGTACCAATCAACTAGAATCAATACATAATCCTTGATTTTGAAATGTAAATCTATATACATTTATCATTTCCTGAAACAAAATCAGTACCATAAATGGTGACTTAATTGAAGGATTATTTGCTGGTCATCTACAACTGTAGCTTCTCATCTTGAGTGCATCCTGATTCATCTCCTGGATTCTTCTGTCTTCTGACTGACTTGTCACATTTTCTATACTTTCCACAGTGTCACTTTTCCTTACTGTACACTCTTAATGCTTATGTATTAACTGTGAGTAAACAGGTCACCTTTGCACTGTGGTGTCCAATACTCTTGTTTGGCCTTGTGTCTAATGAGAAGACAAGACCTTTAAAATGTGGCAGGAATTTAAAAGTCATCCACTAAATAGCTTTGGTAAGGCTGCTCCAGGAGCCGCTCCACTTCCACCTTGGGCACCACCCAGCACTGGGTCAAGTGGTGCTTAATTAGCGTGTCCTTCAACGTCTTATCCTGTAACGTGACTGGAATATGTTCGTCCCCTTTCTTGAGTAATCCAAAGTTCAGAGTGCTGTTGTTGCTTATCTGGCCGTGATGGAACATGGCAGCATGTCTGTCTATCCTCACCACCTCCATGGTGCTGTGCTGGAACTGGCCTGGATGAGAAAGAGGTTCTCAGGTTCAGATCTGGACTATTCCCCTGTGGCAGCATGGTTTAATGGTATATTCTGCTTAATAATGAAATCTAAATTAATATTTATGTCCATGATATACACACTTATTTATAAAGTTTTCAGAAACTGCTTTATTCCGTCTTAGACTAAAGAGTGTTTACAGATGGCTGGGTATGAAGTGGGAATACACCATTTAGTACCTTCAAACCTTCACTCACACCTAGGGACAATTTAGTATAACCAATTTGCCTACAACCATGCTTTTGGGAAATGGAAGGAAAACCCAGAGGAAACCCACATTGTTGGGAAATGGTGCAAAACAGACAATAAATTGATCTCAGGATCAAACCAAAGACCAAATAGTTGGAGTTGGAAGGCAGCAATATTAAAATGTGGTGCACTCATGACTACCCAAGATACACTGTGCCTTTGAGAACTCTCCAATGGTCATCTATAGGCTATAGTGTCATTTGTAACTCTTCTAAGTAAATACAGGTCCTGGACACCATAAAGAAAAGACACATTTTGTGCTACATACATACCGAGTAGACCTTGCGTTAAAGAAGACAAGCCCACACCATCAAATACATAGAATCCTAGATGCTCCATCTGGAAATAGGTGGGGTGACTGTATCGATGGATCAGAACCAGGAATGTTACACCTTTTCCGAGCTCGATCCAACAGCTCTGGTGTCCATCAAGCACAATCTTCAAGCCTGGGAGTGTCACAGATCCATTTTGTCTGGTAGGCAACTTTGCAAGCCCTTCTCCGTTCACTACCACTTCCTGTATAGTGAAGGTGATTCTTATGTCACTTTTGGAAATAATGATGGTTATCTTGTCGAAGAAGGTGCGAGTGCGGTTCTCGAGTCCAATCTTGGGAGGAGCCAACACCAAATGGCCATTCACTGTAATGCCTGCAGGTCGGGGTGTATAAAACAAAAAGCGTAAAAAAGTGTGGCGCACATATACATGCTTTACATGGTGCACATACATGAACACTTTATTTTGGTGGAAATGTAGGTTAAAAAATAGTTCATCTGTAATATGGCCTGGCAAATGATGCATCCATCAGTAGTGAACAGAACATAAGGGGGAAAAAAAAAAAAAGTTTAGATATGCTTATGTGGAAAAAGACCCTATGGAAGTTTAATGACCTTGTTAAACCTTGCAGCCAATGTGTAACTGAATTGTATGTGATTTGTCAGAGCTGCTTTTTCACACTGTTATTTACCTCTGACTGGATCCTCTAGAAGACGAAACACATCATTGGCCTCACCATCAACAGTAAAACACAGATTTTCATGTGTCTTTGGGAGCATGACAACAAAATGAGGGTCTCCATCCACTTGCGAAAAAAACATTAGAGGTTATAAGATTAAAGAATAAATGCTTTTCCATTCATCTTTAAACATGTTTTAATATGCATCCAACTATAACATGTTTTAGCCTGATGACACAATGACGGAACAAAATATTGAAATGATCTACCTGAGGAGGAGAAGATTCCTACAGAACTTATGATATCTGTATCATCTGGTGAGGCTGGAAAAAAGAAAAACAAGGAAAATTTGGAAATGTTATAATCACACTGAAAAAGACTGCATGAGACACAATGGCACAAAGCCTAGCATAAGAAAAGTAAAAGTAAAAGATATTTTGGCAGTTATATTGTTCATGCAGCGTAATTTCTGACTTACAAGAATCGTAATGGACGATGTAGTCGGTGTCAGTGTCGGAGTCGGTGTCAGTGTCGTACTCATATGAGACGTCATACTCTACAATAAAAATCAAAGTGCCATTAGTTTAAACTCAACAGTGCAAAAAAACATGGAGGTGTATCAAATTACATACATTTGACATCATCAGCATCTGTACAAATGACTAAATATTTGTGTAGTTTTTATGTTATATACATGTGTTATCACCAAAACTATAATTTACTGGTGTGGTAAACCAATATTTACCTTTCAATCAATTACTAGACACTCACCCAGTGAATTAACTATAGTAAAGACACAGAAGTGACTTCTTTCCAAAATACAAAAAAACCCCTACACTATAAGTCTTTTAGCTGCACCATTGACAAATTGACATCTAGAGTATATAGGATTGTAGCCCCATGTGTTAAAGATAAATCACCACTGCAAATACCAGTCAGAAGTCTAGAATGACGCAAAGGACTAAAATGTTAGTTTTACCTTTCGTCAGGATGGCTGTAGAGACATCTGGCAGACAAAGAAGAGAATGTTTCAGTCAATGCAATCATAAAAAGTCAAATGTTTTTTGGTTGTTTAGTATAAGTACATTTTATAGCGCATTAGCACAAAGTATGTATAAACCTGTTTACTCTTGAGGAAAGTATAGAGTACAAATCTTCAGCTGTTGATAGTTGCAAACCCAATTACATCTGGGCTCAAATATTTACTAGCTAGAAAGATACAAAACTGCAGCTGTTACTGAACTCACCTAAAACCCCAGTAGCTTCCCACAGACTGGGTGCATCTGTCATGCCTGGCATAGGGGCAAAGGAGGCAGCCACAATAGTGGAGATGTTTATTTCCTGATCAGGAGCTTCGGGTGAAGCGTTTGTCAAAGAAACCTTGTGAAAGTCTGTTGTGGCAACATTGTCAGTGTCAGACAAGAATCTGGGTTTCTCCAGAGGCTGGATTTGATGTTTTCCTGAGCTGGGTGGTGCTGTTGTTTCAGCCATATTGGGCAGTGTGACTGAACTCTTGAAAGTAGCAAAAGCTGTGCTGGTGGAATTGAGTGAGAGGAAAGTGGGAGCATCAGTTCTCAATGAGCTGGTGGGAATAGTGGGAGCTTTGCTTAAAATGTGTGCAGATGTGTTGTGTGGTAATGTTGTTGGACTCTTGGGTGATGCGGGTGCAGTCTTTTTGTCTTGAAAAGAAGTATTTACTGGATGTCCAGGAATAGGCAGGTCTGTTCGAAAGGGTTTGGAAAGAGAAGACTTGCTAGGCTTTAGAGGTTTGCCTGGTTTTTTGACCAACGCAGTAGATGTCATTTTGGTACTTGATGTTTGTGTAGGTGTGGTCATTATACTTGCTGTAGTAGCAGTAGTGACAGGCTTGGGTGTAGTTGTGGTTGTAGAGATGGTGGTTTGAGCTGACTCATCAATATCTGGTTTAACCACCACCAACGAGGTGACTGGAGTGACAAAATTATATTTTAATGAAAGGTTGGTGGCCTTCTCTGCTAACAAGCGTTGTACTAATGGATCTGAGCTGTTGAGTTTAGCCAGCAAAAGCTCTTTGATAGTGTAATAGGCCCAGAGGCGATGCACAAAGTTAGCGATGCCATGCAGGTCCAAGGTACAGCCCAGTGATGCTGAAGTGTCATTTACTTCAAGCTTGTCCAGTACAAACTCACTTTCTTCCTTCAACTTCTGCTTTGTGCCACTTGCTGTCAATGAAACTTTCAGATCCTGTATGTCTGGCTTGACCTTCCCAGTGACTATCAGCTCCGAGCCTTGGAAATAGTTGGGGAAAAGGGCCAATGTGACATCATATGCTTGGTCATCAAGGTAGGAAAGCTGAATATCTGACAGTAGTGGACTCGCTACCTCATCAAAAAAACCCTTTAACTGGACTGCGGCGTCAGAATCTTCATATACCTGAGGAGGGGGAAAAGAACAACCTCTTTAATTTAATTAGACATTTTCCTAATATTATCTTTTAATGGCACTTGGTATTCCTGTTCCACCTCGAATTTAGGCATATAAAATAAACAAGAACTAGTTTTATAGCTGTATTACCATCCGTGCCATGCCACGGTTCTCCAAAGCCAGCCTTTTAAGTAGAGGAAAATCTGCATCATCTCCGAATGCCAGGGCAAATACAGAGACTGAACCCAGTGCATTCTGAGCATTATGGAGTATGACCTCTTGTGCAGTCACTCCAATTGTAGCCTCTCCATCGGTCAGAAAAATGATCATGGGAACTCGTCGTGGTGATGAGAACTCGCTATCACTGGATGAAGAAGGTTTAATCAGCTGTGCTGCTGAAAGAAGAGCCGCATTGATGTTTGTCCCTAGAGATGAAGTAATACAGAGAGAAAACAACGTCTTTATACATATATGTCTCTAAGTCAAATATATGACTTTATGAAGATGTCATTTGTCAGGTCACTGATAGACACCTACAGCCATCCGCAACGATTTTCTTCACAAATTCCCTAGCATCACGTATGTTCTGCTGTGTGGCCAGCACGGTGCATCCTTTCTTCCAAATCTGCACTTTATCCGAAAAAGTAATTATATTGAAGTAGTCACCCTCACGCAGGTCACCCAGAATTGTAGATATCGCTGCCTTAGTCTGGGTCAAGAAAAACCATGGATGATGCCTAGTTACTGACCAGGAATTATGCATTAATCAATTACATGTTCATACTTGATAAGATGACACCTATATGACACCTGCTTGATCTTTGTGCCGATCATAGACCCGCTGATATCAATGACGAAAATAATGTTTTTCGAAACAACAGGAAGGTCCCTTGGCGAAAAGAAGTGAACAAAGAAGCCGTTGTGGACCTGAAGAGAAGAAGCAAAGGAACCAAATGCAAAAAACATTTATTGGCACAGCACGAATAGTGTGTTTGTGTGTGTATGTGTGTGTGTGTGATAGTGCCATAACCTGGATGTCTCCCATGAGATCTCTTTGCTCAACATCATACTGTAGAACAAAGTCTGCATTGACGCCTTTGGGGGAGATGGTCCTCTGTTGCTGCTGGCTGGGGTTGTAATGAATGTGAGCACAGTGTAGGTTCTGCTGCACCTGAGTGGAGGGGGGTGCGTTGGGCTCAGCTGTAAGCATGTGAAAACAGTTTAGGAGCTAAAGCATGCTGAAATCATTAAAGGTTATTAAAAGAACAGCTTTGATAAAAAGGCTCAGGAGCAAAAATAAAAGCCTTAAAAGTTCCTTGATCTCAATTAGATGGTACTGCTGTATCTTCTTATAGGAATCTTATAGAAGAAACCACACCAAACTGGGGGTGCAGATGAAACATCAACAGTATGCAATTAAAAATAGATCAGCCTGAACATGCACTGGTATAGCCAAGAGTTTTAGCCACAAACTGTGATTATGGACATTTTCATGTTTGTCTTTAATTTGCACCTTGGTCAATGTTGGTGAGCAGGCGACTGGTCCTGAGCGGTAACACTTTGATGAAGCTAATTTCAGTCCTCTCCGATATTCTAACATCTACAGAAAGATTCTGCACAGGTTGCCCAGGCCTGAGGCCCAAAGCCAGCTCATAGCGCCCTAATCGTCTTGTCAGTAGCTCCTCATACATCAGGGAAAAGTGCATACGGACCCCAGGAGGCACGCTGACAGCCACTCGAAACTTCTCAATCTCCCGCTCCCTTTAAACCAAAGGAACAGAATGCTAAAACAGTAGAGCATGAGCAACCAAACAACTCTATAGTACTTTCAACACAGTCCCGCTTATCAATGATGCGAAATAATATAATGAATGAACCTATTAGGAAATATATACTGCTCTGCATAATTGACTAGTGAGGAGAGTGTGTTGAGAAGGTGGAGGGAGTATTTTGAGCAGCTGATGAATGAGGAAAATCAGAGAGAGAGAAGGTTGGATGATGTGGAGTTGGTGAAGCAGGAAGTGGATAGGATTAGTAAGGAGGAAGTGAGAGCAGCGATTAAGAGGATGAAGAGTGGAAAGTCGGTTGGACCAGATGACATACCGGTAGAAGCATGGAGATGTTTAGGAGAGATGGCAGTGGAGTTTTTGACCAGATTGTTTAACAGGATTTTGGAAGGTGAGAAGATGCCTGAGGAATGGAGAAGAAGTGTGCTGGTACCGATCTTTAAGCATAAAGGAGATGTGCAGTCTTGCAGTAACTACAGGGGAATTAAGTTGATCAGTCACACCATGAAGTTATGGGAAAGAGTAGTGGAAGCCAGGCTGAGAGAAGAGGTGACCATCTGTGAGCAACAGTATGGTTTCATGCCGAGGAAGAGCACCACAGATGCCTTATTTGCTTTAAGAATGTTGATGGAGAAGTATAGAGAAGGACAGAAGGAATTGCATTGTGTATTTGTGGATTTAGAGAAGGCGTACGACAGGGTGCCAAGAGAGGAGTTGTGGTATTGTATGAGGAAGTCAGGTGTGTCAGAGAAGTATGTGAGGGTGGTGCAGGACATGTATGAGGACAGTGTGACGGCAGTGAAGTGTGCAGTAGGAACGACAGACTGGTTCAGGGTGAAGGTTGGACTGCATCAAGGATCGGCCCTGAGCCCTTTCCTGTTTGCAGTGGTGATGGACAGGTTGACGGACGAGGTCAGACTGGAGTCTCCCTGGACTATGATGTTTGCGGATGATATTGTGATTTGTTGTGAGAGTAGGGAGCAGGTTGAGAAGAGCCTGGAGAGGTGGAGATATGCGCTGGAGAGAAGGGGAATGAAACTCAGTAGGAGTAAGACAGAATACATGTGTGTGAATGAGAGGGAGGGCAGTGGAGTTGTGCGGTTGCAGGGAGAAGAGCTGGAGAAGGTGGAGGAATTCAGGTACCTGGGGTCACCAGTGCAAAGTAATGGTGAGTGTGTTAGAGAAGTGAAGAAAAGAGTGCAGGCAGGGTGGAGTGGGTGGAGAAGAGTGACAGGAGTGATTTGTGATAGTAGGGTATCTGCAAAAATGAAAGGGAAAGTTTATAGGTCTGTGGTGAGACCTGCGATGTTGTATGGATTAGAGACAGTGGCATTGAGTAAAAGACAGGAGGTGGAGCTGGAGGTAGCAGAGCTGAAGATGTTGAGGTTTTTGTTGGGAGTGACGAGGATGGATAAGATTAGAAATGAGTTTATTAGAGGGACAGCGCATGTAGGATGTTTTGGTGACAAGGTGAGGGAGGCGAGATTGAGATGGTTTGGACATGTGCAGAGGAGGGACATGAATTATATTGGTAGAAGAATGCTGAGGATGGAGCCACCAGGTAGGAGGAAAAGAGGAAGGCCAAGGAGGAGGTTTATGGATGTGGTGAGGGAAGACATGCAGGTAGTTGGTGTAAAAGAGGCAGATGTAGAGGACAGGGTGGTATGGAGACAGATGATCCGCTGTGGCGACCCCTAATGGAAGCAGCCGAAAGAAGAAGAAGAAGATACTGCTCTGCATAAAGGTTCAATAAGACATTTATGGAGTGTGGTATGCTTTAAACCAGGTGTGTCAAACATATTATTGAATTATTAGTTGAATAACAATACTCTTTTTTTTTTCTTTACATTCAGTTCCAGTTCACAGGATATTTTTTTTTTTTGTTTCAGAACATTCAATCACTTATATTTGTACTTTTTTTCCATATGGTTTCACTTAGTTGTGGGCTGTACTGTTTGACTCCCCTGCTTTACATACATAGAGACTTTTAACAATAAAAAAAAAGTTAATAAAAAGAAACATGGCCTATTGCATTTTCAAGTGGATGTCTGCTCACTCAGTCAATGCCAAAAGAAACATGGCGTAATCCCAGCAGAGGAGGTATCAAATACACTTTTGGACTGACTTGGTGGCAACAAGTCCTGTTGTTTTCCCCTGCTTCTTGGCGTCATCGTAGATCTTCCTGGCGACAGCTCGCTCCTTCACTTCGGCCACATGGACTTTGCCGTTAGATGTGCTGAGGAGTAATTTGCAAGAAAGAAAGAAAAAATGAAGAACATTTGAAGAATGAAAAACAACAACAAAAGTGAATTGCCATGTCAAATCTGAAACCAGAATCCAAAACGTCTGGTAATTTAAGGATTATATGGATTAATTGCATTTTAGATCCATACAGTCTATCTACTGCCATGCCTTTAATAAGTTACTAAGATTCTTTTTAGTAACTGCCTGGTCAGGGCTGGGCAAGTTTAAATTGGGCGATATGTTTATTTGTATTTTGGGAATTACAACCACCCAACCAATTATCCCCTGGATTGAGGCACTTGAGGTTAAGGATCTCTTAAAGCCAGAATTCACACACCTTGCAGAAATGGCTGGAATTTCTACTTCTTTTTTCCAGTGTGTGTTAATAAAAGCTGGGTTAAATCCAAATACAGATACTGATACAGGCACAGTTGATAACAGACACAGATCATGTTACAAAACTATATAATGTTACCTTACCACCTACCGCCATTTTCCCGTAATCATTTCCCCCTCCCTGACTACAAATAAACATGCTGTGTATTCTGTTTAGGGTGATGCAAACAACCTAAATATAAAGCTGACCCCTTTACCTCAACATATTTGATAAAAAAAAAAAAACATCAAACCCATGAATATAAACAGGCAGTATTAAAACCAGGTTTGTCTTAGACAGAGCAATGTCAGAAAGGGGAGTTTAAAGGCCAGTGGAAAAAGACGCAACACTGTGTGTGTTGTATGAGCCAGTAAAAGATCTGGAAAAGTCGGTAATGGCAGATTGTGTGATGAACACAGAGCTCTTAGTTATAACTCGAAAAACATCGCTAGTTTTGTGTGTGAACATTTGTGTGCAAAAATAGATGCTGTTTGATTCATATGAGATACATTTTTAACTGGAATTCCTGGGCACAAGTGTGTAGGTATATTGTGCTTGCATGTGTACCGAATGTGTTTGTGCACACAAGCCAATATGTGAGGGTGTATTCCTTGGCCACATGCCTTAGTAAACTACAGCAGGGAAAAAAGCCTGGAGAAACATGGCTAGCTCATGTAATTTTCACTGTTAGCACTCTGACTTCTTGCTACAAAGCCCACTATTCATCTGGCCTGAAGGTTCCCTGTTTGTAAACCACTTCCAGCCCCAAATTCAGTTCCTGGCTGCTCGAGAAGCCAGCCTGACATTTTCTTATTTGCGGGAAACTAGTTTACACTTAGGATTCTTTTTAAGGAAAAAAGTGTTTTTTAGTCCTCTTAGTCATACACAAAAACATGTCTTTTTCCCCCTAGGAGTGCTTAGATAGAACATCTCAAACGTTTTATTTCAGGATTATACCTCTTGCTGGTTTGAAGGGCCATTTTTAAACCTTTCCTTCTTCATTCAGAGAATGCTGTCTTCAAATAACATGTAAAAACAAAGGTATTTGATCACATGATTTAGCTTGACCATTACTGACTATTTTCTACTTCGTCTTGGATAAACCATGACACCTAACTCTATGCAAAGGAGTTATTAAAGAATTAGCTGTTTTCTTCCAATTCCTAAATCAGAACTTTTTAATTACTTTAACGATGCGTTCATATCAATATTGCCATTCTAATATGCTATTGTTTCTATAGTAACAGCTCTCACACTGGGTCTTTTTTCTATTTATTCCTAGGAAACTGTTTAATTTATTTTTAGTTCCTTGGTCAATATTTTGTTCTTCAACATTGTGCATTGAATAGAAGAACAAAAGTTAAGAAATCTATAGTAGCATTTATGACTCACATGGTAAAGTTGGAGATGAAGGCTGTGGGAGGCAGGTCAACCTCGAACGCGGCCTCTTTGGTGAAATGGAGCTGGTTCCAGACTGTGCTGTCGACTGTGGTGAGAGCATAGCGGGAGATGACGGTGCATCTGACATGGTAATCTGTGATCTTGAGCTGGGGTTAGGGATAAGGGGATATAATAGTGAAACTGTGTAGAACAATGAGTCACCAGCTCTAGATTTTAGAAACCCCATTATTTACTGTACTATTTATCTGTGCCTTTCATGAGATGTAATGTGTGTGTGCCCTTATTCAGACCACACTGGAATGTAAATGGAAGCTTGGTAACTGTAACTGTAAAAATATTGGGTAAACCTTCCTAAATATGTGATATTGACATATACTATATGTAAGAACACATCAGGTACCATTTAATATAAAAAAATACTCTATTACAGAGTCTTTGATTTTGAATCTATTCTTAAACTATACATTTAATTGCATTTCTTGGGTAATTATTATTCATCATTACTCAATCTTGCCAGAGGATATGGAGGTTGAAATCTGATTGGCTGTCTGAACTTCTGGTTTCCATAATACAAACAATTTTTTCCCAGAGCAAGATGTAGTCACTGGACTGGAATTTTAGGGCAGTCAGCGTTAAAAGTTTTATAACCTTTTGGATTCAAGCATTTCTAAGAGCAAATGAGCTATCCATGCCAGCCAGGTTCAGGAAAAGTTCTGTGGCTGAAATATGAGTTCTCCATGCAAAGTCAGTTAAATGGCCACTTTGGGAAAAGTAGGTGGTTCTTGGAGATATTTGGTGGAAAAATAACATACTCACATATTTAGTAAATTACTAAAATCTGACCTTCAAAATTGTTGTTTTAGGCATTAAGGGGAAAAAACGAAGAGTGCATTTTAAGAACTGCTATACATAATTAACCACATAATTGCAAAAAAAACTTGTAAGTAAGCCATGAATTGTTTCATATCCAATTTACCACTTTGTACCAATCGTACCTATAAATTAGCATTTTTAGGATTTGATTAATTGACCATGACTCTGCTTGTGGATAACTTGGGCATGGTGGTTGTGGAAACTTTAAAACTAGTAGTTAAAGAGTCAGATGGGAATGTATTTTATTTAACTATATAACTCTCTCCTTATAACTTTCTCGCTCTTCGTGGAAGATACCTGAATAAAAATGTTACATACAGAGAAATTTTTTTTTATATTTCCATCTAAAATTATTATCATCTAAATTCAATTAAAATTTTATTTGTCACATACACATTCATACATACACATTCATACAATATATTATTCCTAACCTTATTTTTATACTCTATAGTTATACTTTATATTTTTAATACACTTTTATATATAAAATTATAATATATATATATATATATATATATATATACATATATATAAACAGAAAGTGACATTGACATAATATAAGATCAAAATCCTCAAATGGAATTAACAAGTGACCTTATTGTTTAAATAAACGTGTTAATTCAACAAAATTGTAATAGTGCCAGTGGAAAACAGTGGCAAACCTAGTAAATGTCCGCAAATGTTAAAAAACATTAATACTGTTTAAAACATTTTTTTAAAAGATTATACTGTATATATTATAAAACTCAGTACTTACTGAAGGTTTAGGTGTGTTGCTTTGACGCCGTAATCTCTAGAAAAGAAGCAATACAACAGAATGACATTTAGAATTGTCTTTAGACCACTGATTTAAATCATTTTCCGAATTCAGATTAGATTGAGGAGATCATGTTTTTTAAGGTTTGCAGTCAAGACCTCATGACAAAAACCCATTCTTTTAATGTTTATGCCACATAGACATAAATTACAGAGTCCTGCCGTTTTGTTTAGACTGTTGTTTGGCACAGGCATGAATTACCTGACTCTAAAACAAACATAACCAATGAGAGTTTTGACTGTAAGTGTGTATAGTCATCATTTTACACATAGAATAAAAACTTTATTAAAACCATAATCATTATTAGGAGCCTCTGATGACTTATTTAAATGTAGTATAATACTGAAAATTATACTGAAACATATCAATAAACTATCAGAAAACTGTACTCTGGCCCTTACTTCGCCTCATCACTCTGACACCAGTGTGTGAGACGTGGTCGGGCTTGACGTCGCTTTAAAATAGACTGAATCAAAGCCATTCATGAAAAGAGGAGCAAACGAAGGTAAATATCTGTATGGTACACAGACGACTTTCAGATGTTAATTATACGCATAAACGATTACTGTGCTTGGGTATTACCATATATCCTGTAGGGGAGCAGGAAATAAAACATAAACAGTTAAATGTGGAAAACAGGCAGTCTGTGCTTTGCCTGTATTCGCTATGGTAAATAAAATAAAATCACTCTGACTCTCGATATCATACGTCATTTAATGGGGATGTGAGTGAGAAGGACGAGGTCTTATAAGCTGGCTGTTCATTCAGTGTGCACATGTGTTTAATGTAAAAAGTAATCTACATTTAGAAGGCAAATACTCGAGTGTGCTATATATCTGGGATGTACATTCCTATGATTTTTTTATATCTTATATGGTAACACAGAAGTTGGCTACTTCTTCATCTTCCATAATTGTATCTGTGCAACTAATGTTGTAATGTTTATATATCTTTGGGACATTAAATTAAACCACAAAAACTGTAACATCTGACACTTTTAGGAACATTTGGCTGATCTCCATGAAGAAAGAATGGGTTACACAAAAATTATAGCTTAAATTATGGTGTAGCAAACTTATTTATCAGCTGCTTTGGGGCAATGCC
>JAAIIK010000037.1:2012840-2042729 GCA_014706435.1 Silurus glanis
CAATTCTGATCTGAGAAATGACTGAAAGCAGTTGAGAAAAACTGTAAAAGCACTATACAAATAAAAATGAATGAAATTGAACCAATTCTGTGGGCACTGACACAATTTTGGATCTTATCCTGATAACATCTTGGATGGTGCTTTTTCTTCTTGGCTGAATAAGACTCCTTCTTCTTCTTTCGGCTGCTCCCATTAGGGGTCGCCACAGCGGATCAACCGTCTCCATACCCCCCTGTCCTCCATCAGAATCAGAATCAGAATCAGGTTTATTGGCCAAGTGTGTTGACACACATAAGGGAATTTGGTTCCAGCTGTTAGTGACTCTCAAAAGTACAGACATAAATAAAACCTATACATGACAAAACAGACAAGACAAGACAAAAACAGACTATACAAGACAATACAAGACAATACAGACAATGTGAGACAGTATATACAGTGTGGGTAATAAATAGGGATACAGGTCAGTAATGTACATAAAGTGTGAGAGTGCATGGTAGTGCAAATGACAGTATTGTGTGTCAGGTATGAGTCTACATCTGCCTCTTTCACACCAACTACCTGCATGTCTTCCCTCACCACATCCATGAACCTCCTCCTTGGCCTTCCTTTTTTTCTCCTACCTGGTGGCTCCATCCTCAGCATTCTTCTACCAGTATAACTCATGTCCCTCCTCTGCACATGTCCAAACCATCTCAATCTCGCCTCCCTCACCGTGTCACCAAAACATCCTACATGGGCTGTCCCTCTAATAAACTCATTTCTAATCCTGTCCATCCTCGTCACTCCCAACGAAAACCTTAACATCTTCAGCTCTGCTACCTCCAGCTCCACCTCCTGTCTTTTACTCAATGCCACTGTCTCTAAACCATACAACATCGCAGGTCTCACCACAGTCCTATAAACTTTCCCTTTCATACTTGCAGATACCCTACTATCACAAATCACTCCTGTCACTCTTCTCCACCCACTCCACCCTGCCTGCACTCTTTTCTTCACTTCTCTAACACACTCTCCATTACTTTGCACTGTTGACCCCAGGTACCTGAACTCCTCCACCTTCTCCACCTCTTCTCCCTGCAACCGCACCACTCCACTGCCCTCCCTCTCATTTACGCACATGTACTCTGTCTTACTCCTACTGACTTTCATTCCCCTTCTCCCCAGCGCATATCTCCACCTCTCCAGGCTCTTCTCAACCTGCTCACTACTCTCACCACAAATCACAATATCATCTGCAAACATCATAGTCCAGGGAGACTCCTGTCTGACCTCGTCCGTCAACCTGTCCATCACCACTGCAAACAGGAAAGGGCTCAGGGCTGATTCTTGATGCAGTCCAACCTTCAGCCTGAACCAGTCTGTCTTTCTTACTGTTTGGCTGAATAAGACAACATTGTTATTTCCCAAAAGGTATTTGAAATGTGTCCTCATCAGACAACAAATTACAGTTACACTGTTCTTTTTTCCACCTCTTTAAAACACTACTTGATAGCTTTGACAAATGGATTCTGCTCTGCATAGTAATACATTAACTTGCATCTGCAGACACAACAATGATCAGTGTTAACTGGCAAATGTTTACTGGGTATTCCTGAGCCCATGCTAAAACATCTGGTAAAGACATGATGTTTTTTTTAAGATCTCCTTTAAACTCTAAAGGATTAGAGATCATGTGCATATACATGTAGATTTCAAGCATTGTCCTTTACACACTGAGATTTTACTGGAATCGTTTATTATATTAACTCTATTGTGTACTATAAAAAAATCCCTTATATCGTACAATTCTGTTATGAGGAACATTTTTGTGCTGGATGATCTGATGTTGCATCAGTTGGCAAATCCACAAACCTTGACCCATTCTTGCTCATAAAGGCTTCTTATATAGTATAACACACTTGGCTCTCCTTTTTAACATGACCTGTTTAATATCATCTTGTTTTTTCTTCATTTTGGTCCAAAATGTCCCCTATCAACTTCCTTTGGAATATGTTTAAGACATACAGTAAGTGGAAGGAAGTGGGGGAAGTGGTACCGCAGTGGTTAAGCTGTTTAACCTTCTGATTGAAAGATTGTGAGTTCGATTTACAGTATTGCCACTGCTGGGCCCTTGAGCAAGGCTGTTAACCCTAAACTGCTCAGTATGTAAAGTATATGTAAACACTCTGGATTAGGGCATCTGCAAAATGCTGTAAATGTAAATATGCCTCAGAAATAGTATTGCCTTTTATATACAGTACTGTTCCAGTTTTAAATCGGGTTATATGTATAGCAGTGTTTTATAAAAAAAGAAAAAAATAAATAAGTGATTGTGTAAATTGTGTAAAATTGTCTGGAATATGACTGATGTGAAACCTCTCTAAATACTTTTCCTGCATTTAATTTTTGGAAAATTATTTCTCTAGCACTTATATCACTCTCGCTATTATTATTTATAATTTTTTTTAACATTAGAATTACCAAAATATTTATTATCATAATATAATTATCTCAACCTTCAAAGCTAGAAATGTATTTTCTGTTTTTGTGCACATAGGACACATTTTATATTGAGGTTCACTCAACCTTAACCTTTAATACATTTAAATTTCCAGTTAGACAGTATAAAAGTTTGATAAATTAAAAGATCAAGAATTAAAAAGAGGATTTTTATTACTCTAAGCCATTTGAAGCTAATCAAAACACATTAAGGCACAATTACCAGCCTTTTGACATTGTTGATAGGTTGAGCCGACTCATTGGCCGAGATATTGTGTGTTACACTACACAAATCACGCTAGAGGGAGCACAAATCTGACTCTTCAGCTGTCCCCTATCATCTGAAACCTACCAACTGGGGAAATGAAGGCTAACTCGTGCTTGCTTTGAGATATATGAAGCCAGCCAGCTGTATCTTTTGTTCTGCTGCTCATGGCAGAAAAAGACTTCAGGAAAGTGCTATTTTCACTTTGTCATAAATACAAGCTTCCAGACTAATGTGATCAGCTAGTGTCCCTTTGAGAATATAATATGAAGTCCCTTCCATCCAGAAAGTATGTCCCTGGTTCTTGAATATGGATAACTGATGGTATCAATGGGAGTTAGTTAGTTAGTTATATTTAGCTATTAACCCATTACTAACTATATTTCTGCCCCATATTAATGCATTCTTATTGCGGTCCTGATCAAAGTCTTGTAAAACTGAAAACGTTCCATCAATCAACCTAGCTTGAATCCTGATGGCCTCACAGGTACTCATTGGAGAGCTCCAGAGAAATTAAGGGCATCATACTAACATTACCTTTCATCTATAAGCTTTTGCATGTGGAGAATGGTAGATAGCCTTTTACGTTGCTGTGTGTGACAGCAAGATTTGGAGAGAAACATGTATTAGGCCATACCTTCACTGGTTGGCATGGAAGAGCTGGCTGGGTTGATTTGGCAGGTAAAAAAAAAAATGCACACACATTTGCAGCACACTGAGGTCAATGAGGGACTGATTCGTAAATGAAACAAACAGGTTTTATTGACCAATGAAACATTATATCACAGAGTATGGGCAAAAAAATGAATAGGTTTGTATAAATGAAGTAATCAGTGCTGTGAGAAATCAAATATTAGAACTGACTATTATTAAAGCTTGTCAAGAGTAAATTTAGCCTTAATTACCATGTAGGGGTCAAATAAATGAAACAAGTTCTTTAAGAAAGAATATGAATTAAACTATTAACCCATTTCTCACTTGTGCGCTCGTTCCTGTTTTGGCACACTGCCCTTTAAAATGCCCTCCAATGAGGTTTGTGTACGCAGTTGCATACAGCACATTAGATATAATTATTAAATAATGATTTATTATTTATTAAACCTCCTACATTTTACCTAATACATTAAGCAACATCATTTGCTACTACATACTTAATGTTGCTGTTGTTCATGTATAAACTCACAAGTACTTACGCGTGTTGGTTTGCAGGAAATATATTTAATAAGGACAAGCATTGCAAACTAAAGGAAATATGTATGTTCCAGAATTGAAAAATTCTAAAAATTTATTATAGCAATACAAATGCCCATAGATGCAGAAATCTGGCAAGTACACATTGCTTTATTAGTACAAATGACACTTATTTTTGATTAGTTTGAACAATATATTTTTATAGTAAGTTTTTATTAAAAAAAGTTATTTAGTCAATTATTGAAAAAATAAACCAGAGTTTTTTATTATTCACTATATCTTACACAGAAAAAAAAAAATCACACACAAAGCACAAAATTGAGGCAAGATTTTGAGAAAAAACTCCATAAATATTCCATGAACCTGATTATAGTTAAAACTCACATTGTATAAGTAACCTGACTTCTTTTCTCTGTTGGTTGTCGTTTTCGTTTGAATTTGAGACACTGCTTCGGCAGTTGATAACTGTTCAACAGATATACTAGTGGGTTAATAGCACTGTTCAGACATGCAAGCCCATCACTTATCTGTTTCGCAATGTAGATGCTGGAAAACCATGGCTTACAGACATGATTTATTTTTGAGATGCGAGTCATCAGGTTGAGATTTCTGAAGATGTGGATGGGGATGAAGCATATGGAAAAGAGCACGGCCAGGATCACCACCAGCCTGAGGCACTTCAGCTTCAGCTTGGCATCGCCGATGCCTTTCTTAGTGGCTAGACTCACAGCCATGTGGCCATAACAGCACACGATGATCACCAAAGGGATTGCAAATCCAATCACTGTCTGTGTAATGCTGTACCTCAAGTAAGCCTCAGTGCTGTTGTCTGTAGTCGAGTCGTAGCATTTTGTTCTATTCTTCATTGTTTTGTCAAAAAACACATCAGGCAGGCATTGAAGCAGCACTACAGTCCAGACCAATGCAGATATTCCTATGGAGTGGTGCACTTTTATCCTGCCTCTCCCCCTCAGAGTGTGCACTATGCCCAGATACCTGTATACGCTGATGCATGTGAGAAATCCAATGCTCCCGTAGAGATTGACATTGAACAGGAATCTTGTTATCTTGCAGAAAGGCTGTCCGAAGATCCAGGTTTGTTTCTGAGCTTGATAGGTCACCAGAAAGGGCAAAGTCAGCACGTACAAAATGTCAGCAATGCACAAGTTTAAAGCAAATATTCTAATGGTTCCCATCTTCCTCCAGTTTCTCAAAATAGATTTTAGACCCCAGCAGTTACCAAGAAGTCCAAATATAAAAACAGCCACAAATACAACAGTTAAGAAGATTTTTGGAAAGTCAAAATTAACATTCCAGCAGGTATCGTATAATGGCTTGCCCATTATTTAGCAGCTTGAAAAAGAGCTACTGTTTCTTGAAGGCATTCAGATTGTCTGCACATTCATTTAGCCAGGATGCATGTTGGGGCTGTGGCTTTTTTTTTTTTTTTCTGTCAGGCACATTAAGGCAACCCACCAAACAGGAAATTGAGTTTGCAGAAGCAGGTGCTTCGAGTAGCACATGAAAATAACTATGTCAGTGTTCTGAGAATGTGGTTTTACCAAAGAATGAATAAAATAATAGCAAAAGCCACTTTGATATAATATTTGCATCTGATGCCATTTTATATATGTATATACTATTACAATTTAGAAGCAGAAACTGTTTTTCTGATGACATACTTTTACCCTATAAATATGTGTGGATTGATTCAAGAAACGAAGAAATGACTAACAATTTCACACTGTTCTCTCCCCTGGTTTCAATATGTGTGTAACTGATGAGAAATGTGTGAATGTGTGAGTAACAAGCTTTTCTGCAATTTAAAGAAGCATGATCACACTTCTATGTAGCAACCCAAAGCTTTAACCATGGAGCCAGTTGTCCATTACAACAAATCTATATTAAAGGCAGAAAATATAATGCAAAAGTACGCTCTTGAAAAATCCACTTCAATGAAATCAATTGTTCAACGGGTTTTTGTTGCATTTTTCACTATATAATTTTCTGGTTTATGATTTTAGACTAAACAAATCAACCCCTATCCCATGTGGTTACAAATTACCAACTTAAAGCATCTACACTACTGTATATGTTGAAAAGGATTATCTGTCCAACATACCAGTATGCAGTTCCTCTCCAAAATTTTGCTACTGATTTGGAAGCACACAATTGTATAGATTGTCTTTGTATGCAATAGTATTACAGTTTCAATTCACTGGAAGTAAAAAGCCGATACCTGTTTCAGCATGAAGAATTCAATGTCCTGCACAGAGCCCTGACTTCAACCTTACTGATCACCTTTAGGACACTGTAACACTGACTTCACCCCAGACCTCGTCAGCATCTCACACATGCACGTTTGAATAAACACAAATCCCCACAGTCACATTCTGGAAATCTAGCAGAAAGCCTTCCTCAGTCTGGAAGTATTTATTCAAAAATCATCTAACTGTGACTTTTAGGTGTCCATAAACATTTTGCCATATAGAGTATTTTAGCAAAGTATTGAATTTGGACAAGGCAGTGGCAAAATTAATTTGAAAATCTGTTGATTACTCACCTGAAAATCTAAACAATTATCCATAGACTTTGATTGATTTGGGAAACTCCCTTCATCCTTCAGCCTTGGATTACAGACAGGTTGTATTTTATGCTTAAAAATTGAAAAATTCTGTTTTGTTTGAACAGATTTTTTTTTTTAACCACAAAAATATTTTGAGCAACAGGCTGCCAAAGAAAAAAGAACAGCAGTGAGTTATTTCCTCTAAAATCATTGAAAGTTTGTTGTACATTCATAAGTCCTTTGTATCTGAAATGACTGTGATTAGCATTGCAAAAATGCTTTTGAAAACTTTCCCCAGAGAATCACAAAATTCACTAGTGCATCTTTATGACTGTTACTGTAACATTTTGTAAACTTACCATTCAGCAATGGTTAACATATTTTAGCATCCAGCAATATTCATCTTTTTTAGGTAGAATTTTAACTATCTAAACATTTCACAGTCTTGTTTTTATTCTCTTCTGTTACAGTCATAATTTGCAAGCAGTTCAGCATCAAGCTCAGAGCACAACCTCAGGAAAAGAGAAAATAAAAGAAGCTTGTTTAAAGTAGTAGTTTATGGACATGTAGTTTAATAATGTTGTGAAGACACATAAATTATAAACCGATATATATAATGTAATAAGTGCATTTACAAATATGTACAGGAAATAACATAAGCAAAAGGAATAGGTTTTGAAAAACAACAGTTAAGGTTTCTTTGAAAATGGTTATACAATACTTCTAAGCCCTGTGTGTCGGGCTGAACATAAATATCTCTGAGCCAGGTTTTATATCTTCATTGGCCTAGTATTGTGAAGATCAGCTGATAGAGAGAATGGAAAGGTACAGGAAACCATCTAAAGATAACATTTCTATACGGATAGGTGATGTACTGTTAATATTTTACAGAAGAAAAGTATCTTTGTGCAAACAAATAAGAAAGACGATTCTGGTGTCTGGATGATATGAAATATCAAAATATCAAATATATTTGAAATGACAGTCTACACTGCCATTACCTCTTCAGTCAATCTTAGAGAAAGTAAATGTACAAGCTTCAATCATTAAATTACACAGGAAGCTGTAAGCGCTCAAGACAAGTAGCTGCCTTCATATAAACCTTAGGAAAAGTTGTAATATCTGTAAAGCCAAACCTCTCAAAACCACATAAAAATTCTATATACACAGGCTATAAGTGAAGAATCAGGCCAGCTTACTACCTCCTTGAACAAGGCAACAATGTAAAAGTGTATATGATTGCAAACTCTTTATAAAAAATGGCATCATTACAGGGTTGGATCAGCAATAGGGTCTAATAGGCACCCAGGTGGTTTGCCAAATAACTTTAAACTGCATAGATTCTAAGTATATATTTTAAGTTGATTAGGCTTTTACACTGTAACACAGCTGTGAGTTAACAGAACCCAAGCTGATGAGTGTAAGTCACAAAATATAAAAAGAATTCTGAAATGTTAATGGTGTTTTGGGCTGAATTTGTACCAGTTGAATAGCCAGAACGGTCCTAACTGTAGAGAAGTAGATGGAAAAAAACACACCGAGTGTGTTCCTGAAAAGAAGAAAGAAGCCAAAGAATGTTCATTTTGCTTAATGGGTTGAAATGAAAAACTAAACTCAAACTGGCCAAAAAAAGGACCCAACATGCTTTGCCATTGAGTTGGCGCTTGTTAAAGAACTGGTGGGGTTTGGTGAAAGTGTTTGCAAGGTGAAAAGCAAGAAAGAAGCTTATGTTCTGCATAGCACCTGCCCAGTGGCCCAGGATTTACTAATTTGTCTCTGGAAATTAAAAGAAAAAAATGTATAATACTGTGGTATTTGCAAAGTGCTATTCTTCATAGGCTTTAGACAGGCGTTTTGTGTGTCTCAGTGCATTAGAGTCTCTATCCTAGTAAAGCAAGCAACCTGTGGGTTCCGCTAGATGTATGCGGGCAGCTGTAATGGCAAGCACAAGACTTGATCATCATGACAGCTTGGTGAAGCAGGCGGCCCCCTGGACAGCGGAAGGTGACCGTGGCAGTGCGGGTCCGATAAGGCGTGCAACATCGGCCGTCAGTGCAGTGCCCACAGTAACGAGGACGGTAATATTGCGTGCTGTAGCAGCCTTCGTGGAACAGCCGTGTGGGAACATTCCACCTGTAGCTCGATTGACATCTTCTAGGCTGCTAATGAAAAAAAAAAATCATCAACCTGCAAATATTTCGAGTGTTTGTTAGCACTGATGTTAAATAGATTATAGCTCACCATTTGTGTTTGAGGTGGCAAATGCAGGCATGGTCGGATTGTACACAGCCTGGTCTGCCGCTCAAATCTGCAGGCTCTATTCCGGTTGCTCACTCGTGTGGAGATCCCTGGGCCACAGGTATGTGAACAGGTGCTCCATTCGGTGCTCTGATAGGTACAGTTTATTCTAGGGCTCCTTTGGTAACCAGGAAATGCAGGCAACACTTGGGCCTCACTGTAAGCTGTAACCATAATACATTCAATACATAATTAATCAGAGTTTATCAGCTACTAACAAAAAACTGAATTGTGGCCCAGAGTATAAATCACTAAATTGACATGATCAACAAAAAGTATATTCCAAGTATAACTTCAGTCTTTAGTCACCTCAAATAGTATTGGAATGGCAATTCTTTTGTTCTCTTCATATACTGAAGACATTTGGTTTTGGAAATGAAACGATGAATATGAAATGATATATCAGAATTTAAGCATTTATCTCCTGATATTAACATCTAGATGTGTTAGATAACTGAGAACATGACATTTTATGTTTTAAGCCAGCCACTTTTCAAGTAAACAAAAAAAAAAATGGAACATTGTTGCCCAATGTGTGTCGCCTTAGACTGACTGTTTACACAGTGAATAACTCTGAATGTCTACTTTTGCCTGTGAAGGCTGCATTTGTTGTTAAAAAAAACAACATTAAGTCATTTTGAAGCTGAGAAAAAAGGGAACATTGATCAAAGCCATCGCACAAGCATTGAGCGCAGCCAAAACAACAATTTGGCATATCCAGGAAAAGAAAGAAACTACTGGTACACTAACAACCAGACATTAAACAGGTCAGCCAAGGAAAACAACAATGGTTGATGATAGAAACTTTGTGAGAGCTGTGAAGACCACAAAATCAACAGGCAGTGACATTAACAAAAGCCTTCTAAGGGCAGGGGTGAAAATATCACAGTCCAAAGAGGAGAAGACAATGAAGAAGAAGCCAAGATTAACTTCTACCAAGGTGATGGAAAGGCCAGATGTGGGAAGTGTGGGGAAAGAAAGTATAAGTGGAGTTAGAATCGTGGCTTGGGATTGCATGGCAGCTTTTGGATTTAGATCACAAACCTTTATTGATATATTAACTCATGATGGTAGCAGCAATGCAGTAAGAAGTCTATGCAAACAGTCTGTCTACAAAATGTACAAAGAAACCCCTCTACATAAAGAACAACTCAAAGAAGCTGGCAGGAAATGTTGCAATAAAGAAGAATACAACTGAATCATTGGGCTGCCAGTTTGATAAAAATTCTGCATGCAAGAATTCAAATATTAAGTGTCATTTAGTTTAAGTCTATCAGTTTCTGTACTTTTGCATACATAAAATCGGCTGGTCTGCCACCAATGGTGCCATGTTCTAAGATGTTTAACACATTGAGAAAGAAATTTTAATCTAGTGTCTCAAATTCCATTGTTGGATCCCAAACCCAAATAACTTAATTGGGTAGCTAAAACAAAAGAATTGGCCATTCGAATACTTTTGGAGGGTACTGTAAATAAATAATGAAAATAAAAGATGTAGTCCGCAGCCTAAAATATACTCAGGAATGTGCTGATGTATTCAAAAGCAAAAAGTAAATTGAACTTCTGAAATGAAATGAAATGAAAATAATGTTTATTTTTTACATTTATTTAAGAAAAGCTCAAATTTGATTTAACATTTGGTCAAAATTGGACAGTAAACTTAACCCATTCTTCTGTTGTAGTCATTGCCAGAGTTCATGATTTGCATAAAGGCTAAAACATAATGTAAAAATACAAATGGATAGGGTTTTAATGTAATTCTGCATGAATACGTCCTTTCAAAACATTCATGTATAGTGTAAAACTTCCAGAATAATGCTGGGCTAATAACTGGGATAAAAAAAGAGAGAATGGAAGGTTTATTAACCCAATCTTCCCTGCATTGCATGCAATAAAACTTTAGAATGTGCCATTGCTCTTGGCCTGACTTTGTGACACTGCTGAAATTTCCAGATGGCCCTATAATGACCAGAGTGCTGCCCGCCCCCTAATGTCCTCTCTACGGCTGGCCCGTTTTCGACATTAATTGCTGGCTTGTATAAACACAAGTATGAATCATGGAAAGTTTCTGGAAGCATTTGCTATTTGGGCGGTTCAGCTCCATCTTGGCAAAACATTTTCAACGAAAACCCTCAGATCCCACAATAAAGAAGCTTAGACTGGAATGTGACTAACCGTTTTAACCACAGATAAACCTTGTGGTTTGTGAACCAACTGGAATAAATGAACAACATTTTATGATTTATTAAAAAAAAACAAAAAAACATCACAGAGTAAGTGTGTTGTCTCCAGATACAAGCATGGCTTTTGACATTCTAAAAAAATTGTAGGACCTAAGTGGAAAATAGTAAAACATGCAGCTTTAGTTCAGTGGAAGTATCTAAAAAAAAATATTATCAATTTAAAAAACTTTCTTTCGGCTTCTCCCATCAGGGGTCGAAACAGCGGATCATCCGCATGTTTGATTTGGCACATGTTGGCGCTGGATGCCCTTCCTAACGCAACCCTCCCCATTTATCCGGGCTTGGGACCGGCACTAAGGCTTGTGTAACCCTAATGGCTGGGGTTGGTTCCCTGACCGGGGATCGAACCCGGGCCGCAGCGGTGAGAGCGCCGCATCCTAACCACTAGACCACCAGGGAACCTTTTAGCAATTATCAATAATTTTTTATAATTTTATTAATTGTTTTACCATTAATTGTTTTACCTGTAAAATAAATTCTCTATTCTGATTGGTCAAAATCGGGCTGATTAATTACTTGATACAGCAAGCGGCAAATACTAATACTAATTGTTTAAGTACTCTAGAAAATAGAAACTAATACTATGGTTTCTATGGTAGCTTGCACAGAAAATATTTTGCTGAATAATCCACATAAACCAATTAAAAAATCCTGTAATCACTGATAAGTTCTTTTCTGTTTTTTTTTCCCATTCATTTTTGGAAGTAATCTCCGTTATCTTTACATTTTTCTCAAAAATTTTCTTAGTAACATGACAAGCTGCCTTTTTTGTCTCAGTAATAACTAATTTATTTGTTTATTTACTTACTTATTAAATTCAATTCTGTTGCAGGATCTATCAAATCTAGTGGCTAACCCATAGCACAATATTCATCTTTATACATGATCATGAGGGAAAGGACAGTAAACTGGCTTGATCTGACCTCACCTGTTGGAGCATCCTGTAGCACATTGTTGTCCAAGTTTTCACACACCCACTCCTTACAGCACTTTCCTGGCAGCTGGACCCTTTGCGGATATGGGCAGTCTGAGCTGGGTAGACGCACATCCTCAGGGCACAGGGGCACACAGGTCACTCCTCCACCTGCACATTTGCACTGGGTGCGGCAGGATGGCTGGAACACCTCTCCTTCATGATAAGAAACGCCATTCAGCTCACAGCCCAGCTTGTCCTGACCTACATATCAAAAACAAGGTGTATTATGATGCAAAATATTGAGCACAAAAACACATAATGAAACGCATCAAGTGGCAAATTTCGCACAGTCAAGCAGCACTCACATTTTTTCAGGAAATTACAAATTCATCTTATTTTGTAAAATGCATATAAAAATTGACTTAATACAATTCCCATTCTTAAATCTGATTGATCCAAAGGTGTGACTGAATTTCTGTAATAGCATTTAATTTCCATAGAATCTTTTTACAATCCACATAAATGGTTGCAATTGATGATGTTATTAATTGATAATGATGATGTTTTTTTTTTGTGAGGAGACATTATTATTTTAGATTTTATACCATTTTATTATTATTTTTGGAAAGAGTCTCCAGTCAGAGGAAAAGCTGTTCCTGTAAGTATACAGGTATGGGAATCATGGAAAAATTTCAGGAGGAGGGTTTTTTTTTTTTATTTAATAACAATATGTAAATGGTAATATGAATTGCCTTTCTGTAACTGGAAATGGGAAAAAGTATAATGCTTGTTTTTATAAATAGATGGTTAGCATTGACAAATTGATTAAACAGGAATTAAACACCCCCATTTTTCTATAACATCATATATTCATAAAAATCACAAACTTTATTAAGTCAAAGTCTACTTGACTTTAGAATTTATTAAATGATTTTTAAAGAATATACCAGGCATAAAAACTAGAGAGGTTTTGTGTATTGTTTTTGGTAAGCTGCAATTAATAAATATGATCTAATTTAATTAATGGTTCATAACCTCAGTTATTTTAGCAAAATAATACAGTATAATACAGTACCGCTGCTGTGGTGATATAATACATATACTTTTTTATACCCTGAATGTATTTTTTTAAATTATATTTTTATTGTAATGTTGGATTGTATGATTATTCAGCTCATGCAGTTTTACCCTTAGTCTCAACAGTGTTTAGGAAGTAAAAGTGAGAATGTTGTTGCCAATGCAGGTAAATCCTCACACAGTAGCCCTGTTTGTCCTCCTTCTTGTAACTATGCTCACTAATTCTGTTTACAAGTCCTGCTTTGGATGGACACTGAGACATGCTGTTCAGCACAAGGCAGGAAATCTCACTACTCACTGACACACTCGCCCGGATCTCCAGGGAAGCTGGCGCTGTAGTCACATTCCAGGCCACGCTTCTTGTCACACACGAGTATGTCTGTGCAGGCTTCGCCCTTCTGCTGAGCACACACTTGGCAGCATCCACATCCATCCAGGACAAGAGCGACACCATCAGGGCAGGCTGGAACAGAGCTGGGACACTTGCATGGCTTGACACATTGTTGACAGCATACCTGAAGCAGAAGAGAGGAAGTGGTTTGCTCTAAAAACTCAAGCAGTGTATAAAGGTCATACACAGACACAGCTTAAACAAGGTCTGTTATCTGTAAGTCAAGAGGCATGAACTTCAGAAATGCCCAAAAAGATGTTTATTACTTAAGTGCACAACCATCTGAGCTCAGTTCATCAAAAATAAACAACAACAAAAAAAAATTAAGAGAAACAATTAGGATGAAAAGACAAAAAAATATATTTAAAAAAAAAAATCCAGTTTCCATCACAAGCAATAAAAATATTTAATCAATTAGAAATAATAAAAAATTGGAAATAGATCCCACTAGATCTGGTGTCTAGGATTAAAGTAAAAAAAAAGTAAAATTGCCATTTGCACTATTCTAAAAGCACACATTAAGCACTAAGCAGAATTTTCAACAACACAATTAAATATGGATAAAACAGATATCTAATTGATAAAACATAAAAGAAATAATTTTTTTTATCGTACTTCCACTGTTTAATCCCAACTGAACTGGCAAAAAATGAACCAAGCAGCATGAATGAATTACCTCAACACCTCAGACCTCCCAGATAGTGTATCAGGTGGAGAGAAAGCTTCTCACCTGGGAGCACAGGTACAACAGTGCCAGCAGAGTGTATGTGTTTTGCACTTTTTTGTCCATCCCACTGTCCCAAACGCAGTATGCTGTGCTACTAGTGCTGCTGTTTGCTCACTGGATGTCTCTGCGAACACTCACTTTTATAATGTCCGCCCCCTTTCTCTGATGTCACGGCCTGTCTGTGGTGTAAACAGTGGCTGGCCAGTAATCAGAAAATGTTTCAAATTCCACATCCCTGCTGGCCAGGTCTGCTCTCCACTGCTCTCCTCCTCACAGCTACACTTAAACACCCCCCAAAAAAAGCAATGGGAAGCAAAAGCAGAGCGCAGCAACACGATTTGTCCTTGGCTGCCATACCACGTTCCTGCTAAATTAGTCTGATAAGATGGTGAGGCTTCAAAGAATCGGTCTAACGTTTGGCACTTAGCAAATGCTTCTGATTAGGCCAGGAGCATTTCCTAAGTGTTCTGGAATGTGAGCTTAAGCCAGTGTTACGCTAACAACTAACATATTTCAATCAAAAGGGCAACATTTATAAGGAGTGAAAGTGAAGACAAAGGACAACAGATGTGCACAACCATAAGAACTGTAATTTATTTCACATGATTTCCCATCATACCGAACATGATATTTCTGCTTTACAAGAAATTCAAAACAGTTACTGTAATGTTTGAGCTGGTAAAACAAGGCGGAATGACTCAGTAGGGAACATTTATGCATTTTGGAATAGTTTCTTTTTATTGTTAGCAAGGAGCCACATTTTCCATAAGTATTCGAGTCAAATGCCAACCCTTCGATATCCTCCCCTTCTAGAATTCTTTACACATTTTGCTCAAATTGAGTGCCCAGGCAAACAACTATATCAAAATTTATGTTGACTGGCACAAAGCACTGCTTTAAATATAGACATAGACGGCAGAAATTCACCTTACATTAATCCAGATGGGATGCATGTGGACTGCCAGTTACAGCAAAAGTCAAGAACGTGGTCTAGTCCCAAAACTTTGGTCTTCTCAGCTCTCAGGTTTATTTTGCTGTACTTTCCAAAACTCACAAGTTTGGAATGTACCAGAATAGTGGAGAGTTACTGTGAGGGGCAGTCTTGGCATTAAGACATCTTAATTCAAAAAGCAGACCATTCCTTGGGAAGCATTTTGTCCTTTTATGTTATGGAACTTTTGACTCACCGTTTAGTCAGAAAAAACATACAAAGCTGAAAGACAAAGAAGTTCAAATATTATTTGTCCTATGGATTTCAACCATGGACACATTGAAACCAGAATAGACTGTGGAACATATGTTGGACCCATGCTTATACCAATGAAGTAATTTGGTATAAATTAAAAAAGACTGATCATATATGTTTTGTCATATGAACCCAGCCGAAATCCACACTGTGGTTACACACTCTCAGAAAACTTGTCCTCTTGTTAATGTGTTGATGACATCAAACATGCAGGATTTGTGCTTTTAATGTCTAATCCAAAGACTATTGAAAGGCCATGAACTTTCCTACATAGAACTTACAAGCCACAAAACATGCAACCTAGCTTGTGGAAAAGAAAAGGACAATTTGGTTTGTTTCTGGAAGTTTATTTAAGTCCAGGACCAGCCAGATAATTATTAAATGGGGTAATGGCTAAGTCAAGATAAAATCCAAAAGAAAATGTGAAGAAAAAGTAAAGAAATGTAATGTAAAAAACCATGAAATGTTTTTTAGGCCAAGTCTTGACCTAAACTCATTAGCTTCATTTATGCTTTCCATTAATGATTAGGCTATGTGTTTGAGAAGAACATTTACAGCATAGGGCAAAAATCCTTATCCAGTGCAAGTAGTAGAGAATTAAGGGCCTTGCTTAAGAGCCCAGCAGTGGCAGTTTGGTTTAAAACCATAACGTCCCAATCAAAAGTCCAATGTTTTATACACTGAGCTACACAAAAGTCCATTATCAAAAAAGACAGCACAAATTGTTTTTAGCACTACTTTTAACCAGAATACTAATACTAAGACAAGTCCAAGTCAATCCAGAAAACCTCTCAAGATCAGATTTAAACCCAAGATCAGACTCAAGACTAAACTGGCGTACCTCAAATGAACAAGTTACAAGGAAAGGGTAAAATATGCCCAGACGGTCACTTATATCACTCTGTACGTTAAGAGTTATTAGAATAAAACAGTGATTCATTATAGTATCAGTAACCTGTTTGTGATTAGAAACACTACTAGTATAAAACAAAAAGGATTGCCTGAAGTAATGAATGAAAACCTGTGCTACCTGTGCTACAATCACAAACAAAGACCAATGAGTTGTTATATACTAATGAACCCACCACATGTAATTTTCACATTGTTAAGACATATCAACAATACAGTGAGGAATTCTTGATCTAGATTTGCTGTAACATTCTTTATACAAAGAACGGTACAAAGTACAGTACTGTGTTGTAAGGATGTGGGCATACATGCTTTGAGTCTCATACAAAAAAATATCATGCCTTTGTGTATTTTTTTTTTTTACATTTTCTCAGTCTTTTTCATCAATTTTACATCCAACCCTCAGTTCCCACAACCTCTGATTAAGAGGACCACTTTGATTAATCGGTCTGTAAGTCCAGACAAAATACAAGTCAGTCCTTTCTAGACACTAGCTCATTCACTCCTAAAGTATTATAAACAAGACTCTCACTTTGCGTGTGAAAACAGAAGAATGTGATTATCCTCATATTTGCAACTCTTTTGTACCAAAGTTAATAAGGAGAGTTCAATTCAAAACAGATCCCTGTCCGTTATGTTTTTATTTATTTTTTATTTTTTTGTCTAATCCACACCCTTATCGCTTATGTATATAGAGTAAAATCTGAAGTGACAGCTTAAAGTCACAAGAAGTTCTTAGGTTACATATGAAAGCTTCAGCAGTAAGGTAATGTCAGTTAACTTACATATTTGCTGTGCAAATTTAAGCGAATATTGAATCTTGGATGCATCCCTGAAAGTGTTGCGTGAGGATCACTTTTAAAGTTTTCACATTCTGAAGGTTCACACTGTGCCTCTTTGTGCTTCCGTTGGCGAAAAGTCTAAGTTAATTGTGGTGGCAGGGTACACTGGACAACTTCCTTGATTTGCCTCTTAATGTGGCTCAGGATTCTTCGTTTTTTCCCCTGGTGTTCTCCCCTTGAAATTCCCTTCTTCATTTTCCTATTTAAAGAAAAATTTCTGATGTTTTTCCCCCAAAAGTCTGCATGAAGCTAACTAACATGACCTGATTAATAGAGGAAACCCACTTACATGCATTGTCATACTCAATCTTCCAAAATCGTCTCTATATTTTATCTACCAACATCTGTAAAGCCCAAAATATTTGCTTTTGGAAAACTTTCCCTTTTATTGACATCTGAAGGATGGAAAGTACCTGGGAAGGCTGCATGGCAACGCTTATATTACTGAAGTTGGATAATAAAGTAAAGTATGCAAAGGAAGTTTCTCTCATATGATCCGTATGCCTTTGTTTTGTGGAATGGCAATCAGTACTGCATTACATGATTAAGCAGATGCATTAGCTACAACTAAACATGAAAAGACTTCTAGGTGATTTCCAGCTTCTTTTTTTTCATAAGCAAGAATTCTTTTTAAAACGCATTTAATCCCAGCTGTATCCCAGATGTGCACAGCTATGTGGACACTCCATTTTCCAATATAGTGAGATACTTGCCAAACTTTCGTCGACAACCTGTAGTGCAGAAAGGAAACAGTACTGGGATTCCTCACATTCTATTAAGAGGTGTGAAAAGGCCGCAGACGCGTCACAGGAAACCCCTACATGTGTGATTAGGACTAGTGTCTCGGGTAAGGGTCAGGTGATGACGCAGACATGGAAATGTACCTGCTGTCTGCAGGATGGCATGCACACCCAGACGCCTACCTGCATTGACAGCTTTATAGATGTGGCATCACTGCAACCAGGAAATATGCGTGTGAAAATAGGGTGTAACTATTTCCATACAAACTGTGATGTCCTCATGCCAGCCATATAGGGTGATTTCTTCCTTATTCCCTTTTTATATAATTTTTTTAGTCTGTTCATGCATTGCTAGGATTGTGTCCTTTGGATCTACAATATACATGTGGACGCCAAATTCCCGACGTAGACAGGGACCGAAAAAACAGTCGTAAGTGCATCAGGTCGTAAATCGAGCGTATGATCATGAGTATGATGCGTTCCAACGCAGACATAAAGAGGTACTGTGAACGCATTAAAAAATTTTTTTACATAGTACAAATAAAGTAAATTAAAAATAAAAAAAAAAATAAGAAGTAAATTAAATTACAGAATTATTTACTCACCATCACTTCACCAAAAGTCGAGTGGTCGTAGGTCTGCGTCTGACTGTATATGAGGGTCAGATCAATGACATAAAGTAACAACTGGAAAAATTCATTTGCTGGAGAAAACCTTTTTACGTGCCAAAACATTAAAAAAAAAATTGGGATTACATTGGCTGCTGATGTTCCTTTGTGACACCTATATATATATATATAGCCAGTAAGTAATGACAAATAACCACGTTTGTTAAATGACTAGTTATGGACTTGTATGCTATTGCAAACTATTTGTAAGGCTATTCTTTTATTTTTGTCTTATAACACCTTTACACTTGTTTGTCATAATGATTACCTTGTTAGCTAGGAATCAAAGTACTAGTAGCTTGTATAGGTTAAAATGCACACTTTATAAATTCCCAGTACACTGTGTGAATGTGTAGCTGTGTTCTAAAGTAAAGATTTGCTGTTTTTTCCGATAAGAAACAAATTTTGTAAATGCAATAAGAAAAGAGACATTAAAGACTGCATTGAAGAATTTAGTCTTTATTGTTTTATAGTTCTACAAGGAAACAGACATCTTGAATCATAACAGTTAATTCGCAAACAATTTGAATATTATGTTTTATGTGTAACAAATGTAAACATTAATTAAAAGTTAAAGTACTCCTTCAGGTCATTTTAACAACTATACACATAAACAGGGAACACGTTTTATATTTATTTCATACTTGTAAGCTCACACAGTGAACTAGTACCTTTTATTCCTAGCTAATAAGGTCATCATTATAAGAGAAACAAAGGGAGATAAGACAAAAATAAGAGAATAACCAATAATGGCCTTTTAAATAGTTTCCAAACATCCATAACTAGTCATTAACAAAGGCATTTATTAATTCAATTCAATTCGAAATTTTTTTTATTTGTATAGCGCTTTTAACAATAAACATTATCTCAAAGCAACTTTAAACAGATAATGTGGTGATAAAGAATGAATCAGATGTTCTTTATAAGTCTAAGCTTGTCGTTACGTACTCAGATGAATCGAAATTGTAATTTCTTTTGGAAACCATGAACACCATGTTTTCCGGACTAATGAGGATAGGGACCATCTGGCAAGCTGCATCTTTAAAGGGGGAATATTCTCAGTTTAAACATTTGATATGTTTTTTATTTTTGTTTTGTCCTGGGTGTTCATTTTTATTATTAAGTAAAAAAAAAAAAAAGTGTTCTTAGGGCATTATGTGGTCAGAAATTGTAGTTATTATGAAGGCAGGGCGTTTGTTAAGGATTGTTAAATTAGACATTTTGTTAGATCAATAGACATTATAGAGACTTGATAAATAAATGTAAACATAAAATAAATGGTATTGTATTTATAATCATAAAAATTGATTGGGAAAATTGAATAACCTCTATAAAAAAATAAATCATACATGTTTTTTTTTTGTTTTTTTTTTACTGCTTTTTGAAATCATTTTGGCCACTTGGCAAATAGTTTTTATTTCTTCATGTTTAAGAGAATACCTCTAAAGCTTTGAAATGTCAAAAATCCTCCATAAAGGTTCATGGAGATCCAAGGCAGGAGATTGGCTAGGTCATGCAAGGCTATCTTGAGTTATTTTGGCTGTATGTTTGGGCTCGTTGTCCTTTTAAAAAAGTCCAGCTTCCCTCCAGATTGCATTTCTTGGCTGAGAAGATTCTATTTTCCCCTAATATGACCCAGTATGTCTCCATTCATGTTTCCTTTAATGATGTGTAATTCCCCTGTACTCTTTGCAGAGAAGCAGCCCTATACTACTACTGCTCTACTGCAACATTCTTGTCTTCTTTCCAAAACAGTCTCCAGAATATGGTGCACTTGGAGTTCTCACTAACACTAACGTTTCTGCACACACTTCCACCACTCTCTTTAGGTTTCACTGGTCCATCTCCTACCATATTCAATACAAAACCCATCTTCTCACCTATAAAGGCTTACATGGCTATATCTCAGGGTATCTGACTGAACTGGAAAATACAACTCAAAACCTTTTCATTTCTCTTCACTGCTATCATTGCAACCTTTTTTTTTAACTGAGTATCTCCAACACCTTTCACCATCTCATGCGTCACCTTAATCTTAATGAAGGTGTTTTATAGTTGTCACGTACTTTACAGCACAGTGAAATTCTTTCTTCGCATATCGCAGCAATGTTAGGATGCTGGGTTCAGAGTTCAGGGTCAACCATGATTCAGCACCCCTGGATCTCAGAGGGTTAAGGGCCCCATGAATGGCTGCCGGGAGTTGGGACCGAGACTTGAACTCCTGACCTTCTGATCTGTAATCCAGAGCCTTAACCACTAACCTAACACCTCCTGAGCTATCTTCTGATTCTTTCCATTTGGTGCATATGTTACTTAAGAATTGTTATCTTTTTAATTTCCTGTATCTTCTTACTTTATATAAGTGAGATTGGGTAGGAGAATAGCACCCGATAAATAAAACTCATTCCCTTCTCTTTCTTTTTCTTTTTTTATCCCCGCTATTTTTCCTCTATTTCTTAATCTTATTTTCTGCAGTTGTGCTTCTTTCTTTAGCAGATGGCAGATAGCAAATTTGAGTGGTGTATAGTAACAGAGATTGTGTAGTTCACACCACTGACACACAACTGTGTTACAATGCACATCGTTGATCACATCATCGAGTTCGCTGACATAACAGTGGTGGGTCTTATCGGAAAGAATGACAAGTCAGCATGCCGGCAGAAAGTGCAGAAATTATTAGACCGGTGTAGAAACTGGTGGTGGGGTCTCTCTTCCTTCCATTGCAGACATTTAGACAACACAGTGCATATGCAAAGTAACCAGCATTGTGGTAGTCCACACACACCCGTTAGTACAGAAGCATCCGGGTTCTCACAGCCAGATTGTATAGCAGTGTCTTACCACAAGACATAAGATTCCACAATAGAAGACCAGACACAAACAGATGCTAAACAGTGTTATCTTGTTATGTTGTTTTTGTACCACATTGGTTCGGGAGGTATGTTGTTTCTTTTCACTAAAGCCACTTGACTTGAGATGATTGCAGTGCAGATAACTTCTTACTGTTCTTTTCTGTCCTGCTGCTTTCAGGTAATCCTGCAACTAATAACTGCCTTCTTCTTTCTTACTTTATTTATCCTTAGTCTGTGAGTACATTGTGTAACCCTGAATTAGGCAATTAGTTGCGATTCCATTACTTTCCATCTGCACATTATAGAATCAGTTTTAATGACAGAGATGTTTTAAGTTCACAGTTGTTGTTTAATAATATTGTCTTTTGTAAACAAAAAATGTTGAACTTTAGGAAGCTCCTACATTTTAAGCAAGATTACTGCTTGTTTTGTGAAATCTACCATTCAGTGGAAACATCTTTAATGACCAGGTGCAATTGTTTTGCAGCATTTTTATCCAGAACTTGGTGGTTTTCCATACACTTTATGTTGTGCTGTGTTAAGTACAGTGTACAGTTTTGTTTTATCATTTTTGACTATATACTCTTTTGTAAAAATACATTATGTTTGTAATGGATATAAACTTTCTTTCGGCTTCTCCCATTAGGGGTCGCCACAGCGGACCATCCGCATGTTTGATTTGGCACATGTTTTTACGCTGGATGCCCTTCCTAACGCAACCCTCCCCATTTATCCGGGCTTGGGACCTGCACTAAGGCTTGTGCAACCCTAATGGCCGGGGTTGGCTCCCTGCCCGGGGATCAAACCCGGGCCGCAGCGGTGAGAGCGCCGCATCCTAACCACTAGACCACCAGGGAACCTATGTTTGTAATGGATATATGAACTGCCAATAAACTATATGGAAAAAAATATTGGGACACCTGACCTTACTGATTAAAAAATCAGTACTTGACTTTACTAACACCCTTGTGGCTGATGAGCACAAAGGTCCAGAATCATACTCCAAAGAGTGGAGGGAATTATAAGAGTAGAATGTGGAATGGGTTGGTAAAAAACCACATACCATCCTTATGACCTGGTGCCTCAAACTTTTGGAAATATAGCATATATTAAATAACAAAATAGTGTCAAAATACTTATACCACCTCACTTTGATTACAAGATGGATTGCAAGAAAAGATTCTTATGAATGCAATCATATTCCTGAAGATCATTCGAAGTATAACCTGAAAAGAAACTACACATAGCTGTGATTGTCTTTAAAAGGCGCAACCTATCAGGTACTTCTTGCCTGATAGGATTAAGAAAGGATGGAAATGTCCAACTCAAAGTCAGTGGGTTATGTCCAACTCCTACTCATTGTACGCATCTACTTTTTTATTGGTGGATACATGACCAAAATGAGAGTATGATGTTCCATTCTAGATTGTTATTGCTGTGTGACTCATTAGTTCAGTGTGGGTTTGTAGAAGTAAAAATAGGTTTATGGGAATTTAATTTGAACTCTTTAAAATAGTCTGGCGTCTTTAAAACACACACACACACGCACACACAAACCAAACACAAAACTTTTCTAAACCTTAAAATAAGAAGAGAACAAATAAACAGGGAACAAGAGCTGGATTCAGTGAGCAGTTACTTCCTAACATGTGGCTGGAGTGTCAATATTTTGAACAGAGGATGTGCATTCAGTAAATTAACAAGAACTACTGAGACGCAGAGGAGGTCAGAGGCTTTCTGTCTGAAGCATACCAGATGAATGTGCTAAAAATTATAACAGCTACGAATACACTGGGATTCATTTTAGTGACATTATACGTGATATGCAGAATTGTACATGGCTTTTCAGGGGTATTTTTTTACCATGTTTGATTAGAGTGTGTTTCATTTTCAAGTTTACTTCTCACAATGGACATTGTCTCAAAGCAGCATCACAAAACTTAAGAATTAAAGTGAATTGTGTGTATTTTTTCCCTGATGAGCAGCCTGGGGTGACTGTGTCAAGAAAAAACTACCTTGATGTTATGAGGAAGAAACCTTGAGAGGAACCAGACTCAAAAGGTGAACCCATTCTTATTTGGGTGACATCACGAGTGTAATTATAAAGCTTAAAACAATACAAAACACCGGATATTGAGAACCATGAGGAATGTGTGATTATAAGTAATATCCTTTCTACAGTCTTATACAGTCAGTTGACATTGTGGAACCAAGCAGCTACTGAGCACCTCATAAAATAGCTCAACATTTGAGATTATCATAGATCCAACACCGGCTCCTCAATACCAGAGCCTTTAGAAAAACTTTTATGCACAGGTTCATTGTTCAAGGTTGTGTACAGTTTAAGCTTTACTGTTCACTTAACATAACCTAAATCGATAGAATTATATGGAATTTCTTGCAAAGGTTACTGGACATTACTGCAAATTCCCACAAGTATGCACTTAACTGGTCATTGATGAAACACCATTTGATTTGGCAAGCTATTTCTGATCTCCAATGTTCCAGTGGAGAGCAAGGGCAACAAGCAAAAGGCTGGAAGACTGTGTTTCAGCAAGGAAAAACCACACACTAAGAGGGGAAAAAAAACACATAAATAAATGTCCGTTGGAAAAACTAATATTTTTACATCTGCTCCAAAGCTTTTGAATCTATGCCCTCACAGAGATTTGGGGCGGGGGGGAATGGGGGCACTTTCTCTTCAGCTGCCACATTCCGGACACCTATTAGAGCACATTCGTGGCATTTAAAAGGATGTTTTTGTTGGTTGTGAAATGGAAATACGCTCACTGTGTCATTTCCAGGCTTAATATAAAGCTCTGCTTTGACCAGTGTTAGGGTGCAGGACGACAGAAATAAGTGTTGAAAGCAACAGCTGCGTTGAGATCAAATCTGTGATGAAAGCCAGAATGCCTTCTGGTTAATGAGGCACACCTTACTTTGTATATCATGCATTCGTTTTTGTGGAGAAAGAGAAATAATTGTACTAATATACTATTTAGAGGTAGCTTATGGTGCTCTGTTTATAACCACCAGTCAAACATTGATATGTCAATCAATGCTATTATCTTTTATCTATGAACTTCTACTGTACACAGTCAAATACAATATTTTGTATATAGTATTTGTCATCAGTTATGACACAGACAAGCACAACCACACAAACACACACTCATTTACACTCTTTACATAACCAGTTGATTTACATGCATCTAGTTTGGTGGGCAGAAGGAAACCTAAGAACCCAGAGAAAGCCCACACAGACACTTTGCAGAGAATATTATTATCTATTACAATAAAGGTAAAGTAAAGCCATAATAACCGGTATTTTTCTGTTGAAGCACTTGTTCTTGTGCTAACTTTTGCTGCAATGCTGTCATCTAGTGGCTACAACTTAAAGTGTCATATTTTATCTTGATGCCTACAAAGATGCCAGTGTGCCAGGCTCTGATCTAACTATGGGCCACTCACTGTGAAATGCAATTATAAGAGTATCATGATATAAGGGAATTGTAAGACACGATGGAAAGCATGAAAATGCTTTGTACTGAAGACCAAATACATAAAAGCCTACACTAAAACACAAACATTCCTAAGTACCAAGATATTTAACACTAGCTAAAAAATATTATTAATATTGTTTAATTTTACTAATTCTCAGCACAAGTTGAATTTTTAATACATAAGGATTATTATTGTACTAGATAAACGATTATTGTACTAAACGATTATTGTACTAGAAATCTAGAAGTTACATCTTATCTTGCTGGAGGTATACAGCTGTATAGGGTGTCTTTGGATGTGGTAGCTTTCAATTTTCCCTTCACATAAACTAGAAGACCCAAACATTTTGACAATGCTCTAGTGCACAAAACCAGCCTCAGGAAGATATGATTTACAATCTTGGCATGGAAGATCTTGAGTGACTGCACACCAGGCCTCCTCATCTCACCTACTTCAGAATCTGACTTTACTAACACCCTTGTGGCTGAATGAATCTCTAAAATGTCCATTTTAAAATCTAGTGGAACATCTTACCTGAAAATTGGATGTTATTATAACAGCTAATGGGGACTAAATGTGGAATAGGATGTAAAAAAAAAGCACATATGAATCTTATGATTAGGTGTTCACAAAGTTTTCTCTCTTTTTTTTCAGAGTATGCAACAGCCTTCCTTCAGCCGAGTCATAGGCAGTATGTGATTATACCCACCAGTTAATTTGAGCATTTAACATTGAGCATGAATAGTTAAATTAACACCATTCATATGCACTGCCACTTCCAATAATATTTTTGTTTCACACTGTTGTCGGTGTTTGCACTGCGCTGCCACTTGAATTCTATTGTTTCCTGCTTATATCAACAATCTTAACTTCCTATTGCACAAACACTGCATCTAGAGAAAAAAAACCCTTGGTTGAGTTCCTCCCTGAGCTGTTGTTGTTTCTTAAAAGATCTTAATAAGCTTAAAGTTTAATCTCCTTTCTCGCTAGTTGTTGACTAGACTCCTACTCAAAATTAAGAATATCGTTGCCATATTCCATTCCTGCCGTGAACAATTAAAACATCTTGCTTTCAGCAGGTCAACTCAATAGATATCAGCCTCCATGAAGAGGCGTTGCTCATGGGCCACTTGCTCGCCACGTGACCTCGACAGCATGAGCTATTCAAGACCTAACGGTTCTTTCTGTTCACTGTCAGACAGCATGCAAATGAGTTGCCAGCTCCACAAGCATGCCTCTATCTAGCTAAATGATCAGACATCTGACACAACTGTTTACTTCACTGATCTTTAGATCACCACAAATTGCCTTAAATCTTACTGCACACACCAGCAGACAGATCACCAGGTCTTCCCTTACACACTTATCCATTTATTAGTTCTGTAGGTTACACAGGGTCTCATCTACAATTTAAAGAAGAGAACTTGTGTATAAGATTGGAGAGGGGGTTCAGGTGTAACACATCACTATTACTAAATTACTGATACTTATAACTAAAACGTGTTATCAGACGATATATATATCATACCAATTTATAAATTTGTGTCTTAAAGATTCATAATAGACAAAACACTTTTTGTATTACAATTTAAGAATGTATTCATTTATATATTAAATCATAAATCAAAGTGTCAGAACTAACTTTATTGGAAATATTGTCTGTGGGAGTTTTTACTTGGGTTTTAAATATAAAATATCATATTTGACTTATAGAAATTTAAAATTGAGTTATATACATTTTTAGAAAAGTGTTATGCAGTAAATATCGATATTTGACAGAAGTTCCCTGCTCCCAACTTTCAAGCAAGATGTTACAACACCTTAAGATCAAAGTTTTATAAAGATTGTCTGTTGTGCTAAAATTTTCTGAATGTGCTGCTTCTCCTGATTACATGTAAGAGACATCAGTACTAAATAACTAACTATAGCTAGCTAGAGAAATCTAGCCTGCTGAAAACCAACAACGTTTGGCTAGTCAGCTAATGTTACATTTCTATATCTGCTGTTGGGACATAGTGTTCACTCATCATTGCTCACTGAGCTGGTTAGCATAATTGCTTAAAAATGCTCTCCTGTCTGTACTACAGAAATATTCACTAAATATAGAACAAAAAATGCACAAACTTGAACAAAGTCGGTATGTAGTGACCATGGCATATATGAGAAGAGGGGAAAAACAACTGACACAGATGTTTAATATTTGATTATTTAAGTACATGTTTTGTATAATATGCATAAGTGAATTTAAATTAACCCAATTTGGAAAAATCTTAACGGAGTCGCTTGATGTCCCTCGTTAGAGGTCACTCATATTATAAGCATATGGCTGTATAGCTTAAAGCTTGAGTAGCTGTAATAGGCATTGAAATCTATGTAGTATAAATGAGATTGTACTATTTAAAATGTCAGATTATAAGGTCATGTTTTCAATTTATTTATTTTACTCATCGCTAGAGTGTTTGAGATTGGATATACTGTATACATAAATCATGAAGGTTAGCCTATTATCAACAAAAGACAAGCAAGGAGGTTTTCATGATTTTTTAATGTCCCAATGTCAATAAATACCATCATTCACACTTGCAAATGACCATGTATGCTCAATGTATTGTAATATTTAAATGTTATTTTTAAAAAAAAAATACTAATATTTAAAGAAGGTGCAAGCACTGGTACTATTACGTTTCAAGTCAAATCAAGTTCAGTAGACTTTTATTGTCATTGTACATTTATACAATAGAGTACACACTGAAATAAAACAATGTTTTCCCCAGGACCAAGGTGTTACATAAGGCAACATAAATGAACCAAAAGTATCACAAAACTACACAGAACTAGCGATACGTTATCAAGTAAGATGGTGGAAACAGTGACATTGCAGCACTGACCCATACAGAAGACTTGTGATAGTGCAAATGAATAGTCCATATAATAGTAAATACTGTCCATGTTAAGACTGGAATTGGAATTTTAGCAGTGTTTTGTGCCAAACTCCAGTATATTTTATCACATTTGTCAACTGCAAATGAAAATGCAAGTGCAATACAATAGTTGTTATATTTAGAATTCGTTTTTAATGAGAGGTGGTAGCTTTGTGGTTAATGAATTGGATGCTGGCTAAGAAGGTCACAAGTTCAAATCTCAACAGCACCAAGCTGCGACTGCTGGGCCCTTGAGCAAGGACCTTAACCCTCAACTGCTCAGTTGTAAGTTGCTTCGGACAAGGAAACATTTACATTTTTGCAGGTATTCAAAGTCTGCAGCCTAGTGAACCAGTGTGAATGTATTCATTGATAGAGACTTTTAAGCACTTTTGTAAGTCGCTCTGGAAAAGGGACTCTGCTAAATGCAATAAAGTAATGAAATACATTCATGTGTTTTAAAAAATTATCCTGTTACATTACACGTTATTGTATAAGATTTTAATGTAACAGGCATAATAAGGGGGCCCTTCAACCTGTGTATGGGGTTTCGAAAGGGCATATTTTGAACCTGAATTAACTCAGTGGCACCGAATTTCCATTCTAATAAACAGACATAAATGCCACCTAGATGATGAAGGGATGGGTTTCTTTTTTAAGTCTGGCTCCTCTCAAGGTTACTTCCTCATGCCATCTCCTTGCCATTGGAATGCTCATTAGGGATAAACCTGTAAGAGATAAGTTTTGAAATATATAAATGCATACTTTATAACCTGTTAATTTGTGTAAAGATGCTTTGAGAGAATGTTTATAGAAATAAAACTAAATTGAATTGAAGTGCAAAAACAGAATGCATAAAAATGGATTTCTGACATGTCTGGCAACCCAGTCTTAAAACTGGGGGGGTTACATAGGTTTTAGGCTCAGCGTGTGCAGCTGAGCAACTCGGCAACATCGTTTCGGTTTGGTCTAAACTTTAGACTCTAAAGAGTAAGCAAGTTGGTCGCTTGATTGAGGAACATGGCAGAAAATAGTCTGAACACCGGAAAAGCTGCTTTTGACAAACCCAAGGTGAGTCCACGTGTTTTCACTTTTTTGTATCCCCGCAGATGGTGTTTCCTTCTGTGTGGTTTGCATGCGAACGTTTGGTTGAGTTTGTGGCACCTGAGCCAACACTTTACAGAGCATTGCTACTGATATTACTTATTTTTCTTTATACTTATTAACTGCTTCTAAATTAGTAATAATATTATTAGTAGTGGCAGCAGCAAAAACATAATGATCCCTGAAATCATATCTAGACATGCACACTATACTGCATACTACTAACCATACTATACAGTACCAGCACACCTGCAGCTAGTGTGCCTTCAAATGTTCAATCTAAAACAAATACTCCAGCAAATTTATTTATTATTATTTTTTTTTTTTTCAATATCACCAATTTCAAATTTACAACAATTTTTAAAGATGCAAAATAGCAAAAGTGACCACCCCAGAGACAAGGACAAGACAAGAGCCAGTGTTTCTAAGTGTACGTACAATTCCCATGTAGGTGTGAGCTGTAAGATATACCGCAAGGAACGATTTGTGACGTCGAAATCCATGCTCAAGTCAGACTCACATTTAAGTCCTTAAGCTCAAGCCAAGTCCTGAAAGCCCCCCCCCCCCCCCCCGGGGCCCCCATTCTCCTGTCTATTATGGGGGATGGTGAGTGCCTTGATGAATTGCATTAAGCTGTGGGCTTGAAGTTTTTAGTAGCAGTATTTAATGTTAAACAGATTTGCAAGTCAGAGCAATTTATGATTCAAGATCAATTTAGAGGTCCTGATTAAATAAACACTTGCTTTTCTGTATCATGTACAAAGCAATTACAACTTGATAAAAAGAAAACACACACATATATATGTGTGTGTATATATATGTGTGTATATATATGTGTGTATATATATATATATATATATATATATATATATATATATATATATATATGTGTGTGTGTGTGTGTATGTATATATATATATATATATATATATATATATATATATATAT
>JAAIIK010000037.1:2052717-2117421 GCA_014706435.1 Silurus glanis
ATATATATATATAAGCTAAATTAATATTGCTACATTTGAAATAAACACAGATTTTTGGGAAAACGAAACTACAAAACCCGCCCACTGTACATGGGTTCATGACATGGAACGTTCACAAACAGATTAGTTAGACATAATTGATTACACAACAGGAATGTGATTTTCCAAAAAAGCTTAAATTCAGATGCTGTTTTGTGAAAATAAGTGTGAGGGAGACAAAAAAATGTTCCACAACAGTCATTATCAGTTGAGTCCACACGGCAAAGATATTCAATTTCAGTTTTTCCACTACTTGATGCATGCTACTATGCATTCCTTTGTCTTTGTTCTTATCAGAGGTTATAAAAAAAATTAGGAAGATTCCAGTAATTGATGTAATATCATTAAGATTCTTCTCATTGACCAATTGCAATAACACTGGTCTACAAAGCTTAGGAAAGTATGGACCTCCAAGATAAAATTTGCTAATTCTTTCATATTTTGATTCGATGAATTAGGAAACAAGATATTTCACAATAAGGATGTATAATTATCTATACACAGGCGAGTATATTCGCCTACAAGGGAGGGGGTGTCTGATGACCATGATGCCTCTTAACTTCTCAACAAAGCATGGTAGAACAATGAAAATGATACTAAATGAAAATGTATACATTTATCTTTTTCTTTATCTATTTAAAAATAAAGATTACCTAACTGTGATTTATTGGTCTTTCACTGCAGAGTACATTTTTCATGGCCAGTGAAAGTGTTATTTCCAAAGACCAGTCACGTGATATTTTCCCTCAGAAGCAAAGATGCCTTGGAACTGTGTAAAGAACGCAGATAACTTCTGTGATAACATTTGTGGCAAGGTTGCATTTGCATCTCAAAAGTGCAGTTTGAGGGCAGTGGTAAAAAAAAAAAAAAAAAAAAGGCATACCAAAGGCATATTTTGGATGCAAAATAGGGGATCAGGACAAGAATTGGGCCCCTCATGGTGCATTACATGTGCAACTTATCTGTGTCATTGGCTAAACCAGAAGGAGAAGTCCATATATATATATATATATACATATACACTGGCGATCAAAATTAGAGAACAATTTATAAACAATTGAACAATTCTGAAATAATGTCATCTTCACTGCTCAACAGTTGAAGGAGTTTTTGTCCTGTCTATACCATGCTACCAGAACACCTTTTCCACAAAATAACTAAGGCATTAAAAAAAACCCCATTATTTTGCAGAAAACACACTGATCAAAATTAGAGAACACTTTCAGATACCTCCCAGTTATTGGTGTTAATCTGGTACCTGGTGCTAATTTCCTTGATTATCTGTAAACCCCTATTTAACTGGCAGCCTAACTTCCAGTTTCACTGACTCTGCAAGATGGTGGGTCGATCTAAAGTGACTGAAAGCCTCCGGCAGCAGGTTGTCCAGATGAAGGCCAAAGGGATGACCCTATCAGCCATAGCAAGACAAGTTGGTCATTCCAAATCTGTGATTTCAAGAATATTGACTCTTTACAACATCACAAACTCATTCAAGTCCGCCAAGAAGGCTGGTCATCCACAGAAGACAAATACAAGAGAGGACAGGATACTGTGGAGGATCTCAATGGGCAATCGTTTCCACACTGCAGCTGGAATTGCTCACCAGTTCAGCGCTGAACAGGGTAAGGATCTGTCTTGTCATACAGTGTCTCGACGTTTAAGAGCATTTGGACTGAAAGCCCACTCTGCAGTGACCAAACCTCTCATTAGCAGAAAGAATCAAATGGCTAGACTAAGCATGATGTGTGGACAGAGGAGAACTGGTCCAAAATTCACTTCAGTGATGAAAGCAAGTTTAATTTATTTGGGTCCGATGGGAAACATTATGTTCAGCGACAAACTGTAGAAAGGCTGAACCCAAAGTGTGTAAAGAAGTCAGTGAAAAGTGGAGGAGGAAGTGTCATGGTTTGGGGCATGTTTTCTGCAGCAGGAGTTGGGTCTCTTATACAGCTACATGGCAGAGTGAATGCAAATGTTTATCAGAACCTTCTTCAACAACATATGGGTCCTTCCATGCGTTCATCACCCAATCAGCCCGCAGTGTTCATGCAGGACAACGCTCCATGTCACACAGCAAAACGGGTAAAGCAGTTCCTTGAAACTGAAAACATTGAAATAATGACATGGCCTGCCCAGAGTCCTGATCTCAACCCAATAGAGAACCTCTGGAAAATCCTTGGTGACAAAGTTATGGCCAAGAAACCCACTACAGTCACCGAACTGTGGAGGAGACTGGAAGAAGAGTGGACCAAAATCACACCAGAGCAGTGTGAGAGACTAGTGCTGTCCTGTGGCCGCAGATGTGCTGAAGTCATTCAGAGCAGAGGCCTGTGCACTTCCTACTAATTGCTGACTGTTATAACCTTCAGAAAATTATGTTGTAATCTTTTTCCATGCTACAGTCATTGTTGTTCTCTAATTTTGATCAGTGTGTTTTCTGCAAAATAATGTTGTTTTTTTTTAAATGCCAAAGTTATTTTGTGGAAAAGGTGTTCTGGTAGCATGGTATAGACAGGACAAAAACTCCCTCAACTGTTGAGCAGTGAAGATGACATTATTTCAGAATTGTTCAATTGTTTATATATTGTTCTCTAATTTTGATCGCCAGTGTATATAACATTTAGAGTGACGTCCAAACAATTGAACGGACCACAGACATCTGTACAAACATTTGTATACAACTGTTAAAACTGCATTCTGCATTATACAGGGATGAGGCTTACATAAACACCCAGATGTAAACACATGTTGGTCCAGAATTGAGTTGATTTACTACAGTATATACACAATCATCAGTCACTTCTATATTTTACCTTCATTTTTTTTCTCACCAGATTACCAAATTCTGGAGTTTTATAGACTTCAATGTTAAGTTTTGTGAATGAGTATGTGAAATCTGAAATTTGGTCCTGTTTGACTGTGTCAAAAGCAGGGATATGCCATCCTAAGGTAACCTTGAATGAGCAACAACCATTATATGTGGCAGTCATGGAAATTATTTAGAAAAATGAGTGAGAGTCTTAAATGACACTTGAACTAGGTTTTGAAAACCATTCTTGCACACAGTGCCTTTCTGATTCCTGTAAAAGCTGTCGCATATGCAGATTAACCAGTCACAGATATTGATATTGAATGGTCTGATCATTTGCCAAAGGCAACCATACACAGCTATCAAAAGAACAAATTTGGATACAGCTGTGTAAATGTGGCATGATCTTCATCGAAGCATTTCAAAGTTTGTGGCATTTCTAAGTAAAATATCCCATTGGCAAGGTTTACACACCAGTTCTATTAGGAAAATACGTTATGAGACCTCCATGAAAGCACTCAGCATGTTATTACTTATTGTTGTGTGTAATTATATAATTCTTCCTCTGGCTGTGTTTTAGGAGGCGAGGTATAACCCTCTGTGCAAACACTGTGCCTGAGTTGACCAAACTGATCACAGCGGCTGAGCCGGGAACACTCACCGAATTCTTAGCCAAGTTTAGTCTGTACATGCCTGCTATTGCGTAAGTATAACCTTATCTGATGGGTATTAAATCGCCTATTTAGATTAATAATACATACAATAAGTGTATTGAAAGTATTTTGTTTTTAATGAAAGCATCTGCATTGAAGGTTAATATGCAGCTGGATAGTACCTTATTGTCTGGGCAGTGTGTAATATCTTTACTTAGGTAAGATCATGAAGGAAATTTTTGTGCAATGTGAAATATAGTTCATAAACAGGGTTTCCCAGTTTTCTATGCTCCCACTACACTTGTTGGAGGCACACAATAAATTACCCTCACTTGAACTAGGAGACCCAAAACTTTTCCAGCATGACAGTGATTCTGGGCACAATGCAAGCTCGATTGAATATATGTCTTACATGGGTTGGAGTGGTAGATCTTGAATGGCCTGCTGTAGAGCTCCTAAATAATTATAGGCCTGCTAAAGAACACCTTTGGGAAACCTTCACCTGACTTTGCTAACGCCCTAGTGGCTAAATGAGCACAAATCTCCACAAGCACAATCCAAAAATCATCTCAGAAGAGTGGAGGTTATTATAACAGCAAATGGGGACTAAATGTGGAATGAGATGTTCCAAAAAGCACATGGGAATCTTATAGTCAGATGGCCACAAACATTTGTCCTTATAATGTATCAGTTAATCCTTGCAGTGTATTCAGCATGTACATACATAATATCACACATGCACTGCATAAATGGGGGGGGGGGGGGGACACGTTCTTCATTCCTTTTGTTTTAGGTCTGGCTATTAGAACAGGGCTGTGCAATTTGATCAGTAAAGAACTGGTTTTCCTTCCAATCAAGCAGAAGTCACACCTCAGTTCACCAGTTTAAACACCCAATCTTGACTTTTAGTAGACTATCGGGTGTGGCTTCTGATTGGTGGAAATCAAACCACTAAAACCAGTCATTTGATGGTAGAATTAGGCACCTCTGTACTGGAACCAATGCTTCAGAAGAGTGACATTTGTTCATCTGTTGTGCAGACCTTGTGGCTTTCATGCGTTCACCTATGTGTGACATTTTTGGGTTAAGAGGCACTTCCTTTTCTGTAGTAAGAAAGTCTATATAAAGTGCTAAAATAAGATCAGAGGTAAGCTAGTTTTGTGAGCTGTGAACTTTCAGATTCCCCGAAGCAGTTATTTTACTAGTTTGAATTTTGTGAAAATACATTATATTGCCAAAGGTATTTAGTCCCCTGGTCATAAGTATATGTGATTTTTGAGTATTGCATTCCACATTTAGTTCCAACTTGCTCTTATAATTCCCTCCACTCTTCTGGTAAGATTTTGGAATGTGTTTATGGATATTTGTGTTCATCAGCCACAAGGGTATTACGAAAGGCAGGTACTGATGTAGGTGAGGAGGGCTGGGGTGCAGTCAGCGTTCCAATTCATCCCAAAGGTGTTAAATAGTGATGAGATCAGAGCTCTATAGCAGGCCATTCAGGATTTTCCTTTTCCAAAACATGTAAACCGGATCTTCAAGGAGCTCACTTTGTGCACAGGGGCATTGCCATGCTGGAACAGGTTTGGGTTTCCAAGTTTGAGTTAATGCTAAATTTTATTATAGCGCATCTAAAGATGTCCTACACCATTGAATGCCTCAAGCTTTGAGGTAACAGTTTGGGAAGAAAAAAAAACTGTATAGCAGGAAAGGTCAGGTGACCCAATACTTTTGGCAATATAGTGTATCACATCCTACTTGACTACACTGTCAAACAACAATAGTGCGATTGTACTAAAAAATCAAACAGTAATCAAAACATTTTTATAGAGTGACATTTTGTACCCAATATGACCAAATGTTCTGTTTATTTTTGCACCGCTAGACAAAGCAGAGTCTGAAAATGTTTTGCTCACTTTATAACATGCTGTCCAGCTTACAGTTTCTTCCTGTTCCTCTATTTTAAGTCAGAAGTAATATTCCAGAAAAACAAAATCATTTCCCTGTTACATGTTCACCAATTTTGCTAGCACTACTGTATTAATAGTTTTGAACTAAAACCAACCAATCAAATTAGTGAAGGAAAACTAACTGTTGAAAAATGACAACTATGGCATGATATTGGAGAGCTAGCGATGGCTCTTAATAGTTTTAGGCCTCATCTGAAGCCGAATTAGCATAAATATAATTGAAGAAACTCCTCCCACACAAGCTTTACATTCCCCTGATGGTGGGACCATAGGTGTGTCTGCACAAGGAATGTGATATAGTTCTGTTCCTTACTTATAGAATATAGTATGAACAAGCTTTAATATTTAATACTGCTAAATCGCTTTGTTACACTATACAGAGTTGGGTTTTTTTTGTTGATTTTTACCTGCCACATGTTTTGACTATAGAGGGGACAGAGAGGCCATCAAGAGAATTGCCTATGAGTTTGTGGAGACCAAAGCTAAAGAAGGAGTGATTTACATAGAGGCGAGGTACAGCCCTCACCTAATGGCCAACAGCAACGTGGACCCGATACAGTGGAACCAGGAAGAGTAAGGCATCCTTACCCTACTGAACACACACATCTAAAAGAATCTTATCAAGCATTTTATTCAAAAAATTAATTTTGATTGGGGCCTTGTCCTTGTCCTGTGATTCTCTTGCCAGAGGTGATGTAACCCCAGATGATGTGGTGCATCTTGTGAGCGAGGGCCTGAAGCAGGGAGAGAAGGACTTCAAGATCAAAGCTAGGTCCATTTTGTGCTGCATGCGGCACATGCCAAGTAACGTACCCCACTTTCACTCTCACTTTCACTTTAACTTCCCCTCTCCTGCTTCCTGTGTGCCCAATTGTGTCTCGGACTGAAGAGAACCATAATTCGCTCCCAGTCTCTAGGAGGAATCTCTCAGCACACTCTTAACTGTGTCTGCTTACTGGAGTCCAAAATCTGCCTGCTCTGCTTATTTGACCATAGTCATGTTGATTTATCATCCTGCTGCTATCTACAGAGTGGCATTTCAAAAACGAGGAGGTGTGGAAAGGAAGTAAAGTCGCTTGGTTCTCAGCGTGATCTCGGCGTCTTTCCCAAACAATAAATCTGAATTTCTTTGCGTTCTCATTTAATCCACGCTCGGATCATAAAAAAACAAATTTGGAACAGTTTGTAATTTGCAAAGGGGGTGTACAAATATAGTTCTGCAGGAGAAGAGTGTATATATATATAATTTTTTTTTTTCTCTTTTATGAAAGCACATTGTCTTTGGAGCGTCTTTATATTTCTTCATTTCGGTCTTTAAGTTTGATTTGTACATTAGGTTTTACACTACAGTGTTGTTGATTGCTTGAATCTGACGGTGTAAGTAATAGTTGCTCATAATAATTACATAGCATCTAATAATAAAAGGCAATACAATGTGATGGGAAACATTTCGTAATCCGAGACTAATAATAAATGGATTTAAATAGGAATTGGCCAATTTCACAGAAGCTTTTTGATGTGGTAAAATATTTTAGTCTTCAGCGCTGAAAAAATACTACATGCAGCATGTTTTTAAGTTAGTAATGCTAGTTAGTGCTAGGTTAAGATTTACAGCAAAATAAAAACTGGTAAAAAAAAAAATAGACAGTTCAGAGGCAGTTCACACAGACGTGTACCTCCAGTCGTTTTGTTTACTAATTCCCAGTAGTCATAATATATAACGTGACTGTGTGAGGTGTGTGTGTGCCTGTGTGTGAGAGATATAAATATCTAACACGCCTATGAATGTTGCATGTGAAATCTGAGTCAGTGCTCACACTACTGATGTTTGCATGAAATACACACAGCTCCTTCACCACTAATAATCCACTATATGATCACAAAATGACTTTAGACCCTTTTTTTTAAATTAACTGAAAGTCTAGAAGAACACTAGCCCTGGTCCAGCTGTTGCCTGCTTATGCACTAATAAATCATCTTTGTGTGTGTGTGTGTGTGTGTGTGGTTCCTCTGTGCAGAGTGGTCCATGGAAGTGGTGGAGTTATGCAAGAAGTATCGAAACGATGGCGTAGTGGCCATAGATCTAGCAGGAGATGAATCTCTAACCCACGACATCTGCCCTCTCCACTGCAAAGCCTACGAGGTACAAATTCCTCCTTTTGCTACAAATGACAGTTGAGGTCACAGGGTTACATATATATTACACAATGGAAATAATAAGAATAGTAATCATGAAAGTGATAATAAAAATTGCATTGCTATGGCAACACTACATAAAACATAGGCATAGCAGATGTTCACAAGTCTGTACAAGTCAGACTGTACAAAATAATATCTATATTAACACACATGAACCATTGTAAAAGATCGCGTACCGTTTATTTCTTAATACTGTGTTGTTACCTGGTTGATCGAACGGCTTGTTGTTTTTATGTGGTTGTGATAGTTGTTCATGCGTCCCTTGTTTGTCCCAAGTAGATTAAACTGCTCATTGATTAGAAGGTACCACATATTATTTGGTTTTCCAAACTCTTTTCTCTCCGGGGGGGGTGTAAGTTATTATTTTGTTCTAATTTGTGTTGAATTACTGTTGCCTTTTAGACACTGCCTAAGATCTTTTACATGTTTCCTAGAAGACAAAATGCTTAAAATCTTTTTAAATTTTACAGTTTTGCAATCAGGGAATAAGCTGTTATTTCCTGCTTGCAAAACAGGAAACATTTGCACCTTTTCTTGATGGTTGCATTTGACTCCCTCAGTTACCCTAATCACAGGGGTGTGCGATATATACATACAGTATCATGTCGTAACGCAATATCGTAACTGTTGGATACAGTATAACAAACACCGTCACCAATCCCATTGCCAAAAACATTGTACCAGTTCAAGCCTTTGAGAGAGATGTGTTTAAACAGCTTTTTAAATACGTTAGTCAAGGATACACATTGCCTGGGTGAAAATTCTTCAATGCTTGTATAAGTCATGTTGTTAAACTCTTGCGCATGAGGTTCCAGGAGGTTTCGCATTCCGCTTGTTGCTTGTACAGCAGAGCAGTGTTTTTTATTGTTCTTAATTGGATACTTCAGTTTTAAATAATAAATACCCTGTCCTTCAGTATAACATTCCTATTAATCCGTATCCTACTGACATTGTAAAAGGGAGTTTCTAAAACATGCAAAATATCGTCTGATTATCGGCAAAAATCCCAGAAAATATTGCAATATAATTTATTTTTTCATTATCGCACACCCCTACCTAAGCATAAAAAAAAAAAATAGATCTTGCAATCACTTAAAACGAGCAGTGCAAGAGACTCCTGGACTACCATGGCAAATCCTTCATTCAGGTGACTAATTGTATTAAGTCGCAAGGGTATGCAAACTTTTGATCCGGTTCATGTGTGTAAAATTCAGTTATTGCGGAATATTTTAGCATGTGAAAAAGCTTATTTTAATGATGCAAGAGGTAAGTAAACTTATGATCTAAATTATATGTAAAAATTTGCCACATAACAGTTGAATTCTCAATTCTGATTGCTCATATGAGAATGTTTATTAGGGGAGTGGTAGCTCAGTGGTTAAGGCTTTGGGTTACTGATCGAGAGGTCAGGGATTCAAGCCCCAGCATCACCAAGCTGCCATGTTCCAAGGGGCGCTGTATCATGGCTGACCCTGTGCTCTGACCTCTGCTTCTTAACATTGCTGAGATATTGCTGCGAATAAAGAAATTTCACCATGCTGTCAAGAAAATGTGACATGTAAAAAACAGCTGCACCTTAAAAACAGCAGCATTTACAGCTGGCTCATATGCAATACAATACACTGCACTTGGGCTGCTGATTCTAGTTTTCTGTAAGAAATTTTAGTTTGGATTTTGGACAGCATCTTCAGTAACCACTCCTCAGAGACCAAGTTCTTAGCTAACTTGTTTTGCAGATGTTTCACAACATTAAACGGAACTATAAACTGATCAAATCGTAGGACATGTCGTTCTTTGAATTGTAAGAATATATTTGAATAGGCTGTGAAATGGAATACAAATTTTACGATGTGATCTCATTGGAAAAGAGCCCAAGTGGTATTGCTAAGCCTGGTATTGCTAAGTAATTTTATGCCTTATTGTGTTTGTACCTTACAGAATTAACATATGTTCATCCAGGGGCAATCAAGTTTCTTTACATTTGACCCCTGTGACTGCTGTTTCTATTTTGATAAGCAAGGAAAGATAGGAATTACCCGTTATTAGTGCTGATATGAAATGCCTATGGTAGAATTGAGTAAGGTTCATTTGCTAGGAAAAGCATTTCATTTGTTTATCACAATGCTTATCTGGAACTTGATGATTCATTCAAGGTCTCTTGTGACACTACATATCTCTTTTAGATTTTTACTCCTGACTATAAGGTGCAATATAGGATTTTAGGGACGTGGCTGGAGAGTCGGAGTTAATACTCACAAAAAGACTGTCAAAAAATTTTAAACTCACAGGTAACACAAATCTGACAGTAGTTGTGTGATCTATTAATAACCAGATGCACCGTTTCAAAGCTTTCTTTTTTATGGCAATTCATATACAGTATTGTTCAAAATAATAGCAGTACAATGTGACTAACCAGAATAATCCAGGTTTTTAGTATATTTTTTATTGCTACGTGACAAACAAGTTACCAGTAGGTGCAGTAGATTCTCAGAAAACAAACAAGACCCATCATTCATGATATGCACGCTCGTAAGGCTGTGCAATTGGGCAATTAGTTGAAAGGGGTGTGTTCAAAAAAATAGCAGTGTGGCATTCAATCACTGAGGTCATCAATTTTGTGAAAAAACAGGTGTGAATCAGGTGGCCCCTATTTAAGGATGAAGCCAGCACTTGTTGAACATGCATTTGAAAGCCTGAGGAAAATGGGTCGTTCAAGACATTGTTCAGAAGAACAGCGTACTTTGATTAAAAAGTTGATTGGAGAGGGGAAAACCTATAAAGAGGTGCAAAAAATTATAGGCTGTTCAGCTAAAATGATCTCCAATGCTTAAAAATGGAGAGCAAAACCAGAGCGACGTGGAAGAAAACGGAAGACAACCATCAAAATGGATCGAAGAATCACCAGAATGGCAAAGGCTCAGCCAATGATCAGCTCCAGGATGATCAAAGACAGTCTGGAGTTACCTGTAAGTACTGTGACAGTTAGAAGACGTCTGTGTGAAGCTAATCTATTTTCAAGAATCCCCCGCAAAGTCCCTCTGTTAAAAAAAAGGCATGTGCAGAAGAGGTTACAATTTGCCAAAGAACACATCAACTGGCCTAAAGAGAAATGGAGGAACATTTTGTGGACTGATGAGAGTAAAATTGTTCTTTTTGGGTCCAAGGGCCACAGACAGTTTGTGAGACGACCCCCAAACTCTGAATTCAAGCCACACTACACAGTGAAGACAGTGAAGCATGGTGGTGCAAGCATCATGATATGGGCATGTTTCTCCTACTATGGTGTTGGGCCTATTTATCGCATACCAGGGATCATGGATCAGTTTGCATATGTCAAAATACTTGAAGAGGTCATGGTGCCTTATGCTGAAGAGGACATGCCCTTGAAATGGTTGTTTCAACAAGACAATGACCCCAAACACACTAGTAAACGAGCAAAGTCTTGGTTCCAAACCAACAAAATTAATGTTATGGAGTGGCCAGCCCAATCCCCGGACCTTAATCCAATCGAGAACTTGTGGGGTGATATCAAAAATGCAGTTTCTGAAGCAAAACCAAGAAATGTAAATGAATTGTGGAATGTTGTTAAAGAATCATGGAGTGGAATAACAGCTGAGAGGTGCCACAAGTTGGTTGACTCCATGCCACACAGATGTGAAGCAGTTTTAAAAAACTGTGGTCATACAACTAAATATTAGTTTAGTGATTCACAGGATTGCTAAATCCTAGAAATAAAAATGTTTGTACAAAATAGTTTTGAATTTGTACAGTCAACGGCATACACTGCTATTTTTTTTAACACACCCCTTTCAACTAATTGCTCAATTGCACAGCCTTAAGAGCGTGCATATCATGAATGATGGGTCTTGTTTGTTTTCTGAGAATCTACTGCACCAACTGGTAACTTGTTTGCCACGTAGCAATAAAAAAATATACTAAAAACCTGGATTATTCTGGTTAGTCACATTGTACTGCTATTATTTTGAACAATACTGTAAAAGCATCGGTGGTTTCTTAAATATTTTTTTAGGCATTTTTTTCTTTCAAAAATTAAAGCGCGCCTGTTAGATGGTTCAGCCATGTGCTATTGATATACTCAGGATAGTGTGGGTTGCCATTTGGAACCTTGTGTTATAGAGAGGAATGTGAGCATTATGTGCCCAACTAAATAAGGAGAAAAGAATGTCAAAAGAGAAAAAAAAAAGGAAGTCCCAGGGGTACTTGTCTGGTATGATCGCTTGGAATAGCTCTGTTTATTTCATTAATGTGAGGATTAAATCCCTTTAATACTTTTCTTATCATATTGGCAGCCAACATGCCTGAACACATTAAATATAAAATGCATGAGAGTATACTGCCTTTTAGAATCAGGGCATGCTGTTATAAGAAAATTAATCAGTTACTGTTTGGTGGGACTCCTTACTATTCTGACAGAGAATGTTTTTTTTCCATTAGCAGGATCTACCAAAGTGGTTTACTCCTTTTATGCTCAAGCAATTTCCCACTGCAAAAGCTTTTTTGTGTATCAAAGAACAACACTTTTATACCGCAAAATCTGTTTACAGTTCCAGTTAATGTTGTGGAACATCTGGGTTAATACAAGAAAGTTTTTTCTACCTGTGGTAGAAACCGAAGTCTCTGACTAATACAGTGTGCTGAAAGTGAAGACTCCTCCAAAAAGAAATGTTCAACATCTCACTATCGAACCCTTAAACGCATTTTTATTTGTTAAATATCATCAGATCAATTTATTATTAGCACTTCATGATTATGTAGCACCTCCATGATACAAGGCCATGCATAATGAAACAAAAAACGCATCCGAATTGTAAAGTGCAGCTGTAGAAATTTCACAGATACTGTCCCAGAAAAAAACTATATCTCCTGAGCAATCAGAATTGCAAATCAGTCAGCAGCTTGGTGGTTTGAACGTGTGTAACAGCGTCTGTTGTTGACAGGAAGCCGAGAGATGTGGCATTCACAGAACAGTGCATGCGGGAGAAGTCGGCCTTCCTTCGGTCGTGAGAGAGGTAAGGCGTCATTTCACGTTTCTTGCCTTGGACAATACGCACTGCTGCCTGTGCTCATACGCTGACGACTTAGAAAGCAAACTCCCTGACCCTTGACTACTTTCTGTGTGAAAGACAGATAACACTTATCACGATGTGGCAGTTGTGCATGTGGTAAAAAGCCAGAACACACAGCCATGAGTTTAAAGCACTTCTTTGATGCACTACTTTTCCAGGACATTTTATTGTTACAGAAAAATAACCTGAAGATCATAATAATATATATATATATTTATAAATATAATTTTATGTCTATTTCGATTTATATTTGAAGTGAAATGCTACGTAGATAGTATATAATAGTGAAGATCATCCTTTCTCGCAAGTACTTTAAGATACATCACTGCTGAAAACTAAATTTCACGATCCATATCAAGTGCAGGTATTTCCCGAGTTACGATGGTTCGATTTTAAGACGACGATGGCGATACGACAAAATTGTAAAGATTATTCACACGGTTTCACATGGCAAACGTAGCAGCATATGCTCCACCGTCCACATTCAATCACTAAACATTTGATTTACCCATTGGCCAAGTCTCAAATCAAGCACCACCATGATGCACACGTCCTGCAATTAAAACCGTCTGTGTGGAAACTGATGATTTACCTCATTTAAAACATCATAATTACGTTAAAGCATTTGCAAGAATATTTTGTCTTCATGCTCGATGTTGAGTAGGTTTCACTAATAATAAACATACATTTGCATAAAATGTCCATGGCTATGTTGATTAGAGTATTAAAAACATGAAAAGTATTCATTTAAGGTACATTTAGAACAGATAAATATTTGAATCGGTTGACAGCCCTAGTAATTTGTTCAATTATTAACTATATACAGTGTACTACCCCATACTGATCACCGTACTTTAAGACTCCTGGGTAGGCTAGGCCATGTCTCGACCTACTATATTTTCAAATTATGATCGAGTCATTGGAGCACATCGACATCGTAAGTTGGGGACTACTGGAATAATGCAAATATCTACTGGTGTAATGATATGATGTCACCCACCCGTAGTACAGAATTCCATTTAAATCAACACCACAGATTTGCTCAATTACACTCGTAGTGCATGTAAGATTTTTTTGGTGTGTCTGTACTGAGAACATGCTGGGGCACTCAATACAAGTTTGTGCAAAAGATGTCATTTCCGAGTACGCTTTTGTGCCGTCTAATACCTTTTGCATACTGGATTGTTGGGTAGATGTTTAACCTGAGAGAAACCCTTACGCGTATTGCACTCAGTGTCCACATAAGGCTTTCTCTCAAGTGTGTGAGCATAAAGCCTTTATTGTAGTACTGGAGGCTTTGTAGTTTTGAATTCACATTGTATAGATGAATACATGATTTAAAAAAAAAAATTTTTTTTACTTGGAGGTTTGGTTGCGTGTTTTCCCCAGTATTTGGACATTCTTGCTATTCTTATCTGTACTAGTCAGCCTTGATCAATAGATTAGGTTTAAAAAACCCTGCTGGTAAAAGCAGATCATGTTTTGCAGAGGGAGTTAACACAATACTCTAGATAGAGAGAAACCGATGTGGTTGCTGTTTGATCATCTGTAAATAGCTTTGAAAAGCAAAAGTTGATACATTTTGTGATTTTTACAGAAATAACTGGAAGTAAAGCAGACAAAGCGAAAGCTTCGTTATTCATAACCTTTCATACCTTTCTACTTTGTTAATAGTTTATGCCAGTGAAATACAGCTCCATACTAAAAGTGTATTATTCCCATAGCTCCCACAGTTTTCTGTTTAAAAATGAGCTAACGTGGTCGGCTAAACCGTGGCACACCAAGGCAAACACTTGGCCTCGCTCTGACCGAAGAGGAAACAGTGCAACAGCTCAACCCCTGCACTTACATTTCGCAATGTTCCTGTTAATCAAATACAAAACGGATGTTTTTTGTTTTTTTTATATCCGTAACGATGAATCATCAGTGAAATATCTTGGTGCTGCTTCATCCTTTTTTACTAACACGTGTATTCCATCTACAGGCTGTCGAGGTACTGAAAGCAGAGCGTATCGGACACGGTTATCGCACAGTCCAAGATCAAGAGCTGTACAAACAGCTGCTTGAACAGAATATGCATTTTGAGGTATTACAGAAAAAAAGCCCTTGCTTTTGAGAAGGTTGCTGTTTGTTGTTTAATTATTTATAAATGTATACCCGTTCTCAATTGTAAATGACTTTAAAATGCATTAAACAGGTTGAGGGATGAGATTATTGAAGCATTCTTTTAGTCACAGATTAAATGATGGCTCACTTCACGTAATTAAGGATACAACAGAATAATTCTACACAAGATTTTTTTTTTGTAAATGAGTTTTGCGTCCATATTTGTATCTACAATGTCTTATACGATGTACACCTAAAATGGAAACAAATTTGTAATGCTCCCAAAAACATTTTCTTAAACAAATCTGGTAGAAATGTGTAAATAGTGAAATTAGTGTATTTGCAGATTGTGTTTGAAGTTGTTCTTGTTTTTAGTGTGCAATGTTTTTAATTTTCAATTTTTTTATTTTTTTTTTTAATAATAGAAAAATTGCAATAGTCTCCAGGGTGAAGGTCTCTTTTCAAACTAGAAAAATTTAAATATCTAAAAGAGTTTTATAACAATATTTAATGCAAAAATGTGTTATTTCATTGTGTAACTTATTATTATTATTATTATTATTATTATTATTATTATTATTATTATTATTATTTTAAAATAGTATAATATAGGAAATAGTACTGCATATGCAGCTACGTGTTTTTATTCTGCTGTAGCATTTACATTGAATGGGACTTGATAAGGGAGAAAAGAAAGGATGTGTCTCCCTCTGGTGGAGGCTTCAAACATCACTCTATTTACATTTTTGGCGTTTGGCAGACGTCTTTATTCAGAGCGACTTCCATTGATCTCATTAATACCTCCGAGCAGCTATGGGGTTAGGGGCCTTACTCAGGGGCCCAGGAGTGGCAGTTTGATGTGGCTGGGATTTGAATTCATGACCGTCTAAGCCAAAGTCCAATGACTTAACCACTAACCAGCTCTCCCACTCTACTATCAAAATGCCTTATGAGAGTCTAGACAGGTTTCCAAACCTGGTACCGAAGCAACCCCCTGTCCTTGGATCCATTTTAGTAGATTCCTATTCTCAGATACGTGTTTCAGCAAATGTCCCCTACCAGGGTTGTGCACTAACAAAAAAGCACTCACACAGTCAGTCTGTAGAGTCACATGCATATGATTTGACTCAACTTGTGTATGCGGTTTCAGACATGCCCGATCTCCAGTACGCTGACAGGGGCTTGTGATCCAGACTTCACTAAGCATCCAATCATCAGGTAAATCTGCCTTGTGTGACTCATGAAAACTCAGCTCCATTGTATTTGTACAAAAGGACTGACTAATAAACTGGCTCTAATTCAAGCACTATGATATTCACCTAAAAGCAGAGGTGCCCAAATATTTTCCTATGAAGGGCCAAAAATCAAACTTGATTGAGGGTCATGGATCGAAAGTAAATTTCCATTATACCAAAGTGTATTATATTGAAATGAAAGTTGCAATGGTTACCCTCATTTACAAGTTCATAATATTTAGAAAGAAAGAAAGAAAAGAAATAGAAAATTCTGTATTCTGCTTCACTAATGCAGTTCCATTTTCCAAGTTCTATTCAGGCTTTTAGATATACAGTTGTAATATGAGGGACATGAAACTCACTTACACATACTGCATTTGGCAGGTGTCCTTATCCAGATCGACTTGCACTTATCTCATTCATAACCGAGCAGCTATGTGGTTAAGGGCCTTGCTTGAGCCCAAGAGTGGCAGCTGGGTGTGCCTGGGATTTGAACTCAGGACCTTCAGAGCAAAAGGCAAATGCCTTAACCACTTAGCTGTTTTTCCAAATTTGGTTAATTCAGTTTTTACTTTTACTTTTCATTTCAATTTGCTGCTTTTTTTTTTTCTTTTTTTTTTTGCAACCTAAAATTAATATAAAATGTTTAATTTATTTACTTTAAAACATGTCATGATTGGCCAAATCAAAAGCCACTAAGGACCACCTCTGGCCCAGGGGTACTAGTTTGGGTGTCTCTGATCTTAAACAATGAACAAAAGCTTCCATGGTTGTTTGAAGGAAAATCGAAATTTGACATTTTTTGTTTGTAATGCCCTTTTCATGCCCTTAGATTTGCTCATTTAATATAACGAGTGCCAATAATTCTGAGGGCATTCTAGCAGCCATTTTCGAAATAAAAATTCTTGCAGATCATGAATACGGACGAGCTGCTGTGGCGACCCCTATTGGGAGAAGCCGAAAGAAAGTTTTAGTTAAGATAATTATAGTTAGTCTTCGAATTTCCAAGGTTGTTTAATTATTTATGTACATTAAAACAAATCTTTTTTTTTTTTTTTTTTTAAATAACTTCATGGTCTTTCATTTGCTAATGGCTTTTGCTGAAAAGAATGACCTGAAAATGAGATGTTATTGGTTGAAATGATTCACAGATCGTCTCAGTGTGTAGAAGTCTGGCACCCTGTGTCCATTTTAAACTATTTTTTTTTGTGTATTTCTCCATACTTCTCCATTTCTGTGATTCCCAGAGAAATTAGCATGGCCTACCAACGCTAATAACGAATCGCTTTGCACCACATGATGCATGTTTATCTTTTTGTATTCAGGTTCATGAAAGACAAAGCGAACTACTCCGTGAGCACAGACGACCCTCTGATTTTTAACTCCACCCTGGTCTTGGACTACCAGGTTTTAAAGGATTACATGGGCTTTACTGAGGAAGAGTTCATGCGGCTGGTGAGAAGCTTTTTACAGCGAGAACTTTCGTACTAACTCTGAAAAACGTGGATTCGTTGTGGCCGAGAAAATGCGCACTAAAAAGCTCGTGTATGAGAAAAAGATAACGAATAAAGCATGATTCTGTACTGTTGAAAGAGACGATCCACAACAGAATGCTGTGGTGCATCGCAAATCTCGGCCACTGCTCCTCCTTGAAGTCGATCATTTTCGAATGTTTCTACTTCCTAAAGTGTTTTCCCAGCAATTTTCAAACATCTGAATTAAGGATGGAGCTAATAACAGAGGTGCTGTTATAGAAAATGAAACAAAATTATAGAAAAAACAGTGACGTAAAGTATTTGAGTAAATGCACTTCGTTACTGTACTTGTAATTTTTGAAATGTATCAAATTTATGAGTAACTTTTACTCTTTACTCACTACATATATGATCCAATATATGTAATATGTATTAATTGACAATGACCTTTACCTGTCATGCTTTATCTGCTTTTTTTTTATTATTTATTTATTTATTTTTAGCTTAATTTGCCATGGCTTATTTATTCTGCAGGAGAGGCGATGTTGTTGTTGAAGAGGTTGTTGTGTTGATATTTGGTTAATGCAGTGTTTGATTTGTATTTTAATACCTCACAAATCAACTGCTTTTGGCTTTTCATGAACACATGTCTTGGTGTCGAGGACTACCGCATCTTTGAGCCTACGTTTAATATGAGTCAAATTTTCAATTGCTGTTCAAATCAGATTCTCATAGACTTTTACTCAAGTCATATTGGAATTGGTGACTTTGAACTGAATGTAATGAGTAGGTTTTGAAGTAAGGTATCTATACTTGTACACAAGTGTGATTTTTCAGGTACTCTTTACATCTGGAAAAAAACACGACCAATTAAAGTCAAAAATTCAGCAGCACGGAGGTTTAAATTAGTGGTATAACTTGAGCTGGAAAAATGGCGTTTTCATCTAAAAACGCTCCAGATTCACACTATCGATATCCTTTCCCAAAAGTTGCTAATCCACACTGAAACATCTGAAAACGTCCCCGTACCGAGCAACAGTAAAATGTAAGATGCTCCGACCTGCGCCATTTCCGCTCGCGTTTATTTACTTTCCGGCTCTTTGAAATGTTGCAGCAATGTCGAGGAAAGGCAAACAGCAAAAGCAAACAGGAATATAGACTGGGAGACGTGATGAAATATTGTGGTGCATAGAATATTGGAAGACAGTATCCTGCTAATGATACTGATTACACAAATACTCATAACAACAAAATTACAAAACTACTATACAATGGCTTCCACCACCTTGGCTGAATTGGTCACGTGACTACGTCACACGACTAAAAATGTGTCAGTTTTCGAAAGCCTCCATTTTCACAGTCCACGCTGCTACAGGCTTCAGATTTATTCATTTCATTCAGATTCATCCACATTTTTGAGGAACCAAACAGAGAAAAACATGCGGTTTCAAACGGAAAACCTTAGTGTGCGTGAAATCGTATTCAAACTAACATGTTAGTGTGGACATGCTCTTAGTCTGCTTCAAGCTTCAAATGTTTTTACATACAGTAAAGTAGAGTAATGATATAAGATAAATGAAGAAATGCAAAAAAGCAAATTGATTCAATCACAGTGTGGAACAAAATCTTACTGGTTAAGTTCTGTTTTGCAGAACATAAATGCAGCCAAGTCGTGCTTCCTGCCCGAGAAGGAGAAGAAGGACTTACTGAATCAGCTCTACGAGGCCTATGGCATGATCAACGACACCAGCTTCTAGGCGCAGTTCAACTAACCCAAAGCAGAGTCTTTCCAAACACTCCCGCAGGAATTCAATCCTTTCACTAAGCCCTCACTTCAATTGCTGGGAGTACACCACCCTCTTTCTGTAATGAATGTGCCACATCGCACATTTTTCTTCCTATATTAACGATATGTGAAATAGACGCATAAAGGCACGTATATAAATTGTGTAAGTATTAAATAGATCAAATACTAAAAATCCTTCAGCCTTTTTAGCTGCAGTGAGGACATTGTTAAATAAGCAAGGCCAGTTCATTTCATTAAAACGATCACAGGGCAAAATAAATATATATTATAGGAAGCCAAGGTAAGGTATAAATTTGGATAAATTCAGAATGATTGCCCCATTTTGCCCCAAGTGTCTGATTTCATGTCATTTTCATGTCCTGATTAAATGCTGCCCAAACTAGGAAGATCAGAATTGACTAAACGTGAGCCAAACGTACAACCAAATCAGTGTTCAAATCAGTTTTTTTTTTGCAATGACCAGTTAGTCTCAGGATTTTAACAGTACTGGAAATCTGGACTACAATCCCTCTATCAGTGTTAACCTTTTTAGACATTACTGACCCATTCCTGGAGTATGACAGCAGGCACAAAATACAAACAGTAGGAACACTCTAGAAAATAGGAATCGAAATATATGAACAAAACAAAAACAAGACATTGCCTTGTATCCTAAAACAGGAGGGTAGTGTGCGACTGTACATCAGTTTAATAGTAAACAAAATGGATTATTTGTACTCCACATTGTCATGAACGCAAATCCAGGTTCCGAGCTGCAGCAGGTGCTTTTTAAAAACCACAATTAATACATTATATAAATGTATTTTTTAAGCCTTTTTAATATTGTTTATAATGTGTGTGTGTGTGTGTGTGTGTGTGTGTGTGTGTGTGTGTGTAAGTCTGTTCCTTTAACAAAAAAACACCATTCAAACGCTGCATCATGAATCAGAAAAAATGTGTAGAACATTTCCTTTATTTGAACGCACAGACACGGTGTAGGCCAGCCCAAGTTTACACCTTTTTTATAATTTAATGGATTTTGCATAAAAAAGCTGCACCATTTATGACGGTACACTTATTTATGCCTTTTATTTGAGAGGAGAATGGGAGATTTGGCCTCTTTGGTTGCTTTCTCTACAGGATTTATAACTGATTATAGTCTTAATTACTACAAATTTGATTTATTTTATGAACCAGCATCTATAAATAAATGACAGCTACGATTAATGCGTTTTTATACCATGTCAATTTTTCCTGTAAGGCCAATTGTACCAGAAGTGTCTTTATCAACCAGCAGGCATGTCTGTGTCTAAGAAATGACATATATCCAGTATAGGTTATGAGGTTTAATGTAACATTTATAAGCCATTTTGTCTGGAGACACTTGACATCTAGTGGGAATAAGATGCTTTATTGCCTAGTCAGTTATGGCCAAGATCATGCTTTAGGTATGGATGATGAAATGTATTGAACTATATACATGAAAAAATACATGACCGCTGAATGCACTTGCATCATTATTGCATCATTAAATCATTATTTATGCTCCGAGATCTGTTGTCGCTTCGATTGTAGAGAAATGCTCTACAAAAACAGACCAAATCAGTTTTGTTTTTTCTATTCATGCATTTATTTTTGCTTACTAGTGTACGCATCATGAAAATGTCTTTTTTTTTTTTTTTTTTTTTTTTTTTTTTTTGATTTCTAATTACCCAATCTTGACCCCAAGCCTTAAGCATTGTCCAGGAAACAACTTAATGCATGAATGCATTTCTCATATCTTTACATGATAATACTCACTCTGCTGTTGTTTTTCTGTAAGCTTTCAGCTGCTTCCTGTGCAGTCATACGTATATGGGGGTTCTCAACCTTTTTGTATCCAGGGGCTTCTTTAAGTGTCAAATATATTCCCTGCAACCTCCTCAGTAAAGATTTGATCTTTACATGTGTACGATGATATTTTATCTAGTGATTTCTATTAAGTAGAGATTTATATCTTTGAACATTATATCCTTGACTGAGCTCAAGAGCTTCAATTTTACATTGGATATAGGATTGAGGTTGTTGAGACTGACTTCTCATGCAGAATTGTAAGACCTAAGTAATAAATATAATACGTTTTATGTTAGTGGTTTGTGATTTCCAGTACAGTAACCAAATTGAAAAACTATGGACTGCACTGTGAGAACTTCCAGTTGTTGTGTTGTACTACTTTATCTTAACAGAAGGGGGCAGTATATGACCTAGTTAATTATGTACCAACAATGTTTTCGTATTATGTAATTTCCAATTTTCCTTTGGAATTAATAAAGCTATCTATGTATCTAATTGATGTGGCTAGCTATCTAACTGATTGCAACCAAGACATCAAAAACCTTTTTGAAGCTTAAATGGAAATCTACATTGTCATTTCAGTGAAATCTGTTTCTATAAGCTGGAGATGAGAGTTTTTAGCAATGACATTAAAATCATTTAAATCCATAGCGAATGCTTGTGTAGACATTTGTCAAACAGGCTGCAGTAGACCTGTGTACATACAGCTTCAATTTGACATTTTCAAATTTCCTAACTTAAAAACAATTTTCAATGCAAATTACATTACTGACACCAACTGGAGTGAAAAGTAGAATTTTTGAAATATTAAATAAGTGAATTTCACCCTTTTTTTAGTATCTGGTAGGGTGCACTCGAGCTGGCACAGACTCTACAAGTTTGTGCAAAACCTCATGGTCTATCTTTAGATCAAATCCACTGGGGTGTCATCCGATCACATGCCCAAATACAAGAGATAAGGCACAAGGAATATTTGACCTTTTGTACAAAGCAGTAAACACGATCAGTCTACCAAATTTGATTACATTACAATAGTGCAGAATCGTAGTTATTTAATATTTACCTTCCTTTTATTGAAAGATTTCAAAAATCTAAAACATTTTTTAATCATTAAGTGGCCACAGACTTTTTTTTACCCCACTATGTTTATATATATATATATATATATATATATATATATATTAGATTAGATTAGATTCAACTTTATTGTCATTACACATGTACAAGTACAAGGCAACGAAATGCAGTTTGGGTCTAACCAGAGTGCAATAACAGCAAGTGCAGGATATACAGTTTTTACATGATTTACATAAGTTAAATAGAATGGAATATAGGACTATAAACAGTAATTTAAAGATGTATATGTACTATAAATGTAGTATACAGATGAATATATATGTACTATGAATATAATTACAGATGAATATGAATATATATGTACTATGAACATAATATACAGATGAATGTATATGTACTATGAACAATAGTATACAGATGGATATATATGTACTGTGAACATGATATACAGATGCCTATTACTATACACAGAGATTTACAGAAGGATGTGAACGGTGAACATAATATATTGCTATTATTATAAACAGAAAACGGGTATATATACAGTTATGTTCAAAATAATAGCAGTACAATGTGACTAACCAGAATAATCCAGGTTTTTAGTATATTTTTTATTGCTACGTGACAAACAAGTTACCAGTAGGTGCAGTAGATTCTCAGAAAACAAACAAGACCCATCATTCATGATATGCACGCTCGTAAGGCTGTGCAATTGGGCAATTAGTTGAAAGGGGTGTGTTCAAAAAAATAGCAGTGTATGCCGTTGACTGTACAAACTCAAAACTATTTTGTACAAACATTTTTATTTCTAGGATTTAGCAATCCTGTGAATCACTAAACTAATATTTAGTTGTATGACCACAGTTTTTTAAAACTGCTTCACATCTGTGTGGCATGGAGTCAACCAACTTGTGGCACCTCTCAGCTGTTATTCCACTCCATGATTCTTTAACAACATTCCACAATTCATTTACATTTCTTGGTTTTGCTTCAGAAACAGCATTTTTGATATCATAACATTCCCATTCCATATTCAGTTCCCACTAAAATAACCTCCACTATTCTAGAAAGATGTTCCACTACATTTTGGATTGTGCTTATGGAGGTTTGTGCTCATTCCCCCACGAGCGTCTTAGTAAAATCAGGCACTTATGTAGGATGAGGAGGCCTAGGGTTCAGTCTGTGTTCTTATTCATTCCCAATGTGTTCAATAGGTTTGAGGTCAGAGCTCTGAAAGCCACTCAAGATGATCTTCTCAAAACCATGTAGAGGATATCTTCATTGAGCTGGATGTGCACAAGGGCATTGTGATGCTGGAGCAGGTTTGGGTCTCCTAGTTGAAGAGAAGGAATAATTGAATGCTACCAAGGCATCCTATACAATTATGAGACTTTGAGGTACAAAATTTGGGGAGGAAACACATATGGCTGGAAAATCACAGCGTCCCAATATTTTTCACCGTATAGTGTATATATAATATTTATGAAGCGTATCCCAGTTGATAGAGGTCCGTCATGCTGTTTTATAAAGTTCTCTTCATAGTAAAAGCACTAGTATTACTTTTGCATAGAAACTTTATAGGTGCAAAGTCAATAGGCATGAAATGTGGCCAAATACTTGGTCTGTGAACAATGATGCCCCCCATATTCCCTCTCCCCTATATATAAAACTAATACTATGTGCTTTTGTAACATGGCCAATTCAGTGTCACTTTAAATATATACACAGTATCTCATTATTTTATGTTATTATATTAGTACATGTTCTCTAGATAGATAGTGTGTGTGTGTGTATATATATATATAAATGCAAACTGAACTGTAAGGGGGAAAAAAAAGAAAGAGGTTAAATTCCTAAACCAAAAAAAAATAAAAAACTTTTCTGTCTGTTTTGTTGCCTGCTTTACTGAGCTGGTGGGAAAAATATGGCATTTTGGGAGTCTGTTTTTAGCAGTGGGCTGGAAAGATAAATACTCAGCTCCGGCCTGAGCAGCCTCGTGGTCTGACATTGCTGCTCGAAGCATCTGCTTCAATTTGAGAGCTGAAAGTGAATGCAAATGTGATCCTGAAGTTCCCACCCTTAACTGTCTCCATGGAGATCCAACCAGTAGGTCCAATAGGCCTTCCATAGCACTGAGACAAAAGCCACATTCTAAATCATACTAATGTCCTAAAGAGGATGTTTCTTAATCACCTGTAAGGTAAAGGAAAGGTGCTTTATAGTTGTCACTTGTGGCCCAAGAGTGGCAGCTTGGCGATACCGTATCTTAAACTTTGACCTTCTGAGCAGTAATCCAGAGCCTTACCCAATTACTAAAAAGAAAAAACTTTTACTTATTTTTTTTTCCCAGCCATTAGGGTTGCACAAGCCTTAGTGCCGGTCTCAAGCCCGGATAAATGTGGAGGGTTGTGTTAGGAAGGGCATCCAGCGTAAAAACATGTGCCAAATCAAACATGCGGATGGTCCGCTGTGGCGACCCCTAATGGGAGAAGCCGAAAGAAAGGGTTTTTTTTTTTTACTTATATTTTCTTAAAGTTATTCCTTTTAAAGTCTCAAATGCCATATGTATTCATTTAATGATTGCCTTTACTTCCTCTTTTGCTATAATTTTTTACATTTGGTAAACTAGGTATGTAAAACAATTTAGTAAACGATCTTATTAAGTCAGCTAATATGCTTTAGTGGTGGGTTAATGAATGTTAACTAACAAGGATGTATCTGAGTTTGCAAAATATTTCACCAGTCTCGATCATTATATCTATCAATATCATCAGTGAATCCATTAATGGTGCAGAATCATAAATGACCACTAGTCACAAGAATTATGCGCCGTAGTCATTTTTGGCGACATCATCACGCGTGCGGCTTAGTGCGGTTTTAGCGACATTATCACGCATACGATGTAAGTTTTTCCAACATCATCACACATATGGCATAGTAAGTTTTGGTGACCTGATCACGTGTGTAGCATAGTAAGATTTGCCAACATTATCACACTTCCTCGGTTGTAAGATTTAAGCGGCATTATCACGTATACGGCGTATATTGTCGATATTGTAATGCATATGCAGCATAGAAAGTTTTGGTGACTATCAACCAATGATGCGTAATAGGTTTTAGCAACATTCACGTATGAGGCGCAGTAAGTTTTGGCAACATTATCACTTGTGCAGTGTAGTGGGTTTTGGCGCCATTATCACGTAAGGCAGCGTAGTAAGTTTTGCCGCCATTATCGCGCATGTGCTGTAGTGCTGTTTGGTATGAACGTTGAATTAAACGAATATTAGCTATAAGAAACTACAATCATACTAAGGCTGACTAAAAAGTCATGATTTCCGTACACTAAAAATGAAGGCACTGTTAAAAGCAGCTAAAATTTTAACTCAAAATAAAAACTAGTGAGATTTTACTAGCAAGATTTTAAGATTTTTTTACTTACATATAATGTACTTTTCCCACCTCAGATTTTAAAACCCATTACTTAATCAGTATGGAGGTCCCCATTTCTGGGTTCTTCTGGCTCCTTCCACAGCTATGTAGGTAGGTGGAAAAGCTATGCTAAATTGCCTCAGTGTGAATGAATGTATAAGCATATGTGAATTGTGAATGCTGATGGTGAATTCTCGTGCTTTCCTGGATAATCCCTCTGATTCCTGACCAGAATAAAGCAGTAATTGATGAATGAATGAATGAATAAATGATGTGATGAACTTAATGTACTTGTTTTCTTTTGAAAATGCAGTATTTTAATTATACAGTGTCATATGGCTGGCTATTTTTAACAAAAACATTATTTCATATGAAAATAATATTTTGAACATACTTGAACTATCATCATGTTAATAACAGCTATGAATGCTATGATTAATAGCTTAAATATTAGCATTGAGTAATGAATTATACCACCAGCTTTGTGATGCTGTAAAACTGTATACGAGCACAATATGAAGCAAAACAGAACAGATCATTCAAGTGGATGGGCATCTGAATCCATGATTTCTTATATATTTAAGTAAATAATCAACCTTGTTTATTATACACCTTACCTAGTATTTTGATGGGGTGGTGGGAATAAATCCAGCCCAATTGTGATTCAAATCTGGGGTACCTGTATACGATGATCACTGATACGCCGTTCATACTGTGGTTTAACAAAAATCCGAAAAATATCCACTTAAAGACTTTTATTAGGAACAAAATAATCAGATATCTTAGGCTTTGCCATGCTCATGGTTGCGAAACAGATTTTTTTTATGGTCATTTGTTTAGCCATCTTATAACGTTTGCTACATTTTAAGTGTTTTTTTAATTGAATTCTTTCACATTATTCCAAACTAATTGTCAATAAATGACTCATTTCATGTTTAGATTTTCAGGAAAGTTTAATCCCTACTGGCTTAACTGATGATATGATGATAAAAAGAGAAACAGAGGGAGGATTTTTTTTTTCCTCGCTGCATATAAAATGACACGAACACAGAAGGGATAAAGGGTAGGCTCAAGCAGGCTCAGAAATAACTGCGAGAAAACCGCAGATATATATTTAACCGTGTCTAATTACACACACACACCGACAAATTACATTATTTAACATCACTCAAAGACTAGAAAAAAACCCCTAGAAGGACAAATTAACATTTATCCAGAAATATAACGCTATAAAAAGGTGTCAAGGCACAGGTATTTTAAGCAAGGTGCAAAGATTGATGAATGACTTGCAGTGTGATGTCAGAAAACACAAAAAAAATTGTCGTCATTCCCATTTATTGAGGTACATACAATAGAAAGAGAAAACAATGCAAACAAATTGAGTGAGCAGAAAGCTTGGACTCGTACTATATAAATATTGTTAATATTACATACACTGTAAAGTATATAATGTAGTACAGAACACAAAACTATTCACCTCAGGGAATATTAGGAAATAAATAGTTTCCCAGTTTGTTACAACTATGCCTTTTACTGTTTAAAAAAAACAAACAAAAAATCTATCAAACCAATGCAGAATCTTCAGCATGTGTGGTATTTGGTGTACTCCTTGGTTCGAGATCATACAAGTTCTAAACCAAAGGTCTTGTTTTTTTATTTTATTTATTTTTTTTTTTTTTACATAATTCATGTTCAAGATGGAAAAGGCATCAAAAAAGGCGCCGCTTCCTGTGAGGAACGGCAGGAATAACGCAACATGGAGTGTGGTGTTGTACATGGCAAATCCATTTCTGAATAGTGGTTTCTCCAGGAGTCTCAGGGACGCAAGAGCGTTCAGGCACATGAAACACGCCCAGTCTCAGAGCAGCTCCTCACCGCACACAGTGTGCTGGAATGACAGAGGAGGTGGTGCTTCTCCTCTTTTAAGCTCCTTCATCTTCTAAGATGCTCCTTCTTTACCTGGCTCCTGACTACTCGAGGCTTCCGCTTCGGCGGCAGGAGCCCCGTCAGCATCGGCTTCTGAAACACGCGGAAACAAACCGGGGGGGTGGTGAAGATGCACAACAATGAGATCTAAAATAGTTTATGTATCATTTCAGTTGTAAAGTGTTTTAATAAAATGTACTTTGTTACTGTACTTAAGTCATTTTTGTTCTACTTTTTACTGATTATCAAAGATAGAAGCAACTTTTACTCTCGACCCAACTACATTTATGATTCAATATATTTACTTTAGACTCTGTACACGATATTTTAATGACAACTTTTTTACAGTGCCTTGCGAAAGTATTCGGCCCCCTTGAACTTTGTGACCTTTTGCCACATTTCAGGCTTCAAACAAAGATATAAAACTGTAATTTTTTGTGAAGAATCAACAACAAGTGGGACACAATCATGAAGTGGAATGAAATTTATTGGATATCTCAAACTTTTTTAACAAATAAAAAAATTGGGCGTGCAAAATTATTCAGCCCCTTTACTTTCAGTGCAGCAAACTCTCTCCAGAAGTTCAGTGAGGATCTCTGAATGATCCAATGTTGACCTAAATGACTAATGATGATAAATAGAATCCACCTGTGTGTAATCAAGTCTCCGTATAAATGCACCTGCACTGTGATAGTCTCAGAGGTCCGTTTAAAGCGCAGAGAGCATCATGAAGAACAAGGAACACACCAGGCAGGTCCGAGATACTGTTGTGGAGAAGTTTAAAGCCGGATTTGGATACAAAAAGATTTCCCAAGATTTAAACATCCCAAGGAGCACTGTGCAAGCGATAATATTGAAATGGAAGGAGTATCAGACCACTGCAAATCTACCAAGACCTGGCCGTCCCTCTAAACTTTCAGCTCATACAAGGAGAAGACTGATCAGAGATGCAGCCAAGAGGCCCATGATCACTCTGGATGAACTGCAGAGATCTACAGCTGAGGTGGGAGACTCTGTCCATAGGACAACAATCAGTCGTATACTGCACAAATCTGGCCTTTATGGAAGAGTGGCAAGAAGAAAACCATTACTTAAAGATATCCATAAAAAGTGTCATTTAAAGTTTGCCACAAGCCACCTGGGAGACACACCAAACATGTGGAAGAAGGTGCTCTGGTCAGATGAAACCAAAATCGAACTTTTTGGCAACAATGCAAAACGTTATGTTTGGCGTAAAAGCAACACAGCTCATCACCCTGAACACACCATCCCCACTGTCAAACATGGTGGTGGCAGCATCATGGTTTGGGCCTGCTTTTCTTCAGCAGGGACAGGGAAGATGGTTAAAATTGATGGGAAGATGGATGGAGCCAAATACAGGACCATTCTGAAAGAAAACCTGATGGAGTCTGCAAAAGACCTGAGACTGGGACGGAGATTTGTCTTCCAACAAGACAATGATCCAAAACATAAAGCAAAATCTACAATAGAATGGTTCACAAATAAACATATCCAGGTGTTAGAATGGCCAAGTCAAAGTCCAGACCTGAATCCAATCGAGAATCTGTGGAAAGAACTGAAAACTGCTGTTCACAAATGCTCTCCATCCAACCTCACTGAGCTCGAGCTGTTTTGCAAGGAGGAATGGGCAAAGATTTCAGTCTCTCGATGTGCAAAACTGATAGAGACATACCCCAAGCGACTTTTATCAGTTTTTTATTTGTTAAAAAAAGTTTGAGATATCCAATAAATTTCATTCCACTTCATGATTGTGTCCCACTTGTTGTTGATTCTTCACAAAAAATTACAGTTTTATATCTTTATGTTTGAAGGCTGAAATGTGGCAAAAGGTCGCAAAGTTCAAGGGGGCCGAATACTTTCGCAAGGCACTGTATGTCCAAAAAGAGTGTGAATAAATTCCTTTAAAAAAAAACGGCTTTTGTTGAAGTCGAATACAAATATTTTCCTTTTCGGAGACTAAAAGGTGCATAAAATCAGTCAGCTCTGAATATAATACTTGAATTTTATTAGTCCAATGAATACTAATGGTTCTTCTACTTTGTGTCATGATCCTGTAAATGTATTTGTTAATTCGAGATCCCTTATTCAAAGATTGCTTTGTTGTGTTTGGTTAACGCAATGTTGAGGTGTACAAAATGATTTCAATTTTAGGAAATAAAAACTCACAAAACAACAGTTTTTGGCATTTCACAAACTTGGTGTTGTGGACTAATGCATCTTTGAGCCTACGTTTAATCAGAGTCAAATACTAAAGTACTGTTCAAATCAGATACTCAATCTTTTACTCAGGTCATATTGGATTTGGTCAATTTTAACTGCAAGTTTTACAATAAGGTATCGATACTTTTACTCAAGTATGGTTTTCATAGGATTTTCATGGATTTCCATAATTGTTGGAGAGGTGATTACCCCTTTTTCTACACAAATTGTATACGACTGTAGAAAGGACATTACTCAACCACACACACTCCGGTGCTCATGATCGTTCTCACTCTCCAGTGTTTTGTATTGTTTAGTGGTTCAAAGTGCTATATAATTTCAATCTGCTGAACAAGTCGAGCTCATTCGGAGCACTTCGATACCCTGTGGCAGCGTTACTCATGGATAATCCCAAGAATCGCTTAGCAGCTTAAGTAGTAAAATTGCACCCCTTACACTATTTTACATTGCCTATATTACATACATCAGCTCGAAGCGACTTTAAAATCCAGATTAACACCACATGCATTTTGGCCTATCTGTATTCTCTCCGATTTCTAGTTATTTCAGGGCAGCAGGTTGACACAGTAGGAGTGTCCCTGCCTGACATTTCCAGGGTCCCCAGTGTCATCTTGAGCTTGTGTTTCTGTCAGTGCCTTCCATTACGGTCTTCAAGTGTCCTTTGTTTTCTTCTCACCTCTCGCAAACATGCCAGTGGGTGCACTGCCTACATTCAGTTGCTCCTAGGTGTGTGTAAGGTGCTTTAGATTAACTGGCTTCCCCATGCCAGGATGTATTCCTCTCCTGTGTTTCCTGAATAGACTCAACCCACAATTACTCAAAATGATCTGATGATGAAAAGTGATTATTTAAACAACTCCAGCTATTGATCAATTGCGGTTATACAATATCCGGCCACAGCAGAAAAACAATAACCTCACTTCAGTTCTCGTCACCTTTTTGAACTCTGTGTCTGCCGCTAAATATTAGCAGGATAAAAGACTGTGAGAAAGGAATGAATATTTCCTCAGTATTTCCCTTTCTTTAGTCTGCATGCCCGTGTGCAACTTCCTAGTTCCATCCGTTATGCCAAAGGGTTTCCTAATGAAAAGTTTGATGACAAACCGGACAAAAGAAAGAGTCCGGCGTAATCTGGGCCGTTGGGCCGCACTTCATTATCGACCAGGGCGGAAACGGTCCCACACAGGGAGGAAGCGGTTAAGGGAAGTGGGATTGGTTCCAAGCAGTAATGACAGAGCTATGCGTGATTGTGGTGACAGCATGTATTCGACCTCTCCTTCAACTCCTTTTGTGTTCAAGACACGCTGACAAGCACATCTGACCTTAAACATAATACAAAATGGAAGCAGGCTCTTAAGAGAGCTGCTTTAATTGCTCATAGTGACCGCAGACTTTCTTCTGGGTAGCCTGTTAAAACGCTGTCCTTCAATAGAGTATCAAGTAATTTGATTTGTAATTGGATTATCAGCTCAGCAGGCACACGAACATATACACACACCTGAGGGCCTGCGATACGTAAAGGCAGAACCTTGACCCTGTCAATCTGTGCTACAATACAAAGCGGTCGCACGAAACATACACACAACACACACCAACCTGCTGCCTTCAGGTCCATCTGAGCCATGTCTTTGGTTAGTTCGCTAGTGCCCACCACTGTTCCGTCGCCCTTAATGTCCGGCACTGCGTTCCTGCGGCCTGTGCGATCACAATTAATGAAATCCGAGTATGATGACTCAACGTCCATCATCTGCCCATGACCTGTCTTCTCATTCCACCTGCAAAATATAGAGATAAAGATAGATCAGTGAACCCTATTTATACAGACAAATCACGTGGCACCAGTGTAATGCATAATATCATTTTACATTTACGGCATTTAGCAGACCCCCTTATCCAGAGCGACATACAAAAGTCGTTCCAAATCTCCATCAATGAATACATTAACATTGGTTTACTAGGTCACAAACTTAGGATACGATCAGCCTAAACTCTGTTGAGAGGAATTATAGCACACTATTTTGTTCTGTTTTTTGAAATAAAGAAATTAAACAAACAGAAAATGCATGCTACTTTAAGTGTTTCAGGAAGCGGTAGGTCTTCACCAGTCATTCGAAGGTAGCCAGTGACTCAGCTGTTCAAACATCTAGGAAAAGTTTATTCCGCCACATCTGTGGCAGAATAGAAAATAGTCTTCATATATACCTGAATAAAGGTGAAAATGCCTTACAGATGAGAAATCAGAGGAGAACTGCCAGACTGTCCTGAGATGACAGGAAGGCTACGATAACTCCAAAAGAATAAAAAAAAAAAAAAAAAAAAAAAAAAAAGACTTGTTACAACCATGTTGAGCAAAAAAGCATCTCAGCATGCACAACATGGTAAACCATGTGGCATGTAGGGGAGTTTTCTTGGTGCATATCAGGTTCCTTAATACCAAGTGCATTATAATACAGTAGATGATGAGGTGCATTGTTAATCTGTTCCATAAACATGACAAGATGATTCAAAGGCCTCCCCAGTGACCACATCTCACACCAGTAGATCAAAAAATCAAGTCAACATAGACTATAATGTTTGTATCTGGAATGTTTCCACCACATTGTGGAATCCATGAAATGAGACTCCCCATAAAGGAAAATGGTCCTGCTCAGAATTATTATGGTGTTTTTAGCAAAGCAGGAGTGAATTCAGCACTTTTTGGAGACTGACTGATGGAAGTGAGACCATTTTCATCCACCCCACCCACAGCGCACGGCCAAATATGATCTCTCGGATCTTCTCACGATCTCCTATCGATAATTCGAATGCGACTCGAGAGGTGTGAAGTTTAAATTCCTTTAAAGAATTTACATACCTCAAATCGCATTTTACTTTCTTGCCATGTGCTTCTCTTTCTTACAGTTCTGTCTCCATGCCACAACGTACAACCAGTAAAAAATGAGTCTTCTACAGTGATTGCTGTTATGAGGCTTGATTCTGCCAGATTTATGAGTGTCTTACTAACATTTGATTCTGAAGATCTTTCCATTTTAGGGCTATTGTCCTTTTGCACAGTAGACTTGCTGCAAGAGCACTTAAATGGCCTTGAAGAATCGCACTGCATCAGCAAATGTCTCTCAAAGGCAGCACGAGTGCCATCCTCATCGATGTGAGCAAAAACACGGCGTTATGTAACGCGGTCCTCGGCTTAATGAAACCGAGCGCTTAGTTCTTTTCTGTATTGTGAAAAGTCGTGTCTCTACCCAAGACCTTCAACAAGGTTTTTTTTTTTTTTCTTTCATCATCAGGACTTGATTACATTTTATTGTACACAAACACTGCACTGTTTTGACTGAACTGAGATGTGAAAAGAAAAGTAGTGATGGGCTTGGCGTTTCGTTCGGTGATGTTCAAAGAGCTGCGAGAGAGGAACACGTTCACTCTCCCGTCGCCGAGATCGTTAATCGTTTAGGTTGCCAGTTTTGCCAGGGAAACTTGGCAAGATAAGGTCCTCTTAAATTGAGATTATATTACACAACCACAAAATACATTGTCAGATAGTGTAGTTTTGCCATTTCAATGTGAGCATTGTATAACTGTATTAAGCTAATTAGTTTAAAAAGTACAGCTTCCCCAGCCCACTAGGGGGAGCTCAGGATATGGCAGCCAAGTGCTTTTTTGCAGTTACGTTTTTATCCACTCACAAATAAAAAGGAACACGTTTCGCAAAATATAATGGAGTAAAAAGTAAGATATTTGAATTTGAAAATGTAGTGAAGTTAAAGTCTAACCAGATGGAAATATTTCAGTAAAGTACAGATACGTGAAAAAGCTATTTAAGTAGACTATCAAAGTATATTTTCTTCGTTACTTTCCACCACTGAAAAACAAAGAAAATGCCAGATTAAAAATTCCAGAACCTTCAAACGTTTTTTTCTTGTAAAGGTGGTGGTAAATTTATCACAGAAGACAGTAAGAAACTTATGATGAAAATGTTTTAAAAAAAATCTATTAAATCTCTCAGCATTAAATAGATACATGAGGATCTGAAATGACTGACTGGCCTTGGACACCAAATATCTTTAATATTCATGATGGAATGTATTAACCTGTGAATTAGTATAATTATTGCTCCCGAGGTTCGGCTTCTATTTTTAATCGAGTGGCTCCTGAACTCGTTTCATGGCCTAATTACAACAGGAAGTCGAAAGCGTACATCTGAGACCATCTAGAGTCACGAAACAATTACCATCGGCTCAGTTTCACTTGATGCTTTGCAAGACTGTAAACCAGGCAAACGATGGAAGTCGCACTTTTGGCAATGGACAAAAAAAAAAAAACAAAAAAAAAACATTGGGGCTATTCATGTTTTCAGAAAGCATTAAGCTGCTTTCATAAAAAGTTGAATGAGGGTTGGGGGGGGGAAAGAGTATGGTTTTCCCCCCCACCAACACACACACGCTATTCATCTCATTTGTGTCTCCTTTTTCCCAGGCTGTATTTAAGTAGGTCAGGGATCCTAGCAGCAACTACAGTGCTGTGCCAAGCTGAGGAGAGGAGACCATGGGAACAGGACACGGATAAAAGAGATGAAAGGGGTGTTCCAGAGAAATCAATGGGGGAACAAGTGGGACTTAGCATACACCTCTGCAATACTGGGGTGGTGGCACTCACTTTTCCTGGCTCTCTGGTTAGAACTAATTACAGCCAATAAAGCAACTGGTTAACCTTTTATTAAACATCCAATTCTGGAGGAACCATTTTAAAGAACGGGTGAATTTTGGACAATGCGTATGGCTGAAAATAGTATGTTCCCACAAACTAGGGTATCGACTGCACAGGGCAAATGAGTTCATATAAATTGGTGAAATTTCCGCTTAAGAAGCGAAGCAAATTCACCCAGGTGTTCAGTGTTTGCGCTATGACTAAACTCTTCAGGGTTTAGTTGGTGCGCAAAAAAAAATTAATAAAAATAAATAAATAAATAATAATAATAATAATAATAATAATAATGGGTTCAATGATCAGCTAATCGTGATGTTTCGGTGTGTGAACATGAATCATCCGTCGAGAGACAATTCGATTCCAATTATAACTCGCTGGTGCCATGATTCATGAGCAATTGTGCTTGGATTTGATTGTCTCCAATTTGGTTATGTAAACTGCTCTCGGATTCAGTCATTTCCTTGGAATGATGGGGCTGTGTGTATCTATGTGTGAGAAAAAGACAGAACGAAAGAGGAGAGAGAGAGAGAGAGAGAAAGGAGCAACACCTCCTGCCGAGATAAAAACCCAGCTGTCTCTGAAATATGGGGGTTTCTAACAGCGTAGCTTCTGAAAACAGCTTTCCATGTGACATTTTGTGTGTTATGTGGGCGGGATACTTGACAATATTTTCCTTGCATTCAGAGCGATCAGGCCATTTTGTCATGAAGAACATACTTTAGCGCATTGTTTGGGCTCGAACCAACTTTACGTTTATTTCGAAGGCAGCAGAACTTCGCTCAGGAATTGCTGCAATGTCGTCTTTATTACTCATGCGGGCCTGACATGTACATTGCAATCTTATTCCCATCTGTTTACGATCACAAAACAGCTTTCAGTTTCTTGCATCACTACAGAACCCATTTCGATGTACTGCTTTTTCAGTAAAAGAAAACGGATTATTTGATCCTCCTCCCAATACATTGGCAAGAATTTCCAGCTGTTTCTTCTATTATTAATGAACACCACGGACAGACTCTGAAGCCGAATTTACATGGATACAGATCACCATACGCTTTAAAAGAAACACCTGCTCAGACATACATTTGTTTTGTGCATTCATGAAAATGTTAAAGAATCTCTAGTTCTATGGGTTCTAGTGCTATGAAAATCCTGAAAATTCCACATATTGAGGGCGTGAATGACTGAAGGATGGAGGGAACGAAGACATTTCTTTAGAAAAATCAAATATTAAAATGTAACACACACACACACACACACACACTTACCCAAATAGGGTCTAAAAAATATAAACTACTTAATTTCATTTTTCCATTTATTGAATTTTATTTGATCAATTTAATTTGTTCCAATTGAATTAATTACTTAATCTAATCAATATACTGCGTTTATTCTATTATTATATCTTTATTCTATTTTATTTTAATAAAATATTATTTTTCATATATTATTTAACCGAGCAGGCATTTTATTTTAATTGGTTTTAAAAATGTAAACTGTTCAAATGCTGATTACAAATGTTAGAAATAATAAACTGCATTAATAAAAAAAACCAAGCAATTTCATGTTTTGCATTTCTTCCCCATAACCGTACCGAAACTGAACCGTGACGTAAAACCAGAGGTACGTACCGAACCGTGAATTTTGTGTACTGTTTCACCCCTAAACTCAACAGTAATTTAAAAGCAATCGTCACACCTGCGTTGAGCAGAAAAGCATCCCCAGAACACCTTTAACCTTGAAACATATCAGTGGTGGACAGTAATGAAGTGAATGTAATTCGTTACTGTACATAAGTAGCTTTTTCACGTATCTGTACTTTACTGAAGTATTTCCATTTGCTTTAACTTCACTACAATTCAGTTCAAATCGTACTTTTTACTTAACGACATTTTGCAAAATCAGTCGTTCCTTTTGAATTATTTATTTGTTTATTTATTAAAAACACATTTCAGTGTCGGTTCAACTGCAAGCAGAAAGTTTTGACAGGAATAAATGATGAAAGAAACATTTTTTTTTAAGTACCGTAATTTCCGGACTATTAAGCGCACCCATATATAAGCCGCACCCACTAAATTTGACAAAGATTTTTATTTTGAACATAAATAAGCCGCACCTGTCTATAAGCCGCAGTATTAGTGTCTACACTGAAACTAATGAACTTTACACAGGCTTTAACGAAAGACAGTGTCTGTTACACGGTGTAAAGGGTGAAATATGTTGTGGCTCCTTTAAGAGCAGAGCGGCATTTTGGGAATAGCCTGCCGCCGGATTTTTTCCGGTATTACTGCATGTGTGCAAGACCGAGGAATATGTCCTTATTATTTTCTGATGCTCATTTCTACGTTTCTTTGACTAACCCTTAACGCTGTTGCCAAGAAAAATAAAAAAGCATGAGTTTTGGAAACCTGTCTATGCTTATATGATTTCTGTTGCAACTGGAGTTAGCGAGCTCTCCCTTCACCCTGACTCAACGCGTTACAACGGCTTGTATCTAAACAGTAGCCGACCAAGAAAGTCATTGTTCACGGTCTTCCTCCTTCCTTTCACAACTATTTCTCTTGGGAGTTTATCTTTTGGCATCGTTGTGCGTTTAAAAAAAAAAAAAGTTTTTTCTCCCGATGCCGTGCAGCTCAGAACACAGGTGAGGTGCGTTTTTTCGTTTCCGTTCGGAAATTTAATTGGTCTAATGTTATGTCGCTCAGTTTTTTGGCTTGAAGTTTGTGAAACCGGGAAAAACCCAGGAAAAATTAATATATAAGCCGCTTCGTTGTTTAAGCCGTTCGTTCGTTGTTTTTCAAAACGTGGGAAAAAAGTAGCGGCTTATAGTCCGAAAAATACGGTAGTTGAAAAGGTTTGGGCCATTGACCATTTGAATAGATATCAATCTGTGTTTGAATAATTAATATCATTCTATTCATAGATTGGTGTGCTAAGAGTAACAGGGTCTTTTTACATAAACTGAGGTGATTTAACAGAGTCTTGTGACAAAAATGATGACATTATAGCTATGATAAAGCATTTAAAGGCAAATTAGTAATATTTTACTTATTGTATCGCTACTTTAACTCCAGTACATGGTTTGTGTACTTCATCCACCACTTAAACATATAGACTACAACAGAAGATGATGACCCTAGGTTTAATATCTGGCAACCAAGAATAGGAATCTAGAGCTACAATGGATAGAAATCACCAAATCTGGCTAGATGAAGATTGGAAAAAAGACTAAGCAACATTGATATCTGTACAATGGATTAAAAAAAAATCGTACTATCCACATTAACAAGAGTACAGACACTTCTGAGAATAAAAAAAAAAAAAAAAAAAAAAAAGTCCAAACCACTTGTCGTTTTGAGGTGATGTGCGTTCAGCAACAACAACAAAAACTAATCTTTGTGTACAGCAGGTTTTGAGCATGTGAAGGTCACAAGTACAGCAGTGAATACAAAGGGCTTTGTCTTGCCTCTTCAAATATATTGTACATGGTTCTACTCATGAGCCACTAAAAAGGGGAACTCGTCTTCAAGGATCTCATGACAATCAGGAACCTATCATAGGATTCATGAGACAAAAACATGACACAAAATTACAGTAACTTTGTATAATGCATGCAGATAATGCATGTTCATGATGGACTGTGCTAAAAAACGGCGAATACGAGGCGAGTACGGAAAGTTATAGGATTAAGAGACACCAATTTAGTGGCGTTGAATGCTAAACACTGTGGGTCAGTGAGAAAGTGCAGCAGTAGCCAATGGGAAATGCCAATGGAAAGCTGAAATGTCATATGCAGTGCAAACTTTCCTGACCTATTTTAAATGCCAAAAAAAAAAAAAAAAAAAATCATAATTCACAAGCCATCCAGTTTTAGGACCACGCGCACAACATGTGGCCTATTCATCAACAAGGTTTTCACCAGGACACAACATGCCATTTGACTTCAAAATGTGTGATGCAAATGGCATCAATGGCATGCAAATGCATTCAATATTTGAAAGTAAGCATCATCTGGAGACGCACCAAGAACGCTATAACTAGAACAGCGGTACAGTGTCCCTTTAAGAGAGTCTCTGCACAAAAGAATTCTCAGTTGGCCTGGTTGTTTTTCTGAAAATTGGAGGAAGCGCGTTACAGCTCGATCCTTTTTAGAGGACAAACGTATATTGCGATTGTTTGGTTGCCTTGCATTATATGATTATTCTGTATGTTTGTCACAGTCCAAACAATATGCAACTTTGGAGTTTGCGTGTTAAACGTCTTATAGTATGTTTCCTGAAATCCTTGGGATAACAAATAAGTTTCCTAAATATAGCTGGGTCTTTATCCATGGGTCCGGGTTGGGTGATTTGGGGGGGGGGGGGGGGGCAGGAATGGAGTTGTTTAGTTTGGCTCCACTACGTAGACATTCGACTACTTTACACAATACATGCTCGCCGGATTTCGACCCCATGTCGTATCTTAAAGCAATCTGATGCATTGCACATAAGGAAAAGTAGCACGTTAAACCTCTGCAAGAAATGGTACAGGTGATAGTTTCAGTGCTGACAACACCTCGTTTACCAGAGGTAGAGAGTTACACAGCGGAATCTGGTGACCGGGAGAGTCATCACGATTAATATTAAATGGAGAGTGCTCTGCAACTTCCAGAAGGCCCGGGATGTTATCAAGAGAATGGAATTCAATCAGATGTTTTTAAACATTTGTATATGAGCAGAGCATGTCTAAACAGTCTGGACAAATCCAGTTAGTGTGGGATGTATGGCCCACTTAGAGCCATCAGTTATCACCATAAAAGGCTAAATGAGATGCTCAATCATCAGCGGTTCCCTGATGTACAGCTCAGTCCAAAATCAACAGATGAATTCTTGTTTTCTCTATTTTTCAGGGAATAAAGAGTCAAGACCAGGGCCTGGAGGCTGTAATCCAATGTTCTCCTTTTACTGTGCATTCCTGATGAGACTGAAGATATGCATGTGGGCTTGCTCGGAAAAGGGACTTTGTTTTCACGAAACACGCACTTCCTCCAAGTAATGGATGTAATGGACTGAAAAGAAAAAAAAAAACTGATGAAAGAAATGCTTTTGTTTTCAACTAAGTGCTCATTCTTATGTAATTCAGTGTGGTCAGAAACAACATGTTAGCTTATGAAGCAAGACCACTGTAGGACTCAGTTTATAGGTGTACTCCAAGCATGTATGGGAGACTACAGTGTCCATACCATTTGCCCTTATCCAGGCAGTTCTCAAAAAATGTGTCAACATTCAATCATGGTTACGTTTAACTGCTTCCCTTTTGGGTTTGTAGATTTTAGGCAGGTTCCACTGATCAGTTGAAGTATATTGCAGTGACAGCTAGCTACCTAAACTAGCTCAACTTTATTGACAGAGTAAGAAATCCTGGCTCCTTTGGTCCCTGTACAATCTCCAGAGATAAAAAGATGTACTGAATTCTAAAAGCAAGAAAGCTGACTCAGAAGACAGAGGCTTCAGACCTCATTAACTTGTACCAGAATGTCCACAAATTTACACAGAGGTCCACAGGACTAAATGTCTAAACTCAATCATTCTGGAAGGAAAAAAAACTTGTCACTACAGTGTCAGAAAATTAGATACCCATTACTAGTCAATTGCTGAGAAGAAATCTGTATATAGATATATATTTATATCAAACTGATAATGCTCAAATTAATAAAGAAAATAAATTACTTTAAAAAAAAAATTGCCTTAGCGACTAAAAATGCACTAAAATTTTGGATTTATTTCAACAACAAAAAAAAAAAAAAAAAAAAAAAAAAAAAAATCGAGGTAGCGTTTTCAATAAATAAGTACATAAATTACTGCCGTGTTTCAGCTCTGTCTTTTGGGTGAGATTGGAATAGTTTAGCGGGTCACATCTACAATAAAAACAGTCTCTGGCTACCAGAAATACACTGCATGTTTTGTTCCCTTCCTTCAGCTGGGTCAATAAAGGGCAAAATTGCAATCAAATTACTAAATTACATGGACCTGGAATGACACCATCTCGCTGAAATTCTTTCGGACAGCCTGTTTTGGTGCGATTGAGTGCAATTGCGGTGTTCTCGCTCTACTACACATCCCACCGAAGGGGGGAAATGCACCAGGATTGCATTGAAACAAACTGCATTATGTGAATACTACAAGATTGGTACATTTCAGGACACCACAGGATCCATTAAAACCACTCCATCCTGTTGCTTATTGTTGTGTTGTAAATGTAAGTGGGTCTCAAGCTGCAAGCTCTTAGCAAAAACATGAACAAAAGCATAAGAGCTCAGTGAAGGATTGAAATCAGCAGCCATGTTTTCATTAGGACATTAGAATGTGAATAGATGGTGGGAGGGCAAAATTTGTGCTGGAGCCCCACTGGGCCTTTTGGGGGGTCTTTTGTGTATATTGAGTACACATCATCTAGAGTTTAGAAGTACAAATTATGGGGTATATTTAAGTTTGTCTTCTTCCCAAGTTCCCCACCCCATCAGTCATAGAAAGTCCCTGTTGTCATGGAGCACATTTATACAGCCAGAACACCTACAATGCAAACTCTAAACATTTTGTAATGTTAAATCCCCCTTGTACCCAAAAAATAAATAAATAAATAAAAATCCAGGCTCTCTATAGACTCCAGGACTATTTTTAGCAAGAGCAGTTCCAGACCCACATTACTGGGTGAGAAGGCTCAATTTATCAAAAGCTGCCTGAAGACACAGCCTCTGTCTCTGTAGGAACCGAGAAGCCATTTTGATCTGCCGCTGCAATCTCTCCATGCTCCGTCGACTATTCCAAAATACCCACAAGCAGAAAGATGCCAGGCTAACGGACCGACACAGGATTAAAACACACACGGCAACTTCGTATTCGACTCGAAAGACCATCTAAAAGATGGACATTCACAAAAGCAGCAGCTCATTTTGTAATTTCTCATGACTGTAAATATGCCAGCAAATACCTACAAGAGGAAAATGTTTCGATGGAAAAGAAGAGTAAGAGTGCATAAGAGATCACGATAAGGCACCCACTTGGTGATTCAACAACAGCTCGATATAGGATACTGGATATAGGACAGCTAATCAAGTTAAAAGGACAGAGGTTTGATGGACGGCATATAAATGCACAAGCTACGGCAGAGGCCTCTTCAATCCTTAGAAATCACTTTCAGCTTTCAACGCCTGGCACTTTATCGCTTTATATATATATATATATATATATAAAAATTATCATTTTACAAAGGCTCTTTGGCCTGTGCTTCTTTGGAAAAACTTGCATTGTTCAGCACTGGTGTTCCTTTAAAGATGCAAATGAAGCACACTTGTTTCATGCTTCTGCCCTATCCATATCCTTCCTCTTTTTTTTTTTTTTTTTTTTGGACAACGGACCACTCCAGATGGCCAAACAATTCTCAAGCAATTCAAAAGCCTCAAGAGAACTTCACACCTCTGGCTGTTCTTAAGTATAATTATTTTAACAGGCTTCTAAAAAATGTGACATTTTAAAACCACAACCAAAAACAACAATCCGAAAGTATTTAAAAACAGCCTCCTGTTGTGCCAGCAATTATGATGAGTTATATTATTGACAGGCTGGAAAAAACCCTCTAATTTCTTAAAGTTTCTCTGGAAACAGTCAGCTAGTATGTACACTGATAGTGGGTGATTAAGCAAGAGGGAAGACAAGGGCAACACCCACCAGGCTTGTGGTCATGCTTTGTTCATGATGGGATTACTGAGCTTTTGCCTACTCACATGACTCACCTTCAGTCATTGTCCTTAAAAGGGACCTTTAAAAAGGTCCAATGTTCAGTTAATCTTTTGTACAACACACATGGCACTGAACAGTTGTGAAGGCTCAATATTGTTTAAACTTAGTAATATACTTTGTTTTAAAGTTCTACAGATTCTACAAAGTGTTTAGTGTATATTTGCTTAGACATGCACTTGTGTGGTCACTGTTTAAACCAAGAAAACCAACAAGGCTAAATAAAGCTTCCAGTGATCTATATTAAAAAATTGATACTGAAATCAGAATTAGTATAGAGAATTACTTTGGCATTTGCCTAATTAAGTATCAGATTTAATACAGAATAAAATCATTAGCCTCTAATTTGCTGGGGTCATCGTCAGATCAGCCTTTTAGCTCATAATGCCATTGATGCAGCAAGACAGATGTGCTGTGTCACACTACAAAGTGTCAACAATTGAAAATCGTGGGAGATCAAGGGGCGTATCACAGACGACCTTTTTACTAATGCACAAAGCTCATAGTTCGCACAGGTAAGTGGAACCCGTAGACCTTTAATTATCAGATCAAGTATTAAATAATAATAAGGAAGCTCCAGAGAGCATGAGGCATGTTTGAAACACTTAGCATGCTACAGCTAAACCCAGGCCCACAACACTACGATTTTATTAATGTTTATTCTATACCATTCAAAATCTGACCATGAAGAGCAGTACAGCATATGTACTCTGGAGATATTCACGGACCCGAAAAGACGTTTTCCTAAAACAATCCGTGAACAACCAATTTCCAGCCTTGATAAGGTCATTAGGAATACATTAGGCAGTCCCCTTTCCTCTCAGAACTGTTATTAGATTAAAAAAATAAATAAATAAAAAAGGCTGTTGGAGCTACATTGTAAAACAACGCCTAGATAAAAGAAAAAAAAAGAAAAAAAGGCTGTTTCAGACTGCTGGTCAATATTATTTACAATCAATGATGCAGTGGCTTAGAGAAGAAAGCTAAGAGTTAAGCTAAGCTAAGAGAGAGTCGCCCCAAATCAGCTATACAATGATGAGGAAAGAAAAAGGAATGTGGAGGTCTTGGGGGATCTCTATATGAGTCAGCAAGTCATGAAGAGAAGACTGCACAAAGGAATGGTTTACTATTCGACCCCAACAATCAACACAATCCGACCACTTCGAATACTGCGTTATATTCCGTAGCAAGCGGACTACTTACTGACGGCAGACCTTTGTCTCTATGAACCGTGACACAAGCTGCTCTGACAGAAAGTGCCACTCGGAAGATGTAATACGTTCCTTCGAATAAGTGGAACATGACTCAATATGTTCCTTATTATTATTATTTTTTTTTTTACAATTTCTTGAAATAATTCCACAGAAAGAAGGTTGGAAAAAGGATTTCATTTGAAGCCTCCTGCTCACTCGGAGTCTTGAGTTGTAAAAATATCATTCAGCAAAGAGTCTCCATAAACAGCTCATGAAACATTGTGATGAGAAGAATTTTCCTGAGACGAGTTCCAAAATGCACACCGTGCACCATAAATCCGAACCTCTCACTATGAGGCTTTGCGCATTGTTTTTAACCCACATTTCGATCATCATGCTCTTTCTCCTCCATACCACCTCATGAGCCTGCATGCACTCGCGTATGCGGAAGAGGGCGGATAGCGGTTTCCTCACAGTGCTTTTCCCTGTGATGCTGCCCTGGTTCACAGTATATGATGATAATGATGAGTTATTGTTAAAATCCCATATTACATCAATAGGAAAAAGGTGTACGAGTTGTACAAGTTGAAAATGAGTTGTAGGCTGATTTATCTTAAGTCGTAATCTAACAGGGTGTCTGCTAAATGCCGCAAATGGTGTGGGAATGTAATGCAAAATTCCCTGGACAGCTACAAATACAGTAACAGCAATGGCAAGGTTTAATTAAAACATGTTAATGGGTAGAAAAATGTCAAGCTCATATTAAATATGTCTGGTAATGAGAACCGACGTTGTGTTGATAAATGATGTGAGCAGTAAATTTTTTCACAAAATGCAGGCCTGTCGTTTAGAAGCTCTTTAATGTGACCGAGACGGCTGAAACTCGCACCGTCTAAAAACAGGCTTAACATACAGTTTACCAGAGTAGCATACAAAAGCCAGAGCCTCGGCCTTCGTGTTTGTTTAATGCGGCTCTGTTGCGACAGCCACAACTATTTTAAACTCTCTGGACTTCATCATTACCACAAACAGAAGAACTGGGTCTGGCACGATAGGACTTTACACACGTGTGTTTGAGCTCATGCACAGTGCTTTAACAGGAAGCAGGTGGCCCATCTGTCCACGCTGTTTGTGTGGCTGTCGTAAAAAACCGCTGCATGCCAGACAGGGCTACAGACGAAAAACAGGAGGAGCACGTCCAAAGAGCAGGCAGTAAAAATGGAGAATGTGGCCAGGTACAATTAGGGATAATCAATAATGACAGAAACTCACTAAAGTCACATCCAGCCAAGGGTTAAGACACGTTTAATCGGGTGTACACTGTGTTAAAGTCAATGTTTTAAGAGATTCTACAATACATCAGCATGAACAAATTTACTTAATTAAAGAAAGCCTGCCAGGCATGTCAAAGCTAGTAGTAGTAGTAGTAAAGCAAGTACTTGCTTCCAATGTTACGTTTATCCACCAGTCCAATTAATGCAGATAAAAAAAGCAGCAACTACCTTTAAAAAAAAAAAAAAAAAAAAAAGAATAACACCACACATGCTAATTGTGACCCACTATAGGAAATGAGTGAACACTTCACTTACTGGGGATGTGACTATCAACCAACTATCTTTACTCTCTCCTGATCTCATGTCTGGTAAGGAAGCATTGCGTTTGCTCTCTTGGTGCATATGGAGAGAAAAAAATTGGTGTTCTGTATTTAGCTCACTCATCACTCTATATTTTTGATATTTTTCCGGGCTCCTTTCAAGCTAACATACACAACTAGAAAGCTGTTCCTACTAACACCTGGACCACGTCCTTGTTTTGTGTACCTACTGCAGCAGGTGGCGAGATTCGGAAATGGTTGGTGTGCAACACACCGATGTGCTTTTCAACACTGGGAAATACAGGAATCAATAGAGTCGGTTGCATTAAAGAGCCACCTCACAGTTACAGGGTGTAAGGTTTTCTAGATTTTGTTTAGTTACATACTTATCATAGTTACATACAAGATACAACTTAAGTTAAGGTTAAGTGCCTTGCTCAAGGGCCCAACAGTGGCAGCTTGGTGGTGTTGGGGCTTTAACCCCGACCTTATGATTAGTAACCCAGTGTCTTAAACACTAAACCACCACTGCCAGTCCCGGTTGTGTTATTCCAGTGTCCATGTGGGTTTCCTCATGCTTTCCAAAAACGAAGGGAAAATATGAACGAATGTATACATTGATACCGTTGAGTTTAAATGGACGTGCGAATGTAGCGCTCTGGATCCAATGGAATCCTGTCCAGGATAAATCAGGTTTTGTGCAACCTGTCACTCAGCACTGACCATTCATGCAGCGGTCACTCAGCAGTGGCCTTTCAGCATGCATTCTGCATCACGCAACCTACCGAACAGCAGCTAACAGAAGATAGCAAGAATCACCTCATATACGATCAATTCTATACCCAGCAAAGTTGAGTGTTCCGAATCCTGTACCGTGTTTTTACTGACACGCTGGGGCGAGTACAATCCCCTGATCAGCGCACACAGATAGTGAAAATCCTTATATGGTCCTTCGAGCTAGAGAGGAAAACTTCCTAACATTTGGTCCTTCGAGTCAGATAGGGAAAAACTTCCTAACATTTGTGGGGGCTCGTCCGGGATTGTACTCGCCCCAGCGTGTCAGTAAAAACATGGTACAGGATTCAGAACACTCAACTTTACTGAATAGTCAGTGCTGTGTCATAGGTAGCTTGTCATTGCTTGGTAAACTGTATGTCTGCCTCTAGTGGTGAAGCGTAGAAATACAACTGAATAGGAATCCTTTCTTACACAGGTGATTGGATATCAGAGTGAATTTCGAATGTTGCTATTGCACAGCTATTAAATACCAAAGGGGAAAATCCCACGCTATTATCATCACGCAAATACACAAAGGTTATGCATGACTAAACTACTAGACTATGATCGGCTTTTTATGATCAACTGATTTAACATTCCTGAGTGAACGCTTCAAGATTAAGGACAGCGATCAGGAATGTGTAATGTAGACCGTTGAGCTACCCAGCTATTACACGGTAGAGATAAACCAGGGATGCCAGAACCAATTCACCAGATACAGAGTGAAATGACACCAAGATGATTCAGAAACGTATCACCTAGCAAAACGTGTACAAACATCTGATCTATATCCTGCCTAATGACCTGTACACATCGTTATTCTTTATTGCCCGTTTACAGTCTGCTCAGTCCCCTGATGTTGGACGGCTGGACATTTAAACGAGAGCACCTGCCATAGATCGGTTTACGCCTTCCCTCTCTTATCGTGCTTAGTGTCCATAACCAATGAACTATTTTGGTTCAGGTTTCACTACTTACCAGACTCATTTGAAATCCCGATCACATAAACTGGATGGATTCCGAGATCCGAGCTGGGACGATAGAAAATCTGCGAAAAAGGAATGGCGTAAACGCAGTAACCTTATGGGCGAGCACTCGTCGTCTCTCCCTCTTTCTTTCTTTCGCTGTCTGAGCACCGAGTATATCCCACACAGCTGCAGCTACAGCACTCTTCTCCTCTCCCACTGATCTGGGAGGAAGTGGGCGTAAAGTGACTTGTGCTCAGTGTATGAACCGCATATTTATATATAGTTTTGCTCTGGCTGTACTCAGGAATTATGTACTTACCAGATGCAACAAGACAACTCTGAACAATGCACATTATGAGCTGATTATTATGAATGGCAGTTAGTTTAGTCTTGCATAAGACTACGGGGAAATCTGTAACACGTTGGTAATATATAAAAAGATTGTATCTATTCAATACATAATCACAGCCAATTTCTCCAGGGCAAACATGAAATGGTTAAACCGTTCAGCTAAAAGCACCAGCTAAGCTGAGGAAAGTGAATTATAATGCTATAACCACAATTGAATCTCTAAGCGCACAGCCTCATTAAGGTACACCAGAGCTTCGTTTTTGAAAGCAAAGGCTATACTAGTCTTTCCAAAGCTCGAACCACATGAAGAAGCCACTTGACTACGCCTTAACGCGTCGGAGGTGTGACGCGACGATGTGGTCAGAATCACTTCATGAAGTGACGGTTCACAGCAATAATGGATGCTGCAGCCCTTAGTCATACAAAAAACATTGAATTTAACTGAAATCTGTTAATGGAAAGGTACAACACTGTCTGAGGTCAAACTAAAATACCCCGTATATTCAAGAGATTTTTCCTGTTGGTTGTTGGGAAAAATCGATGCATGGTAAGTGTATAGTGTACATTAGAGAGTCTGTGGCAGAGCTTCTGAGACTGAGACTTAGGACAGCTTGGTAAATTGCATCGACTAGTAGCAGGAAATTGTGTGGCTTTCCAGACAACTGATAACCCTGATTACTTTCATTTTACAACTACTGTAATTTGGCTGTGGTGGACGAATCAGACCCAGAAAAAAAACAAGTTAGCATTGTACATCTAAACGTAGCATGCGTTCATGGTGCCGTTACGACCATCGCATTACTCATCCGCTAGCAAAATGCACCTCGTGTGTTATACGGATCAATAGGATATAAAAAGCCAGTCTTAAATATCATCTTGTGTGATGTGACAAGTATAAGAACACAATGGAAATGCAAATATCATCCAAAAGATCCATGTAAATATATATTTCATACACTAAACTAGCTATCTAGCTACCTGTGTGTTAGTATAGCTTATTATATGTTAGCTGTCACATGTGATACATGGGACTGGGCAACACATTGGAGCTTTTACTTGCTAGCTAATACAGCAAATCCATAAACTGTCCACCCTTGAATGGGGAACACTTTATGATTCTCCAAGGAGTTTTTAATTACACAGCATTGTGTATGTGTCACTGTTCTGTTGAATTGAACAGAAAAACCTTATATGAACATAAACAAATAGAATATTTGCACAGATAAATTGTCTGTAAACACTTGGTGTAGCTTAACTGCTAAAAGCGTCTGCTAAGCTTGTTTCTAACTGCACTGCATGCATCACTTATTATTAAAAGGTTAACGTTCTTGTTAAAAGCAGAACTTCCTTATTTAAAAAGGAACAGGCTTGCTGGCCTGTGTACGTCAGCCAAAGGCAAAAAAAAAAAAAAAAAAAAAGCCACAAGGAAGCTTGGTCACCTCACATCAATGACACTGTGTCCTTGTACCCATGAACCAACTTAAAAACCCTGATTGCTTTTACTGAACTAGGTGCTCTGAGAGGGAAGCTGACTCTGAATAGCCAGGCTCTGTAATCAGCACCAATCAACACAATCAAGAAATGTTTCTGCAAGAAGACGGTCCTTTTTCTGTGTTAATTCTTTGACACACGTACAGGCAGATGGTACAGTCTGAAAGCACAGTGCTGGTGTAATGAAGTATAATTACAGCTAAAGTATTGATGGCTATCTTAAGGAATTAATGGCTATTCCACAGAATATCTGGTTTATGCTTTGCCACTACAAAATAGCTCAAGTGTTCAAGGATGCATCTAGAATAATAAGGAACTGGACAACTGGAGTAGACTAAGTGCTGAAGACAAGTGGACATCATTGAAGTGCCTGAGCGCTTCAGTTTGAGTTCAAAACATGAGATGAGCTGTGACTTGTATTTGCATTGATGTAGGTCATTCATGCTGGATTTTGGATCCAGTCAACCATTTGCCCTACAAACAAGATTCATATTTGCTTTTTGAACATCCCATTCCACATCTGGTTCCCATTGGCTGTTATAGGGATCTCCACTCTAATGGGAAGTGGGATTTTCCACTAGATTGTGGAGGGTGATTGTGGAGATTTGTGCACATTCAGACACAAGGGTGTTGGTAAAGTCAGGTACTGATGTAGTTGAGGTGAGGAGGCCTGGGGTGCAGTCAGCGTTAATCCCAATAGGGTTGAGTTCAGAGCTCTATACAAGGCCACTCAAGATCTTCTACTCCAAACTATGTAAAGCATATCTTCATGAAGCTGGCATTGTGCACAAGTACACTGTCATGCTGGAGCAGGGTTAGGGGCTCCTAGTTCTAGTCAAGGGAAAACTTAATGCTACTGCATCCAAAGACATGCTATACACATCTGTTTGCCTCTAACTTTGTGTACCTCTGCAAATGTGATCTAAAGAGGCAAATGCAAACGTTATGATTGAGAATTTGGTGTGGAACAGAAGCCTGCATGCACTTTGGAACTTTCTGGACCGGTTTGCCAAAAACGAGGGAGGGGATCGCTGATGTCACAATGAAGTCGTCAATGGCAAACTCTCTACAAGCTTAAATCAAACCTGACTTGTTCATGTTGCACAAAAATCAGATGGTAATAATTAGTGTTCTGAATCACTTTCTGAAAGGCACTCTAATGGAAAGAAAAAAAAAAAAAAAAAAAAAAAAAAAAACAGTCTGATAAGAAATTGCATTTTTTTTTTTTGCCTGAAAGCTGAAGCAAAACCACTTTACGAGTAGATTCCGATTCCACATTTATGTTGGTTACAAATTACTTCAAGTTAATGACTGCAACATGATTCAATGCTGTTCTTTCTAATATTGATGTAATCGGTCAGGCTCTGTTGAACTGTGCACGTTTGCTCGTAGGCTAAATTCTCAGTGGTTCTTAAACCTTTTGCCAGATGCATCTGGATAATGTAGAAAAATATAAAAAACACAAAACCCAATACATACACGTGCCTACAAAACTCGCCAATGTTTTTCCAATCTTCAACCATTCAGTTTTTGTGAGCACGTGCCCACTGTAGCTTCGAGTTTCTGTTCTTGGCTAACAGCAAAGGAACGCAATATGGTCTTTTCTTGTGCTTTTTGAGATGCTTTTCTCCTTACCGTGGTTGTAGAGAGTGAATATTTGAGTTGCTATAGCCTTCCTGTCAGCTTGAATCAGTCTGCCCATTCTCCTTTGACCTCTAACCAACAATGACCTTCCACATACTGCTCCCTGGGTGGGTTTTTTTTTTTTACTTTAGTGCACCATTCTGTTCAAAGTCTAAAGCCTGTTCGGTAGCGATGGGAAGATCGAATCAATTTAAGTGACTGAATCTCGTGAATCAAAATGAACGAATCGTATTTTTTCATTTATTTCGTTCCTTTAATCAGAGATTAAATAAAATAATTTTTCAATAAGCAGATCCCCCAACATGTCTAATTACACAAACTTTGACTATACTTCCAATAATAAAAATAAATAAATAAATAAAAAGAGACAATGCAGCTAAGGACAAATGATGCGTATACAATATAGGAGTCAAGAAATGACTCAGAGAGGACCTAGGGTTTTCATGAGACGAACTACTCAATTCTGTTTCCTGTGCAACACACTGCATTGTGTCTATGGGAGTCACATGACAAAAGAACAAACCTGCATAACCTAAAGAGATTTCGTGATGCTTTGCTTTGCGCATGCACGTCCAGTACAAAATGAACTAATCACTCTTTGGAGGCCGCTTGTTCTTCCGAGTCACATTAGAGACTTATTTAAAATTCGTTCACAAATGGCCCATCACTACTGTTCGGCCCATCTGGCATGTACAATCATTGTGCTTTGTGATGTGAACATTATCAAAAGCTCTTGACTTGCATCTGCATGATCAAACACATTGTGCTGCTACTGTTATTCGATAACTACTTTTAGCACAAATCAGACAAATAGGATGTGCTTTCTTCTTCTTCACAACAACTAATGTCAAATCCACATTCTACATAAAATAACCATCTTATTTTTTCACTAGATTTCTTCTCTTTGTTGGTTTTGCTGGTTGTTTTTTTTTTGTTTTGTTTTCTCAGTTAAACCAGATTTTGCATCCTTAACACCTGGTACCAGAAATTACCGCATGGCTGTTGTGTACACGATGCTCTGTTTATAGCCTGTGTGCATGCTGTAATTTTCCTGTTGTTTCCTACATTGGCCAAATCCATTATGCATATCCCTCCCCCGCCTCCTCACAAGCAAATCCTCTAGGCTGTCCAAAGAAGAGCCGCCCACAGTTTAAAAACCACTGTTGTACATCTTGCAAACATGAAATGAGTATTTATCTTTTGGTAGAATAAGAACAGTTCTGCACTTATTAAAAAAAATAATAATAATATGTACATAGTTCAATACTGTTCCTATTGACCATGTGATTGCTCATGTTATTTAACTACCATCATTTGGTAGAGAATAAACATGTGCCAAATCAAACATGCGGAGGATCCGCTGTGGCGACCCCTAACGGGAGAAGCCGAAAGAAAGTTTATTTGGTAGAGAATTACATGTTATGTACAGGATTGTCATCCATATTACGGTGCAGGTTTCTCAGTGTTATCGGTCATGTTGTGTTCCATGTTTCCAGCTGATGAAGTTCTTTGCATCCTGTTTTAAAGCCACTTGTTTGATCCTCTAAGCAAAATGCTTGCTGAAGAGGTCATGAGCAAACAGACATTTTGTTTGGGCAGACATATAAGTTTTAAAGAGTCATAAAGGTTTTGGTGACATTTTGTGCAGATGTTAATGACCGATCTCCATTTAGTGCAGGCCTCCAGAACGGTTCCCAACAACCAATCCCTTGAACCCCACTACACCAACATCAAATCTTTGACCGCCTTCGTTTCCAAGATCCAATCCCTGACCTTCCTTTTTCCAACGTCCGATCCCTGACAGCCACCGTTCCCAACGTCCGATCCCTGACCGCCACCGTGCCCAACGTCCGATCCCTGACCGCCACCGTGCCCAACGTCCGATCCCTGACCGCCACCGTGCCCAACGTCCGATCCCTGACCGCCACCGTGCCCAACGTCCGATCCCTAACCGAGCAATGTAAGACTGGAACTCTCCCTACATACCTGTATTCTTAAAAATCTGTTTACAAGCACTATAATTTTATGTCTGTATTCTGATTTTGTAGGTATGCAAATAACCTGTATATGGTCTAGTATAGTCTAGTTTTGATATGCAAATAATCCTGGCAATTCAACCAACATGCAAAAGCATCTCTGACGTCAAACGGTGACTTCTTACGAGCAGGCATTAGTGACATTTCCCCCAGGCCACTGTGTGTGTGCGTGTGTGTGTGTGTGTTGCTCTAATGTCATCCTCGCTTCGGACAACCACCATGTGTTATGTATGATGCAGCCTCCTCCTCCTTTCGCTCGAGGGTCTTTTTCAGACCTTTTCAGATTGAACACTGATTCTTAGAAAGTCAGATGGGCATGTAGATATTAATTCGACTATGGGGGGCACAGTGTTTGTAGCCAAGAATGCAAATATTGTCATTAAAGTAGCAATATAACGCTTCCATGTGATAAAATTCGGACAATGGATGAATATAGAAGATTCAAAGAAAGAGCTGGACAGTGTGTGAATATTTTTTTTAAGCAAGAAAAATAATTTACACTGAAAACAAACAAAAGATCAGAAGTTACCATGCTCAAGTGTTTTTTTTCCCCATAGATCAAAGGGTCATAAAAAAAAAAAAATAATAAATTGAAACTGCTTTATTTGACTATTTGCATACCACTAATCCAAATACATTATATGCAGCATTTCATGGAATCTTGATCCTCGAATACCAAATGTTATCCCACCATCCTGAATAAAGGATAAACCTCTGGTATAAAATAAAGGCTTTTGGGGCTTTATGTAGTGCCCCATAGACAGTCATAGGAAGCCAAAACAGCTGGTTTTGTTTAATCTTTGAAACAAACAAATGTATTCATCAACATCGTTCGTTTAAATAGAAATGTCGACTAGGTTTTCGGTCCTTTGTGTGTGTGTGTGTGTGTGTGTGAGAGGGGAGCTCAAACCCCAGAGAAGACACAACACGACCAACCTTCATTCGCCTAAAATCTCTTCCACTTGTTACCACGCAGCCGGAGCGTCTCCTCTCGGAGGGTCTATTTCGCCTCCCCTTTCCGACATGCGGCGACGCGGCGACTCGTCGTTCCCAGCGCGCAGGATCCAGCACGTCGAGACAACCAGCGTCGTCAAGCCCGTGGTCTCTTTGACAACCCCATTGCAATCGCATGTGGGCGAGGTTACATCTCAAACAGCTGTTCGCAAAATGGAGTTTGAGACCGACAACCAATGGCACCTCGCCTTGGCTTCCCCCCTGCTCCAATGAGAGCGCTCGCTGGCCTTGTTTCTGCCGTCAAAGCCGCCCGACCGCACACTGATGCACCTAGGACATAGTAGTATCACACACACCGTCTCAGGACCTTGTTTGGACTCTAACTCTAACTCAACAAAGCGATTAAGTGGTATAAATGGATTTTGTGAGAAAAAAAAAAAAAAAGTTCCCGGAACAGAGTTGATCTGGAGTCCATCACGGTGCATTGATTTTCTTTTTCCCTTTGAAAGTAGTTCCGTCTAACGGGCGAATCACAGGTTCATATCAATGCCCTTATTATTTAATGTTTTACATAATTGTTCTAGGGATGTTAAGATTCACTGATTCGCATCAATGCATTGGCACAAAAGTTAACGGATTTGGTGCATCGATTAGTAGATGCGCTATACTTTTATTTGTAAAAAGTGACCCATAGTTTGTGACCAATATTTTTGATATTCTACATATTTTCGTGGCCTGAGAGTCACATAGAGTATAGATTTACATGGCAGAGGTAGAGTTGCATCTTCCTGGAGACGAAAAAGGAAAAAAAAAAAAATCAGGGTTTATTTAATCTTTTTGTTTTGTTTGTTTTTGTTTTTTCAAGGCCTGTTTGTAAAATTATGATTTGCTGTCTGTCCGAACCAAAAAAATAAAAGCAAACTATCTGTACCATATTGAGTTGCAAACCATCATATTTTTTCTATTGCACCGTAATGTATTGAATCACATTTTGTTGAATCAAATCGAAATCGTATCGCACTGCATCGTAATAGGGGGAATCATATCAAATCACATTAGTAGCTGCTTAAAATGTATATTTAATGTATTGTATCGTTGGCTATGCATCAACAAGGCTTCAGTTATGGTGGATGCACATCCCTAGTTTCTATACTAACAGCTCATTCTAACATACACATGTATAGTGTTATATAATACATATAATCTTGGGTTCATTCACTGTATTTTTTTGTAACTTCATTATCAAGTTTATTGTAATTTAAACCTATACAGTTGGTACAGTACACAGTGAAATTAAATTAGTTTTTACAGGACCAAGGTGCTACAACATATAAGAGATACAAAAAAAGAATAGAGCAGACCTACATTATACACTACACCTGACTGTAAGATTTAAATGTGCTTTTTGAACATCACATTCCATATTTAGTCACATTTGTTCCTCAATTAGACACAAGAGTGTTAGAAAAGTCAGGTACTGATGTAGGTGAGGTGAGAAGGCCTGGGGTGCAGTCAGCACAAACAAAGGTGCTCAATAGTGTTGAGATCAGAGCTCTATAACAGACCACTCAAGATCTTCCACTCCAACACATGTAAACATACCTTCATGGAGCTGGCTTTGTGAACAGGATTATTGTCATGCTGAAACATGTTTGGGTCTCCTAGTTCAAAGGGAAAAGGTTATGTAAACAAATCCAGACATTCTATAGAACCGTGTGCCTCTGAATTTGTGGTAACAGTTTAGGGAAAACCCACATACTGTTTGACTGGAAAATTCAGGTGTCCCAATACATTTGCCCATATAGTGTATAGTCTGTGATGTGGTGAAGTATTCTGTAAGGAGATGTTTACTAAAAAAAAAAGGTACTCTTTTAGGTGCACAGTGGAAACTTCAGGACAGATGTATTTCTAATACTACTTTAAACAAGGGGGTAAAAAGGGGTTGATTTGCTAAAAGCTGCAATAACAGAAGTGATTATAGGAACTAACTTGTTGCTGCCCAACTATAAACGGTTGAAAGGCATGATAGGTCATGGATTAATACATTTAAAACACTTTTAATGTATAAATGCTGAGGTAAGAAGGGAATACATTGCCGTCATAGAAAGCAATCCACTTCAGATTGGCTTCACGTCATAGCTTCGGGCATTAAACATTAGAAAAAGCACATTTCTAAACAGAAATGGTATGGAGATATAACTTTGAGACAAAACAGTATGCCTCACAGCAACAGCCTGAAGTCCACCAAAGCTGGGTGGTTACTACAGAAACAGAAACAGTCCAGTCTGCAGGGTGCTCGTGTTTCGCCCTCATATTTACGCCCCCTCTTTATTCTGTCAGACTAAATGTGGCTCATGAATAAACCCTGACACCATGCCACAATATACTCACAGCTCCTCGATCATAACACTGCCATTGATTTGATATACAAGGACTGTTATTATGGCATTATGGCCTTATTAAAGCCACTAGGTAAAGGTAAATGAAACCCTGATGGGGGCTGAAGTTCATGACTCAATCCCAGCAGAATGAATGTACTCGAAAAATCCTGACATTTTATTCAGATGGGCTGACTTCCATTAACATCTTAGAACCTTCTAGAAATATTTCTTCATTTATTTGATCAATATTCATCTTCCATAATCTTTCGATCAGGGACAGTGACATAGTGCTGGATCCAGAGCCCAGCCAAATACACAGAGTAACTGAATACACTCAAAGGGACACCAGTCCATTGTATGGCCCCAGCACACACCCTTCTCAGAACCATTATGTTGACAAGAACAGTTAAACAAGCCAAATAATTATCACTGGTTGCATTATCAATAAATCTGACATAGAATGCAAAGCTGGATCCCAAACTCTGTGCGTTTAGTATACAGTTCTGGGACAAAAGCAAAAACATTTCATCAGAAGCTTGTATTTGTTGAGCTTGTAGTCTAGCTAGCTGACAGTGTAGCAGGGCTGTAAGTTAGCTATCTAGCCTAATGGTAGCTAGCTAAAATATAAGCTTGTTTGCTGTTCACACAGAATCTGAGCTCCAGCACCAATTATAGTTAGTTTAAGTTAAGCGTTTTCTCTAGCTGCATAGTTCAAGACCCAGTTAGAAAATGCATGTTGGGCTAACGTTTGGCCGGCATTGATATTTCACTAATCAAAAACTAGATGGCAACTTTGAAACACCAGGGCCAAAAGGCTTTTTACGCTACCTTCAAATCCCCCTGGCTAACAATTAGTAGGTGCTTCCTAGTTTTTGTGACTTGATCCTTTTGCATTTTTTATTAAGAAAAAAAAAAAAATCAGTGAATGACTTTTGGGGTGACGGGATTGGAAATATCAAACTTCCAGTCAGAAGTCCAATGACAACCAAGCTCCCACTTCATATCCCTGTATCATAAAGTACAACTCTTGCCTGTCAGAGACTTAAAAAAAAAAAAAAAAAAAAACGAATCAGACATGACCTTAATCACCATTACAGAAACGTCAGACAGAGCAGTCGAGGAGTAACACCATCTATACATATAATTAAATCAAAATTAGAGTAAATACAACTGAAGGATTTCTTTATGGTTATAAAATAGTTGTTTTTAAAAAGCCTTAATATCAACAGACTTTATTAGCGGTCAATCTGAAGCAGAACATTTAACACACAGCATTTGCCCTTTTCGAGAGCAACTCACTATCAAGCAGTTGAGGGTTAAGGGCCTTGTTAATTGCTGGGATTTGAACTCATGACCTTCTGATCCAGTGTAAAAAATACCCTGGATGCCACTAATTAAGGTGGGTTTATTGTGTTTAATGGCTGTGCTGAAGCATTCATTTGTGAAATGTCTTAAATTGAGACACTCGAATCTTTATTGAGTGTAACGACTACAGAATAATGGCGCCATCTAGTGGTACATTAAGCAAACGTGGTTTTTTTTTAAGTACCTATTTTTTCTGCTTCCGCTAGAGGTCACCACAGTGGCTCATCCGTCTTCATATCACTCTGTCCTCTACATCTGCCTCTTTCAAATCAACCACATGCATGTCTTCCCTCACCACATCCATAAACCTCCTCCTTGGCCTTCCTCTTTTCTCATTCTTTTACAAATATACCCCATGTCCCTCCTCTGTACATCTCATTCGCACCTCTTTCACCTTTTCAAGATTCACCACACACCTCCCCGTCCAAAAAAAACAAAACAAGGAACACAAACTAAGCTCACAAATAAGGTAATTTATTTCACCTACAGGAATCTGGAATATAAACAGAAAATAACAATACTCTTCCTATGCACAAAAGCTACAATTTGAGAGAATTGTTAGATTTTTGGGGGAAAAAAAAAAAAAGGGTGTGAAATCCATAATAAAATAATAAAAAAAAAATGTCTGACAACAAAATAGCAAAAGCAAGAATACAGCAAACAGAAATGCAGTGTAAACATGACCTGCAACTTAAAGCATGTATATATGCAGTTAAAGCACACACTGACCACCCTGACATCATAATTTAAAATAAAGGCATAAAAAAATTATAATAAAAAAAAAGCAAAGTATAAAAATGAGGTAACAAAACCAGTATTGCTCTGGATTTAAATCACATGGTCTTTTTTTTTCTTTTTTTCTTTTTAAATTAAGGCAACACTTCATTTGCATGGTAACATTAGTGTTAAAAGAAGCTGTTTTCATGGCTGAGTGTGACATTTGCACAAGTAAGCATAAACCGGTAGCAAACGAACATCTAGATTTTGTTCTTATGGCATAATATCAGATTTAGCTCCCCCCCAAAAAAAATAATACGGCCAGAACCATAACCTTATGTGATAATGTTGCTTAAAAAAAAAATCCTGACCTTCAGACCATAGTAGTGTAAAAAAAAAAAAAAAAAGCTTCCTATAAACTGTAATTTATGCATTGATGCCTAATAAACAATGCTGCTGCAACCGTTCTTTTTCATTCACACAGACTCTACGTTTAGCTGAACAATTTAAGGAAAATAAAACCCCATCTCTGACCCTGATTGTTAAAAATAACACATCTTAAGAGAAACAGAAGTTGCGGCTGCTATCAGTAGCAGTAGTAGAGCTGCGAGCGCAGGCTCCTGTAAGAGTCCTCAGGCTGCTCGCTTTCAAACAACATTGAGTCAGGCATGAACGCTCCCTCCAGAGGCTCCGGCTGGCAAAACTCCACGACAAACTCCTCCTCAGCCTCGAGCAGAGTCCGAGTCCAAGCCGTCAAGTCCAGTCTACCGCCCACGCCTCCGTATTCCTGCGGCAGCACGGACCGCGGGATGGCGCGATGCAGAGACGACAGGTCTGATCCATGCAACACGAACTGGAATAATGGATTATCGTTAGCACACCTTAGTGGACAATTATGGCATCAGAAACAAAAGGCAGACAAGAAGAAGAATTGAAGAATCGATTACCCTTTCGGCCATCTTCTCCTTCAAGAAAGGCTTTATTATCGCAAAGATCCCTTTAAATATTCGAGGCTCGTTTACGATATTGACTGCCTTTATTCTGATAGGAAATCCATCCTGAAACACAATAGCAAACTTGGGGCAAATAGTTACAGGAAAATGAAATGGGACAGGGCAAATTTTTTAGGCACACAAAGTTTATTTGCCTATAAGAACACAGCAACAACAGTGCAAAGTAATGGAGAGAGTGTTAGAGAAGTGGAGAAAAGAGTGCAGGCAGGGGGGAGTGGGTGGAGAAGAGTGATAGCAGGAGTGATTTGTGATAGAAGAGTATCTGCAAGAGTGAAAGGGAAAGTTTATAGGACTGTGGTGAGACCTGCGATGTTGTATGGTTTAGAGACAGTGGCATTGAGTAAAAGACAGGAGGTGGAGCTGGAGGTAGCAGAGCTGAAGATGTTGAGGTTTTCGTTGGGAGTGATGAGGATGGACAGGATTAGAAATGAGTTTATTAGAGGGACAGCCCATGTAGGACGTTTTGGAGACAAGGTGAGAGAGGCGAGATTGAGATGGTTTGGACATGTGCAGAGGAGGGACATGGGGTATATCAGTAGGAGAATGCTGAGGATGGAGCCACCAGGAGGGAGAAAAAGAGGAAGGCCAAGGAGGAGGTTTATGGATGTGGTGAAGGAAGACATGCAGGTAGATGGGGTGAAAGAGGCAGATTTAGAGGACAGGGGGGTATGGAGAAGGATGATCCGCTCTGGCGACCCCTAATGGGAGAAGCCGAAAGAAGAAGAAGTAGAACACAGCAAAGAATCACCTGGAGGATGCTCACGACTTTCTTTGCCAGTAGAGGGCCCGGGTTGGAGGCCTGAGACAAGCCGACTCCAGTGTAATCCACCAGGATGACGATTCCATTTACTTGAGTCTCCTCAGGTTGAATGAGCTTTTCTAGCGTCAGATAGATGGCCCGAATATTGTCCACGAACGTATAGTCATTCGGAGTCCATTTCCCTGTTGCCAAACCAATTCAAAACATTCTAGTACTAGTCAGCATTTAATGGTGACATTTCTAATAGGAGTGTAACGGTACACGTATTCGTACCGAAGTTTTTCAATACAGGGCTTTCGGTTCGGTAATGCAATCCTTTTTACGTGCGGAACATAGTTACAATCTGAGTTTTCCTCAGGAACGTATTAAGTGGCGGACCACAAGTTTGTTTATCCTCCGCTTCACACTTTCAGCGCATTTTTTATGTACCAGCTTCAAGAATTTCTCTTAAAAGGAGAAAACCCTAACAATTCCACATATCGAGGGAGTGAATGAATAAAGGATGAAAGGAATGAAGACATTTGTTAAAGTATGGTGAAATAAATAAATAAGTAGAACATTTAAATAATAAATGTGAAAAACACACATCTGTATTACGAATCTAATCTGTATCTAACGAATGTACACTAATTATTTTTTATTTATTTATACATTTTATTTAATCATTCATTTGTGCCAATTTATTTGATTATATCAGTTAATCAATATAATAAATGTGTTGAATTGTATTTCTTCTATATTTTTTTTTATAAAAGATTATTTCATATATGAAAATTAAAAATGGTTTTAAAAATGTAATATGTTTGATGTTCACAAATGTTAACAATAATTAACTGCATAAAAAACCCCCAAAAAACCCCCAAGCAATTTCTTGTTTTGGAAACTGGGAATTCTGTGTACCATTACACCCATAACTTTGAACTTTCTAGACAAACCATTTATCTATTTGCATGTAAAGATCTCAAGTATGTCACTCTCTCAAGTACAACACTTCCTGGAATTTTCCATATTAAGCCTATAATCTACCAACCTGGCCGTAAGCAGAGAACGTATCGTCCTTGAGGATCAGGTCTGGGAAGGACTGTAAGGAAGCCTAACTCCAGTACGTGCTTCACCGTCGAGGGCTTCAGGTCCTGGAAGACTTCAGGCCAGGCCCTCCTGCTGCTGTGGTAGTTAAGGAGCAGCTGCAGGGCCCGGTCATAATCGAACTTCCTGGCTCGGAGGAAGCGCAAAAGGAAGGCGTCGTCCAGCCGCGTCCTCAGACCCAAATGCTCCTTCAGAATCATGTCTCGGAGCGCTTGGACGTCCCGAAGACGCCACTCAGGCTTCTCCTGTAGCTCCACTCGGGCCTTGGCCTCCAGCTCCGGGGTCAGAGTGCACACATAGATGGGTGGAGGCGCTGCAGGGAACTGGACGCCTGACATTGGGTCCAGTGTAGGGCTGGGATCAGTGTGGCCATGCTGATGTGCCATTGGCAACCTGCACGTGTCTGATATCAGGAAGTAAACTTGAAAAAGGAGTAATGAACGACAGAGGGTATCAGAGTAAGCATTTAAATCAGAGGACAGGAAAAGTTACACATGGAATGAGTTTTTCTCTCTTCTTGATGTGTGTGGCAACAGAAAGTGAAGGTCTGTAGATGGAAACAGATGTTTCCATCAAAACAAAAAAAAAGACCTGGTACTTAGGGTTTATTAAATGCTTGTACAATAAGGATGATCAGATCATGATGGGAATAAATACAAGATGTTTCTATCAAGAGGAACCAAACAGACATTTGTATTAATTGTGAATAAATATATAGTCAGGTATACTGTAGATGAGCTTTAATTAGCCTCCAAACTAAAACCAGTTCCGAGTCTGAGCTCTTCCTGTCTCTATGATGGTTATGATGACGCGTATCAGGATGCACATTCATCTGATCATCAAACAAATAGCATTTTTTTACACCAAACCCACTGGCACTGTGTTTCCCTACACAGCAAAACGTTCTTTAATATCAACCACAAGCACAAAATCGCAGTGATCACTGACCTGCTCAGCAAATCCGCAATCAGTTCCGTGTACAGGAGTAGCTCGCGTCCTGATTGGCTCCCCTGTGACATCTGGTTGATTACGTCACTTGAAGCCGGGTTGCCATATTGGATGAAAATCTTCAAAGTGTTTAGAAGGTAGGTAAAATATAGCGTTATGACGTCACGGCTAGAGGAAACCATCAATATGGTTGAATGAATGCCATTACAGTCAGACCAGGGTGTGACTGTAATGGCATTCATTCAACCATATTGACCTATTGGACTTACGACCGGTTTTTCGGTCTCTGTCTACGTCGTAAGTTGGGGTCTTCATTTACTAAATAAAAAAAACCAAAGAACACAATTCAGCAAGTTTAGTATTGATTGCACACATACATCATCTCTTGCAGAAGCATACATTTTAACATAATAAAATGACCCCAGTTTTTCCAGTGCATTTTTTGTACATAGTTTTTTGGGCATTATGGTTTTCCTGGGAATTTAAAATTAAGGTAAATTGTGTTTTGTGCAAATTCGGGGAAGTAAAACGCAAAAGTAAAAATGTGAATGAAAAAGCTGTTCATTGACTATTTATACTGTTTTTAACTGTTTTGACGGACCTTTTCTTGAAAAGTCTGTCTTGAAAAAGGCCTTGTATCTGCAACTAAATAAATTTAATCCACACAAATATATTTGAGCTTGAGCAGTTTGCTACACATGCGGTTTTCTGGCTGTGAATAGTGCGCTCTCTGACCATCCAATCAAAGGATGTGAAAATAATGTTATTGTACACCTGCTAGATGGCCCCGGTGTTGCACTCGAAATCTGATTGGTGTACACTTCAGGGGCTCATACCTTTGTTTCTGAAGGCCTTGCTGCACATATCTTTGACCCCGTCAACATGTAATTGCTGAAATATGATTGAATAGAAACTCTAACAAAAACATACACTACGCTACTTCACACTAAAGTCAGTGGCACTGATTTAGTTCTGGCCAGCAAAGAAGGGCATCTTGTCAAGTCTTCTGTCTTAACACACACTTTCAGTAGAAACCGTACACTGTGCCGGCACTTAAATATTAAATAATGTTTTTTTAACCCATAAACCTTCATAATATTAACATTCCTCTGTTTCTCCTTCTTGCTCAATCACATCTGAGAAATCAACAGTTCTATGGTAGAAATGACAGGCAATAAATTATATGAAGAAACAGTGAATAATAGATAATGTACACAATGTGAATTTGTTTCATACTTTGATTCGGTTGGGAAGTTGTTGAACGCTGTCAGGGCCAAGTGAGATGGAGTTGATATTAGTTGCGGTGCAAATATTCTCAAACCAGCCTGCTTACACCTTAAACCTGAAGTAATAATAATGATACCCATACTCATACAAAGTTTTCTTTTTGCTTTCTTTTTTCATATTTGTGCAAAAAATGCCATATTTTCTAGGTAATATTGTTTTACTGAATACCTTTTTCGGTTCTACCAGAAGTATTTTTTTCTTAGATTGTGTGACTTCTTCCTATTATCTTTCCTTGCATATTGTCATGCTGTGCCTCTTATTTCTTTGTAATAAATGCTTACATTTGTACCAAGAGCAGCAGGACCATCTACAATGTTTTTGTTAATCATATACTGATATGCAACGCAATAGTCTCAAAGTCGTCATATGCATTTTCTCTATTATTAAACTTTGGACATTTTTCATACACGTCCTGGTGTCTGTGTGACTGATATTCCCAGGCCCATATTGGAAAAAAATGAACAAGAACAAGTGGGATGAGACTCTGAGTCGCAGCCAGCTCAGAGACAATCAAAACATTATATAAGTATCTTCTTCTTCGTTTGGCTTCTCCCATTAGGGGTCGCCACAGCGGATCTGAGCTTCACTTTCCCTTCTTTCTTTCTTTCTTTCTTTCTTTCTTTCTTTCTTTCTTTCTTTCTTTCTTTCTTTCTTTCTTTCTTTCTTTCAGTCAACTTGGTTTGCCTGTTTCATTATTTCACCCCTTTTCTGAATCTCTCAGTATAGATTATATACCTTTATATATTACTTATTTCTTTACAGTGATTGGTGTCTTCTGATTAGTGAAGAACTTTATTGCTATAATGATTTTTATATAAAATTGTACACTTGGTAGAAACTACACCTTACAATGTTACATTATATTTTTGAGCTGAATGCCCTGTGCAACACCATGTTTCATTTGCTGTTCGACCGGTAGTCATACTGTGCTTATGATGACAGAATTCCACTGATTTATTAGCCATTAAAGTGTAAGCTCATTAATGCTCCACAGATAAGGCTGATGTTATTCCCTTGCATTCACTATGCAGATTTCAGGAAATAAGGCGCCTGATTCTTCCTTGGGCTACTTGGAATTTGGTTTATGACATTTATCAGTTTCTACACACACACACCCTAGCACTAGAATCCTTGACCATGATCTGCCACGTAGGCCGCCAATTTATCGTCCTGTTTTAAACCCTTTTTTACTGCCCCAAAAAAGATTAGGAGATTAGATGACTTCTTGTGTGTCAATATGTTTCAAATTGGACTAAAATTGGACATGGATTAGACATTTATAGAACAAATCTTGCCTTTACAAAGCAAAACGCTCGGTTGCTTAAGGTGTCTCTAAATCTATGGTGACAATAATTTAGAATCGTGTGAATAAATTAACAAACACCTAATGGCAATAAAAGAACAGGCTTGATGTGTTTATGTAAAAATATAACCGTGACCTTTAATATCAGTCTGCAAGGCACAAGTCAGCTTTCGTTTCAAGCTAGGAAGGTGCAGCATGGAACTTTTTCTCCAGACTGCATGTTTTGTCCTAACACACTGTTTCAGTTGAACACTTACACACTTATACACTCGTATGGCTGTCAGGTTCATTGACGAACATTAACGTAAGTAAACCGTGAAAGCCTCATGAATAAATCTCGCTTCGTAATAGTGTAAAGGGGAAAAAGAGAACATTTAAGCATTTTTTTTTGTCTTTGAACAATCTTAAATACTAGAACGTGTGTGTGTGTGTGTGTGTGTGTGTGTGTGTGTGTGTGTGTGTGTGTGAGTGTGTGTGTGTGTGTGTGTGTAT
>JAAIIK010000037.1:2117521-2132277 GCA_014706435.1 Silurus glanis
AAAAAAAAAAAAAACATTCATATTACCTTAGTCATTAAAATACTGTACAACATACACATCTGATTTTTTTTTTTTGCCAGATGGAAGGCGTGTTGTAACATTTATTTCATCTTCATATAATAATATGAATATAAACCTTTCTAATTCTTTTTGTTGACACATTGATGTATGAATTTCTCCTAGGGGAAAATAAATATGTACAAAAAAAAAGCCTATAAGTCAGGTCGACTGAATACATTAAAAAAAAAAAAGCCTCTTTCACAGTACTTTCTACTGTACAATCCTGAGGTTTCTGCTTGGTCTACATGTCATGATCTATGATGGGACAAGGGTGTTCATTTGTTTCTTCTTTAAACAAAAATAAAAATAGCCCAAAATGTACTTTATATTTCACCAATTGCGAATGTGCTTTCCTAAAGCAAATGGTTTACCAATAGACCACTGGACATTTAATGGCTGCCTCAAAATCATAACTAGCAAAAACATGCCGTACTACTTTTTCCAGGAATTTTCGAAGCAAACCCATTGTCCATGACTAATTTGATAGATGTTGATGTTGGATGTTAGATGTTGGTGAGTTTTTTTTTTTTTTTTGTTTGGTTGTTTTTTTATTCTGGAGATGGTCAGATGCTCTCCTGTTTAGTGATTGTGGGTTGAGGAATGGCTGTTGGCTGTTTAGGCACTGTGGCTATTACGCCCTGGGCCAATTTGTAATGCTCAGAGCTGGAAGCTGATGGAGGAGATGGGATTGGAGTTTCAGGTGTGGCTGTGAACAGAGAAAGTATGACGATCCATTAAAGACATGCCGGAGGTTCCACAGAACAGCATTACAAACATGTGCAGTAATAGCTCATACATTTCTGAAGGCATTAGAAGCATAAAAGAGAATAACAAGGGCTGTTTTGGGCCAAGTAAGCTTTTAGTGATTAGTTCACTAAAAGGATTATTACAGGAAGCCTGTTTGGCTCCACTGTACACTGGAGGGTGAAGAGTAAAAACATGCTAGGGAACCTAATAGCAATGGTACAGCATCAAGATCTTACACATCTGTCCGTTGTGAATTGGAGTAGCCATGCTGTTGGTAACAATGACATTGTTGCTGAGGTGCTCGTGGACTAGATGTGGGTGTAGAGATGGGGGAGCATGGGGAGCCTCATTAGCAGAACCTGAAACATGAAAATGTCATGGGTCATCCATCGTGCTTTTGTGGCCACTCCAAAAAATGTACAAATACGTCTGACAGTTATGCTTTTTATTTCCAGCAATCTTATTCCTACCTCCGAGAAGCATCTCCTGCAGAAGGTTGTCAATCTTGGCCATCCCGAAGAGTTTGACAAACTGGATTTGCTCAATCATTTGCCAAGTGATGCTCTGTAGTGTGGGTAAAAGAAGCAGTAGTTCGCCGAATCTTCCCCGCGAGTCATACTGCCGGTCGTTGATGTAGTCCTCTAAACTGACCTGTACCTGGTAACGCATCCGCTTGATCTTGCTTGGATCACTCAGACCTTTGGCATCTATCAGTGACAAGAGAACGTGAATGTCATTAGGATCTGGTTACATCTAGGTTAATATGATTTCTAAATCATGTACATTCTTGGGATCTCTTAGTTACCTGGATCGAAGAATACAATGGCCTTCAAGCAGGCATATTCATTATCATCTATTTGGAGCTCCTGGAAAGGAAGGACCAGTTCATCAAGGATCCTTACTGCTACGCGACTCACTTCCAGTTCGGGGCAATTCCGAGGAATGATATAGTCATTACCTAGGGGAAGGAGAATCGCACAGAACTATTAAAAATGTGACAAAACATCCAGTACCAAAAGAAACAATTCAGTGGTTAAATGCTAAACCTTTACCTAATAGTAAAAGGTCCTTGTAAAGCATGGAACGCTTGGCAACTCCCAGCAGGAGATGTTCTCCAGCATGAGCTCGTAGCAAAGCCACCTGAAATTCAGACAAAACACAAAGATGTCTGGTTCATATAGAATACACACCTTCTTTGAACATTGTAGGTACACTTTTAATGAGAATAGTCAGAAACCTTGTGTCTGTGAAAAAGAAATCAGAGGTTCTCACAGGAGAAAGCTGAGAAAGTTTGTTTGCAAGAAGATGCAGTGTCATTCATGAACAATGTCCACAAATCAGTTACCACATCCTGGTGCCTACATTGTTAATGATTCTGTAGGTCTTAAGGAGCATGTCAGTTTTCAAACCAGCTCATCACTTTCTAACCAGAGAAATCAAAACACATTAACCACTAGCACTACAGATCCCCAGCCACCCCCACCCAATCTCCTTACTCCTCCTATCTCATATTCAGCCCCGGACCTATTAAACATTTTAGACATATTTTTGGTTAAAAAATGACAAAGACCCTTCTGAAAGAATGTTCATTACAGTGCCGGGTTATTTCTTCAGCAGTGTTGCACACACATTACTGTCAATTGGATCTTCATTAAAGAATCCCCACTTTGCCTTGAAGGCACACCAAATGATTTGAAGGCGTTTTTTCCCTTATGTTGTACCTGATCATCCAGTGGTAGGTCACAAAAGGCTGGGATATATTTAGCCCACTCTACCAGGACCAACAGCTGCTGCTTCATAGATTCACATACATCTGTAATAGTGGCCATCTTTTTTGTCCTGATGTCGCCGTTCATGATCGGACCTGGAGAGGAGATCTACAGCATAGCAAAGGTTCCTGTTAAAACTTGCATTTAATCATGGAAACAACACAAAGATTTTGATATATTGTCCCTTTTAAACCCAATACACCAACCTGTCTGGAGAGGACATCAGCTTGGATGAGTGCATTGATAGAGGGAAAGCTGCTGTCCTCATAGCTGGACCTTCTGGTACTGATTCGGTCTCTTTCGTTCTGTACAGCTATGCCAAAGAAAACAAATGAGTGAGCAACTCAAGTCTTCAATGGCTATTTAGAGTGCATTAGCATTGCCTCTATTAGTTGAGGTGTAAAAAACGCTCAAGGTTGGCCTGTTTATCAGTGTGCAATTATGATGCCTCTGAACTGTTTGCTCAGCACAAGTTGGCCATAGACTTCAGTGCATTGTCGAGTGAACATTAACAAGTTGTCTGTCTCACTCTGATGTTGCAATAAACTCTGCATAGAGGGCTTCTCTCGGTCCCACAAGGCATGCTTGCAGTCTTGTTTTGCCATCTGAGCTTTTATTCATATGCCACGAAACAACATGAAAGTTGCACATACCTTCTTTTTTCATTCCGGCACGAAAGCATTTCTTGAGCCTACAGTATCTGCACTGGTTTCTCTTGTCTTTATCCACTATGCATTGTCTGTTGAACCTGCAAACACAAAAAAGCACTAGGTTTAATAGCCTTATTTTAATGATAGAACTTAAAGACATCTGAGAAAGATTCTGGGACATGCAAAGGTAATCTATTCCCGACCTGCAGGAGTACATGTGGTTCTTGCGAACGCTGCGTCTGAAAAAACCTTTGCAGCCATCACAGCTAGAAGCTCCATAGTGTTTTCCTGTTGCCCGGTCGCCACAGATAGCACACAGAGTCCCTGTGCCCAGGTGGTTGACAGCATTCAAGTTGGCACCCTCAGCTGGCGAGGAGTCTGAAAGACAAGACTGATTGCTTATTCGCAATATATAGATATATGTATATAGTAATTATATTGTTTGGTTACGAAAAAAAGATGTGGGCTTAATACTTTCCGTATATACACTACTAGCATTGCTTGTGGTGGAGCACAACTTTTACTTTATTTTATTCATAAATATTATTTATAAAATAAAAAAATATATAGATATTATTTCTAAAATGTTATTTTATGCATGCTGAAATACAAGTAATTCACAATCGGTGCGTTTTAGACTGCCAGATGAGTTTCATTCTTTCAGATACCAGGTTAAGGAAAGTCTATTAAGGAAATGTTTGTAGTTAAATAACAGAATATAAATGGGTAATGGCAAGGGAGTAACTGGGTTTACAAATAAAACTGTGCTACAATTAATTAGATGTAAATGATTCTGGTGAATAGAAACTATAAAAGAGTGTTTGCACTAGTCATCTAGCAGTGATTATAGCTGAAATCTGAACCAAGCAATAAAAATCTTATCTAATAATATACTCTGAATGTACAAGAGGCATGTAAACCCGATATGGAAGTTTTTAAAACATTTTGGATTTTTTTTTTTAAAAGAAATATTTAATAAAGAAAAAAATAAAATTTTCTAACAAACAAAAAATAACAAATGTAATTAGAACCACCCCAAATGATTAAAAAGTGGGGAAAAAGCATTTTGTAGTTTACTTTTGCATCAAATGCACAAAAGAGCACTGATTGATTGCATTAAAGTGAAACAAGGCAAACAAATTTCTTCAGCTGATCAAAGGCAACCATGCTGTGTGATAGCTCTGTTAATTGACTCCTTTTGAACAGATTCAGGATCTGAATAGGATAGAATGGGTGACCGATTTGGAAATCATATTTGTGACTATTTAAATAATAATCTCGTAAATAAAAATAAATGCAGAAATATGTACCGTTAAATAGCTATTTAAATATACTCATTAGTGTATTCGATTAAAGTTGAGGAAAGCTGTTCATACATGACCCAGAAATGAATACATACATTAAACCAAGATGCCGGATCGGGTTAATGGAATCAGTTAGATTTCTCATAAAAGACAAGCCATGGGAGACTAAACCACTGAATGGTTCAGTGACATCTTCTTCAGTCTGGGTCCATTTATCTTTGCATGTCAAACATCCCTGGAAATACTACGCTGAACAGACACCTTATCCTTAACCGACCAACTTCAGGTAAGAAGAGCTGGATGGAATCACATTGGGATTTCTGGTCATGCAACCTTTGGGATGAAACGCAATACTAGCTTGCCTACAAGACAGAGCTTGTATCTATAATCTCTCTCAAAGCTCCTTGGGTCTCAGTCTCATGTGTGCTGCCCTGCTGTCACAATCACAATCAGAGTGAAACATGCAAAATAAGCCACTGTAGGCATGCAGCACACCTTCGAGTCATCCTCAAAAGTCTATAAAAGAGTGTGAAACTCATTAAACATCATCATGCCACACTTGACCAAACATTCACTAACTGATATAAACTCAGAGGACTCAAAGTTCAGCTGGGAGGAGGACTCACCTGTGCTCATGGCGAGCACTTGCATGTTCTCAAACTCCAGAGTGGTGTAGGCCGGGTCCAGGGCCTCGCTATAGTCTGCCATCTCCATGTCTGCTAGTGCTTTGGACAAACGCATTCTCAGCTACCTGACACTGGGGGCAAAGACTTGTGCTCTTCAGTGGAGTTTGAACCCCCCTTCACTTAGATCAGACCCCGCCCCCTTAGAGAGGTAGACACCTCTGGGTGACATCGGCCATGTTCTTTAGAGCAAAGATGAAACTGACTTTGATTGACAAGTCAGACCTTCCCACACCAGGCCACGGACCGATCTGGAGTGGGGTGGCCCTTCGGTTAATAATTTTCTTGCTTTTCGAGTGCTAAATCAGAATTGTTTTTTAGATATGCACAAGTTCTCTCTCTCTCACTCTCTTTCTCTCTCTCTCTCTCTCTCTCTCTCTCTCTCTCTATCAATATCCGTAATGGTTTAGCAATTTCATGACTGCTTGCAAGTACATTCTGTCCCTTTCATTTTGCTCTAGTTACATTTATTGGCCTATTACACCAGTCTAGTCCTGTTTTTAAATACATAACTTTTTTTTTTTTTCCACCTCAACGTGGTCTTCAACAAATTCACAGAATCACAGTTAAAGCTGATGCATTATATTCTGATTTAGTGAACTAGAAAGGTTTAGAGTTGTATTCTAGTACATTAAACTATTATAAATGTTCTAACTATAAATATAATTTCACAAAATTCCAACTGAGAGTTTCGTGAATCCGGTCTCGTTTGCAGTGTTTGGTAAGTCTGTGTTAATTCTTACACAATAAACAACAGCAGTGTCTCTTGCAAGCAGCGAATTGTGATCTTTATGTCAAAGAACTCATTGTTTGCCGAAAATCCATATGCACATGATTAGTCATTTTGGGTCCAACTGTGGAGAACAGTATGCTCAACATTATGCATTAATTAGTAGTGTTCTAATGGGGTTCATTGTTTAAGTCTAAATTACTGGACAAATGTCTGGTCAATTTGTCTTTCTGTCGGGGGACATCAACTGGTGGACCATAGTCTGGATGTAAACACAGTAAATTACAAGATATTAGCTCAGAGTTGTTAAAAGTATTTTTTTTTAAGCCTTTAGGTTATTAATATAGTTTTATAAACATGAAACAACATGATCCTTTGTTGCATTTTATTCAATAGCAATCATTTATATGAATTATTTAGCCGAAGGTAGCACACTGAACCAGAGACCAGAGTCTCATAGATTTCTAATTTCATTTACCCTGATTAGTGTCCTGACAACACGGTTGATGCTAATAAAAAACAACAACAACAAATAAGCAGAAAGGTAATGTATGTGTTAATTGTCTACTTCAAGTTCAAAACATATGTGTCTCACTCATCATCATGCTGGTCAAAAGAAGTAACATCAAGCAGGAATAGGAAACAAAATTGAACCACTCTTTCGAATGGTCTTTTATACAACCATGATTTAACTGCTATTAACTAAGTATTACAAGTTGTAGTAGTTCAAATAAATACCTCTTGTCTAAATGGTCTTGTATTGGTTCTTATTCTTTGTCAGTTTGAATCTAAACTAACCATAGGAACATAACAAGGCCATAGAAGGATTGCTCACTTGATACAATTAGGCCACACTTTTTTTCTCTTAACCATTATATATTATGTTATCTTATGTAGATTATATTGAGCTAAAAAAGCATCACTCAAATAAACAATGATGCAATCTCGACAATTGTGTGATAATCTTATAATAAAAATATATGATAACAAATATGATAAAAACCAGCAAATAACGTCATCTTTTTGAAATACAGTGCAAAGGATTATCATTATATTTGACATGCATTAATGCAGGGGGGGGGGGGGGGGTTTAATCCAAAGGAGAGACTATTGGTAGGGCAAACAAGCACAGCAAGTGCATAAGTGTAAGGGCATGGGCAAACACAGGGGAGCACATATTTGTTGAAGGGAAAGTGACAGTACAAAGCAATGGGTCAATGTTCCCCAGATCAGAGAGTGAACAAGGGCAGTAAATGTACCCTCATGAATCTCATCTCCTTGTCCACACAAACACACACACACACACACACACACACACACAGAAATGTCACAAAGCCCACAGTCCACTCACGTGCTAACCAAGTAAGATTACAAAATACACAGTGAAACTGGGACCGATTTTGAGACTCCTCAATCATTCTACACAAAAATTATACGTCACTGTTTGTTTAATGTCATGAGGAATATGCAAATATCCATATTGTTCTTAGGTACCTAAATTCACTAATGACTGGTTTGACGGTATAAATGAGGAATTTTAGATTTCCTTTACAAAATTTGAGTGAAAACAATGCCAAAATAGGGCAGACTAAATAGCTGTTGTTTGGAGTAGCTTGGAAAACACCTAAACTTACTAGCAAGCCTCCAATTTAGATATGGACAAGGAACACATTATGTGGTAGGTAGTGTATAGGCAGAATCCTTCTGTGGGTTAGATATTTGAAAAAACAACTGCTGGCTGATATCTTGTAGTATACAATATACGATATTAGTAATAAAGTAACATTTATGACTTTAATCAGTCCATTTGACATTCGGAATGCATATATCATGCTTTGTTCTAACCACACTGACAAGTAACCTGATGTGGAGAAATAACGCAGCAAATCAGTGACTCACACTGTGCAAATCTTATCTGGCTTACCATTACAGACTTTATCACATCTCACATCTTCCATCATTGTGTGATCCCTTCCTGATGGCCCTGAACACCTCTATAAAACCTAATCCACAAAATTATGGCTTTCTCTGTCACATGCAAAGTCAGTGTGTTCTAACCCAGCATGTCTCCATCACTATCTTTAGCTGCTCACTTGAGATGGGAAGTAAGTATATTACATTTACAATTTTTGTTGAAATTATCTAATTATTAACCCTCACATGGAGAGCATCCACTTACAGTAACCTGAGTTAAGGATCAAACCAAAGACCCTGTGAGGAAGCTTAATATATAAAATATAAGATAAATATAATATTCACGATTGATATATTTGGTATATTTTTATTCTGAAACTGGTGACAAATGCTGCTCCATGTAGTAACAAAAAAGAAACATTTTTATTGTTACTGCCATGTTTCCTGATTGGGGCTTTAAAAGAATAATTAAGCTACTTTTTAACTAGACACTTAACTAGATATGTCACTTTCTTATGTATCTAAAACACTACAGCAAGAGACCTGCTAAAGGAACCTTTTGTAAACCTTGTGTAAAATAGATTCCTTGGACACACTCACAGAAATGTATGCAACTTTAAAAAAAAAAAAACAATTATGTACTTCAATATTTTGTCTATTTATTAGACCCATGGATCTTTCATACCTCATTAGTATAAAAACAGGTATACTGGACATATACCTGTTTTTATACTATTGAGGTATAAAATAAACCCATTTAATTCAAATGATCAGTTAGAGAGACTAATAAACTAGGACCTCAGTAATAAATCTAACTTAGTATTGCATTGTGGCTGCTGATCTAACAAGATAAATAAGTTTTTTTTTTTTTTTTTACAAGATACTGACTGATACCTTGATGAATATGTCATTAACCAATTAACAAGTGAATCATCTGCTCTTTCAGGAATCACTTGAACGTTCCTCATTCTCATTCATAAAGCAGCCAAAGACCCTTGAGTGAACGTAACTGATTTAACTTTCACCTCATACTTCAGTGATCACATCAATTCCACCTGAAATCTCCGAAAGATAGTGACTCCATTACTTTGCATATTCTATCTAAAATATAATGCCCCAAGACTGACCAAACCGACAAACAATAGAGTTCATATATAACAACATTCAAAAACATCACAATGCATAACATCATAGATTTTCTGTTCCCATTAAATTTGATGGATGCCCACAAACAGCATGGAAGATGTACTTTAAAACTGAACACGGAGGGCATCCAGAGAATCTCTCTATCCCTAATAGCTCCCTGAGTGTGATACGAGACAGCTATGTCATGTCCATGTCCTATAATCAGTCACCCATGCAGCCCGGGGCTAAAAGTCAAAGGACTGCTCCAAACTGATGTAACTCAGCTGCCTATTTCCCCCTTCGAAACTTCAAACTCCAGTTTGTGAACAAAGTCCTGTCTATCTTCACAATAGAGATCTCCGACCACTGACCAAACTCCATTTGTAACCACTGCCTATTTGTACCTTCTCTTGAATGAGTCTTTTTCATTTCCACTGAACAGGACATGGCAGCAATGCCACGGTCTGTGTCGCCTACATGGAATTACATGCTCTTTGAATAATTGTGGATGACTTTGGGAATATATCGGTTTCTCTCTTGATACTTGGAAAGTTTTTATGATGCTTGGCTGCCTTGATAAGAATGACAAGCGAGTGGAAGAGAAAAGGATATACACATGCTCCAGCACATCAGGCCAGTTACAAAAAAGCCAGCATGGACTCATTGGGGTAGATGGCACAGGTACGTAAGACTAGTGACATAGAGAAGACTTTGTCAACAGACTGCTATCTGTAAACCACACAGCTTGTGCAAGCCCCCATGATGAACTACTGGCTGTCAGAGTGACTGACAGCCTTTACTTTACTTTGTTTAAAACCATAGGATGTGTATGAACTAATTTGATTTCAGTTCGAATCCATTTTCTCATGTGTTATGAGGCTAAAAGAAAGCATGATGAGATCATTCCTATCACTGTGTATGCTATGAGGGCTGATAAGCATGGACTATGCCCCTCCTCTCTATTAAAACCAGATTAGGGCCCTTCAAAGCAGTCAGAGAGCTTAAGTAGTAAAATCAATGATGGTGAAAGGGAAAAAGAGCAGACTCGGCAAGTATTCAGGTCAGAATAGGTGTCGGGGTGATATGACTTCTGCATGTAATCCTATCTGTTAGACAATTACTCTGTCTAGTTAGTGACATCTGGATTTTCTGTGGACAAGTTTGTACACAAGTTGTTTCTTTCAAATGCAAATACTTTGGTTTTTTTGGGCCAAAATCTCTTTTAATAGTATTGGAAGAAAGATGTAACTAAATATAAATTTGGGATGAACTAATAAACAAGTCACAAACATAGATACATACAAGATATGCACTATTTCTCTTTTTTCTTATATTTAATTTACTGTACATTCAAGCTGTGGAAGCGTATAAGCGGGCATATGGGACACTCACAGGACAAAGAAAGATGACATTGATTAACATGAGCAATTCATTTATAGCGATTCAATTAGTGTTATAATTTGTTCATCTTTTGTACATGCCTGGACACAGTCCATTCACTGTGGTTTAAATTTGACTACTAGTATATATAAGTTCTAAAATATCAGGTACTTTAAAACAGGTATTTAAAAAACAGAACAAAACCCTTCTGGTTGGGTCACTTGTACTTAAATGTGTATATAGAAAAAGGTACAAAGACCTACAAATAAAGATCATTGCATTACACTGTTACTATTCTGCTATAGAAGCTGTCTTTCTTGCCTATTAAATGTTTTTAATTGGACAGGGTAAATTGGAGCCTGGACACTAATTCAAACTGTTAAATCATAAATCCAAATTAACACTATTTATTTATTTATTTATTTTTATAAAATAAAAAAATTCCTTAGACTTTCATAGTGTTAATGTTCATTGGATGATCATTAGAGACATTTGACATGCAAAATAAAACTTCTTTGATTATCTCTGCCCAGGTTTCTTAATAAAATATAAATATAAAGTGTGAAAAAATAATATCAGTCACAGACATAATATGGTCCCTGCCTAGCCATAACATCAGGTATCGTCAGTGACCTTTCAATTCAAAGTATGACCTTTTAATACCAGTACAAATACCAGCTCACTAGTTTGGTGAAGCGAGTGAAATTGAAGAATTAATGAATAATGAATATAATGAAGAATTTTACCACTGGTGATAATTCTAGCATGAGAATATATATATATATATATATATATATATATATATATATATATATATATATATATATATATATATATATAATTTTTATTTTTTTCAAGACAGAAACAGACTCTTCCATAACAATTAACAGTTATCTATGAAACTCCCAAAGCTCTTACACATTATTTGGGGTCTGGATAATCATAAACCTCTAGGACCTAATACAGCACCGTAAAGTATTTCTGTTTAAGCCTCATCATTGTAGGGTAATAAAGAGATTTGCAGGTGTTGGGGGAAGGAAGGTGAAAATCTCAGGATTGTCCATCCCCATAATGTCTCTGGAATTTAACAGAGATTTGTTTTTTTATTGTAATATCAGTCAGATCTATCGAATGTTAAGCTCCTTTTAAAAATGCTGAACACAAATTGTTAACTATTTTGGTAATATGATTTGTCCCTAAACCTGAACCGTTTTAGTGGCGTTCAAAATGAAACAAAAAAGCCATCCACTTTATGTTTTTTTTTTCTCATAAAACGATAAAAACCCAAGAAGCTACCTGAACATCAAATAAGTAAACAATTGCATCAATACACATTTAACGCAATGCTCTTCGTAAATCAATCATGGCCTCAGATAAGGTTCTTTCAATTATTAACCATTGTTTTGCTGAGAATTGAGTTGGCTAAATCCAATTTGCTGGCTCAGGGATACTGAGTAGAGGACACATCACATTTTTTTTTCATCAATGAAACAATAATCTTTTCATCATAACCTTTCAATAACCAACCTTTGAAAATAAGTTTGTATGTTTGTACATTGTGGTTGCTGTTGACAATTTAAATGATTGAGTCATTAAAATGCATTATACATACATTTTATACCTAAGTCTGATTCTGCTTATTCAAGTTAATTATTATTAACTTCATCAATTATGCTGAGCATTTTTGACAGTAGATATCTAATACAGCTGCTGAGTACTTCAAACAACATGTTGCGAAAGATCTACACCAACAAGTCCTGTGTCATACTCTCCAATCACATTATGCAATGATATTTACAACAACAAAAAATTTGCTTGACCTTTTTTTTCCTGAATTTTTGCTCATACCAGGAATTGCTTTAGCAAGGAGTTTGCTTAATATGTTAAATGCACATTATTTACTATAGTACTTAGAATGAACAAACCCCAAACAGTAGTATTAATGGAATAATGTAAATAAACATCTGCATTAATTAATATTGCAATAGTTAATAAATTAATAATTTTAGACACATTCGTTAGTTATACCTAAAGACCCCCCCACAAACAGGTCAAAATATGGGTTGTTATGAAATAGGAAATATTTTATTTTAACTCATGTTTAAATTTATTTTCTAGCTTATTGGGTCAATCAAAAAAGAATAATGATCAACAAAAGAAAAAAAAAGCTTTTAAAATGGACAATAAATGATCATGTATTTATTATTAAATTAATATAAATAAAGCATATATTGATTCAGCATATTTGTTACATTCTTGTCTTGCTCTCAAGTAAGATTAGATTTAGAATTAAATTAGTAATATTTTTTATCATTATACTGTATATATTCCTTTTTTTGTAATCTATAACAGGAAATATTAGCCAAATTGAACTGCTATACTTAAGATAGCTAATATGCAATGCTTTGTGAACATATTATGTGCAGTTACTAATACAGCATTGAATATGTAGTGTACCTCGAAAAAAATTCAGCAGGCCATATAAAGTAATGTATTTAACTAAAAGGAGATGCAGTCGGAATGGAAAGGAATTGTTAGAGATCGTTGGAGACTTTATGTTGTGTGCAGTCGGAGTCAAGCAGCTCCACCGTGTGGTCTTCATGTATGCGTGTGTGTCGTTACAGGAAAAAACTCGATGAGCACTACCTTGACATTAAAAAATGTCAGCAGTAAATTTGTAAGAACTGCGTAATTCAAACAAAGATTGATATCTAGAAACCTTTCATTTTGTTTGGTTAGTCCTTCAGGATAGACCCTGGTTGATGATATTCTTATTAAACAATGGGAACTGATTGATTAAAAAACTAATCCAACAATACTCCGGAATATACTCACAACAACACAAAGACAGATAATAACGACAGAATCTAGATATCCCAAAAACACTTAATAACAAAATATTCATGGGTTAAAGCTTACACAAAGCCATAAATAGTTAAAGTAACACCTCAGCAATAACACTGGCCAATAAATGATTGTAAATTCCTTTGGACCAATATGGAAATAGTATGTAAAAGCTGCATCATTATTACCATCATTACAACAACACTACTAGACAACAGAACTCTATAATAGATGGTTTCACTTTTTATATACATGACAAAAATATTCCTTAAGATATTGAGAACACAGTGATTTTTATAATAAATGGTAAAATGGTAAATGGTTATCCAAAGCACCCCTGCATATTTATATTTTAAAAATAGAAAGTGTATGAAATATTCATCATTTTGGAATACATCCACACACCTTTCCTTAAACTTATATGGCAATAAAATGTCTTAGAAAGAAATCTAGAAATACAACAGCCTGTAAACCCACATTTCTGGCATCCCTCATTATGCAGTGAGTTTCAGCAGGGTCAGTACCTGGATTCATCGAAATCCCATGTTCTCCATACATCCTGGGCTCTAAATCGGCAGATGCGGGCCCAGCGACTTCAGGCTCCTCAGCCTTCCCAATGGAACAGATTGGCCATTCAGGCCTTGCTGTTTTATGTTTGTGTGCAGCTGAATGTGTTTGAGAGACGCTGCCTCCCTGCAGCACAAGCACACTGAACGCCAGCGATACTAATCCCTTAATGCCTGTCACATTGAGATTTCATACAAGTCTTGGGTTCACAGCTAATACTATCAATTGTGTGGAGGTTATAATGCTACTTTACACATCTCCACTTCTAGTTCAAATGCCAGTATATACCATCAATCTACAAGCATTTCTTTATGTAGAATTGACTCATTTAACATTTTTAAATAAACAGATTTTAAAAGTTGTTTAGCAAAGAAAAAGCATAAGCATTCTTAAGCAATGGAAGGAGTCTCCAGTGTCAGAGCTTTTTTGATGATCAGTAAGTTTTCTGCCATTAGAAAGGCAGAAAAAAAGGGAAAAAGGCACCCAGGAATAAAGAAGAGAGTGATTTCTAGCAGTTAAAATATAAATGGCAATGACTAGTTCCTCTTGTGAATGTCCGACATTATTAAATATTGAACTTTCGTCTTCTCCCATTAGGGGTCGCCACAGCGGACCATCTGCATGTTTGATTTGGCACATGTTTTTTACGCTGGATGCCCTTCCTAACGCAACCCTCCCCATTTATCCGGGCTTGGGACCGGCACTATGGCTTGTGCAACCCTAATGGCTGGGGTTGGTTCCCTGACCGGGGATCACATTATTAAATATTAATATAGAAAATTATGACATCAACCTCAACATCGACTGATCAATGATATCATGACATCACATATCAACAGTAGATAACCACTTCTCATGGGTGCATAATAACACCCAGTCATTGAATATTTTATATTGGGTACCTACTGATTGATGGAAATTTATGGGAATAAAGTGATCTATCTATCTATCTATCTATCTATCTATCTATCTATCTATCTATC
>JAAIIK010000037.1:2132287-2143093 GCA_014706435.1 Silurus glanis
ATCTATCTATCTATCTATCTATCTATCTATCTATCTATCTATCTATCTATCTATCTATCTATCTATCTATCTATCTATCTATGATTCAATTGATTAATATTAATAAGATTATTTCATCCATGCCATAGGATTATTAGCTTATTATCTTATTATTATTATTATTAGTCTTAAAGCAGACTTTCATATATTTTGCAGTGAAATGAATCAGGTAAGAGCATACAGTATTAATAGGCAGTAATGTATAATGAGTCCTGGAAAGTTATTGGGTTAAGAAAGAGTTTTAAGGAATACCCATTATAGGTGACACCTTCTTACACACATCATGCCCTATAATGAATCACAAAGAAAAAAGCAGATTAAAGTTTCTACCTTGAAAGCAGCAATAAATTATTCATTAATAAAAACGAGACTGCTTACTTGTCATCAGTTAATCAAATAGAGACAGTTAAAGAGTAGTAAACAATGCAAGTTTCATCTTCCTTATCAACTAGCTTGCATTTAGCATCAATTAGCAGACTAGCAAAGATTGATATTTCCTTATAGACATTATATCAACACATTACATATACATACAAATTAAACAACATTGCTTTCACATACATGTCTGTATTGTGACATTATCATTTATATATTGAATGTTTGTAACAGACAGGGTCTCGGTTTTGTAGAACAGCTAATATGCTATGTCCTTTTCTTATGACTATAATGAACATTGTTTTACATTGTTATGATGGTTATTTTTACATCAGCATCAATGCTCTTTGCTAGAACTGATAATTCTGTTGTCTCTATTAAAAATTGTGAATACCCTCAAACTTAAACCTAAAACAGTTAATGGATTTTACAGTTAATCGAGTTACACAGTGCTTTTTAAGTGACACTTTCACTTTTGTATGTGTACTGCAGTTTCAGGTTGCATGCTTAGCACAAAAAACCCTCTACACTGTACTTTTCATTGTCACTGGTGTCTTTTGTACCATTTTGCACCTTAAATAACCAAAAGATGAAAATTTTAATGTGCTCGACTACAAATCCTGAAAATCAGCAAGAATTAAACAAATAAATAATGCAAGAATGGGATACATTTTCTCTTTGATTTCATAATATTTAAAAAAACTTGTAGCAGCTTTATTATTATTATTTTTTTTTACAAAGAAAGAGCGAGCCAGTGTCGTTCCATTTACTGTTGATGAGCTTTATAGTTGATGACGAGTTTTCTAATCTTGTATTTTCTAATCTTAGATATCTGATGAATTTTACATCAAACATTTAAAAATGGCTAAATTAGCGAATCATGTTTCTCGCTTTTCCCTCAAACACTTCACATAAGTTCTCAGGAGTGCATTTGTTTCATTCTTGCTTATTTACTGAGTGATGCTTTGTTGTTAAAAAGAATAAAAGCTTCATAGAATTAGATTTTAGACTATATGGATTCTTTAGCAAAAAAAGTAACAAAAAATAAAAAGTACAATTTAGTACTCTGACTGAGACTGTACCTGTAACATAACCTTTTGACAGTTTCTGTTAGACCTGCTCAATAAGTTTCGCTACAAGAACTGCTATGAAAATTCAATTCAATTCATTTTTTATTTGTATAGCGCTTTTAACAATGAACATTGTCTCAAAGCAGCTTTACACAGATAATGTGGTGATAAAAAATTAATATGTTCTTTATAAGTGTAAGTTTGTCCCTGATGAGCAAGCCGGTGGCGACTGTGGCAAGGAAAAACTCCCAGAGATGGTATAAGAAAGAAACCTTGAAAGAAACCAGACAAAAATGACAGATTTATAACTTTAAATTACCCTATCAATCAGGTACAAAACATTTCCTAATCCTAGAAGCAAGGTATTGCATGTGGTCCACATTTATCAACATTGCCCAGGCTTGAAATCTGGCATTTTGGTTACTTCCTCTCCGGGCCTCATGACTACTGGCGTCCCATGAAGAATCGAGTGCTGGACCTTCTCTCAGAGTAATATGGCTTTTTCAGTGTAAACAGAACTCCTCGCTGCAGACCTGTTCAATTGCTTGTGTTTTGTTTACTTTTAACCAGGCATCCTGCTCACTTCTCAGGGCAGTTATTTGCCCAGGTTGTGACGACTAGACAGTTCATAGCTTCAAAATTCGAAACTGGTCCTCGTTTCTTGTAGTTAACGTGTTGTTAAAGAAACAACTGTGTTAGGTGCTGTTTTGTGTTTTTATGGTGTTACTAACCATAAAAAAGCAAATGACACAATTTTATTATTAAATTCATTATTTATTCATTTCAATTGAGTCAGGTACATTTTCATTGGTGATTTTTAAGAAAAATACCAAATATATCAAAACCATGTTAATTCTTTTACATAAAAAAATTATAATAATAAATATTTATTATTTGAAAAAAGGGTTTTGTCAAATTATTATCTTATTTTCACGTGAATTTTTTTAGATGTTTAAATTAGTTTGTGATTTTGACATGGTAATTTGTGCGTGATTTAATGTGATTTTTTTTTTTTTTTTTTTTTTTTTACAATTTATATTCACGTGTGATTTTTACACAATGAATTTATTTCCAGATGTAATTTTCTTTTACATAATTTTTTTATTTCCACTGTATTTTTAAACATGTATTTGTTTGTTTGATGAATTCATTGATTTAATATATTTTTTATTTAATTTAATGTGCTCCTTTGTAAGTTGTAGGGCATATTTATATTCCTTCTTGATGATCATAAAAGGGTGACAATTTTATTACATTTTTTATTGGATATAGGTGTCAGAAAGGAACATCAGCAGCCAATGTAATCCCAATCTTTTTTAATGTTTTGGCACGTAAATGTTTTCTCCAGCAAATGAATTTTTCCAGTTGTTACTTTATGTCATTGATCTTACCCTCATATACATTTACGTGTGACTTACGACATTTCGGAGATACGACGGTCACCTCAGACAAAAAATATTATGGTGAGTAAATAATTCTGTAATCTTATTTACTTCTTATGTATGTATTCTTTTTTATTTACTTTATTTGTACTATGTAAAAAAAAAATTTATGTGTTTACAGTGCCTCTTTATGTCTGCGATGGAACGCATCATAGAGTACACTATTTTCGACTTACGACTTGATGGACTTACGACTGGTGTTTCGGTCCCAGTCTAAATCGTAAGTTGGGGTCTACCTGTACTGTTTTTGTTTTTTTTACATGAGACCACATAACATGGTTATTTATTACATATTTTTCACATACAATCTAATGTTCAGCAGTAAATCATCATATATAAAAATTCTATTGTTATTCTAAAAGTTTCATACCAAGAACTGGCACTAACACTAAGCTGAAGCATTCTTTGATTGTGAAACCATCAGTACAGTACAATGAAAGAGGCTTAAAGGGCATTTAGCCAAAATGTAAATGTTACAATTATTTATTTGGCAGACTTTTTTGTATGAAGGGGCTTACAAGTGAAGCAGAAAGGCTTCAAAGCCTTTAAAGGCTTCACTCAATGGCCCCAAAAGCAGCTCCTGGATTTTAAAACCCAGTATCCTTCCTGATAACGTGACATATACTTGAATAAGCATGAAAACAAATGTATTAAGCATTCTACATGCTCATTGTAGTCTTGTAGACATGGACCCGAATTTGTTTTTCTGCAGTTGTAGCCCATCCACATCAAGGTTTAATGTGTTCTGAGATGTTTTTTTGCTCACCACATTTTGTAAAGATCAATTATATGAGTTACTGTAGTGTTTGCCTCTGGCCTCTCTCTCTCAGCAGGGCATTTCCACCTGGGAAAAGTGTCACTTACTGGATGATTTCTGTTTTTCGCACCATTCAAGATCAACTAAGATCACTTATTTTTCCCCTTCCTCATGTTTGACATGACAACGAACCGAGGTTCTTGATGTTTCTGATTTTGACAGTAACATTGCACTTCTTTTTTTTCAAATGACACAAATTAGATAATAATGTGTTAAGAAGGAAGCATATAACAAAAATATTTTAAATATTTATGTGTCTCAGTGTTTAAATGGCTCTTATCTACTTTTACTAATTAATTTTAAGCATTTGATGTTGGTTATGGTGGTGTATCCTGAAGCATGCAGGACAAATGGAATAGCAAGACGTCAAAGTTTTGTCCTGACTCACTAATGACAGCATATGGTGATGTGAGCTGGCACGGTTGCAACAGATACAGATATGGCAGCTATGACAACAGAATGGGAAGACCAATGGGTATGCAAACTTTTGCACCCAAATTCCACTCCAGCTTGTAATACAAGTACATTTGTCATTATCTTGGATATTCAAAGGCAGGATTTGAGTCACAACACTGTTTTCTTAAAGGTGAGCAAAAAAAATGTCAAAGCAAAATGTTTCAACCGACATAATGAGCACTCGTGGCTGTTAGATTCAAGTGCCATGACTTGTACAAAATGCGTTTTTCTTAGAGTAAAATTTGTTCATTGTGTTTGCTTAAGTATAAAACATGTCATTTCGCACGTATTATTCGCCGATCTGGCGTATTGACTTTGCACAAATATCTTCTACCCAGCGCTTTGTTAAAATGTTACAGTTCCTTACACAAAAGAGGAAGTTCTCCCAGCATCATTTACCTGTAGCTACATGTAGGCCCTGTTTACCAGCCGTCATGGCTCTGCCACACCTCCCAAACACAACAAGACTCTACGAAAAAACTCTCACGACGCCAATGGCGGCTTTCACACCGACTCGGACAAGTCCCGCTTAACTACGTTTGTCTCCCTGAAGTCGGCAAGGAAACATCTGGACTCGTTCACAAATCCGCCAGATTCCCCCCCCCACCAAGCTGGCTTTAGAAAGGACAACAGAGGACAGAGTGAGAGAAAGTGAGAGAAAGTGTCTCTACTCACCATACGGAAGCTCCATATTAGTGTTGGCCTGAGTGTTAACATTGACCATGCCGTTCCTCGGGTTCTTCACCTCTCCTCGGTGTTGTTGGTCTTCCTTTTTTTGAGTAAGAACAAAAGTGTAAGATGTGAATGGAAGAGTTTGGTGCAGCGTACTGCTTTTCTTTCTTTCTTTCTTTCTTTCTGTTTTTAGAGGAAGGTGCTGTTGGCTCTCTGTAAGGCCGGTACTCCTGTTATCTTATTGATTCTCCTAATCTGGGCAAATGTGGGTGGGGAGGTTAAACAGTAACTAAGCTCATATAGAGGAGCAATCTATATGACAGATGTAGCCATAGCAACAGGATGATAGAAACTCAAATAGACAATGTGTCTAGATTTCTGTCCATTTTTCTCTCAATGTCATAATTTTTCTTGAAATGTGCATAATTGCATAGCTATGGATCAAGAGAAAGAATGCCTTGGCTCGATATTATTGTGCATAGAGATATACTTTGTGTATATTGTGTTACTGTGTATGGACATTTAGAAAACATCTCTGGTAATTTTGAGCAGGTGTTCTCAAATTTTTGTAGTCTGGGACCTCTGTAACTGTATAGGTAAATTTGGGAAAACTTTATGTTCTACCTTCAGAATGCATTACATCCAGCTGATATTATTTATAGACCTGCAAGTTTGTGATACATTATTTAATAAACCATGTGACCAGTCATGCAGGCTATTAGAGCTAAATATATAATACATATATAAATGTAATTACCTTACAATAATAGGCTGTGGTTTCCACCATTAAACGTTAAAATGTATTTGCAATATTTTTTTTTAAAGCAGCATTATGTACTTTTGCATTATGTTTCCTACAGGGATTTGTATTAGGTTCTGGGTTTTTTTTTTCTCCGAAGAATCTTCTATTTTCACCTGGCATTTAGAAACTAGGAAACCATACTTTTACAATATTCCCTCCCAGTGATATCACATGAAGCATGGGGGAAAATGATTCAGTGTTTAGTTTCCCATGGCTATAAAATGATGTACTCAGCTAAAAGCTTTATATTACACAACAGCAGCAGGGGTTTTCACTTTTGAGTGTCCTCATGAAACTCACTACGACTCACAAACACACACACACACACACACACACACACACACACACACACACACACACGTTCTCACACACTGTCACTGTGAAAGTGATGAATAATGAAGTTGACAGATTAATCATCTTTATTCATAGGCAACACTACCCAACACTGACTTCTGCTTACTACACAATATGGACTTACAGCTTATGTGATAACAAATAATTCTTCAGCAATTAATAATGGCACAAATCTATCCTTCTAATGATGCTGTACGTCGTTTGTTCCTCCTTGCCACACAGTATAACACTGCTGTAAAACAATACTGTAGCCAATTCCCTGTATGAACAGGAAGTGGTCCTGTTCTCGCAGTTTATGGTTTTAAAAGCCATTTTGCTCCTGTTTTATAGCACAAGTGGTCCTGATGGATGAACAGAAAACAGTATGGAGGTGATAAAAGGCTGTTTTCACCCTCTCACTAACCGCAGGTCAAGGATCAGAAGCTAAATTTGAACAGAACGAAAGTGTCAGGTGCACAGTAATCAGAAACTGATGTAATATAATGGAAAAAGTATATGGAAATCAAAAATATTCTAGTTCTTTTTATCTTGATCAATGTAATATTAATTATTTTTATTTTTATTATTATTATTATTATTAATAATAATATTAATAATTAATATTAAGGCAATAAAACAGTATGGAGTGCTACACTTAGTCTTGTGTATATATATATATATATATATATATATATATATATATATTTTTATTTTTTAAGAATTTGAAGACATGACTGTATTTTATTTTATTTATTTATTTTTCATAAACCTCATTCCCAAACACAACTACGTCCTTGCAACGAGTCTGGTACCTAGGTGTAGAAGATAATAACTTGGATATGGCGAAACAACATCTCAACTCTAAATAAGCTTATGCCATAAGGTTAGAAACTTTATTGGGTGTACACAAACCATAAAAGTGCTTAACTCTCAACGCGAACCTAACGGCAATTCCACTCTTACAGTAATGCAAATATACAAAACAGTGCAAACAGTCCAGGGACAGGACGAGAGACAACGACAGAGTCACAGGACTGACTCTTGGGAAGACTATGACAATTACAATAGTGGGGCAGTGTGTGTTATAATTTGTTAGTTAGAGTGTGGTGTAAAAAAGTGTAAAATAGGCTATATTTTACAAAACACACAATCAAATTTAATAGTGGTGCAACACAAAAAATGTGCTTCCAAGTTCTTGGGTCAATCACAATTCATACGCTTTAATCAGTGTGACTAAAAACTTTTAAGCTTCTTCCTGCGTTTTGATGTGGAGCACTGATTCTTGTTACACGAGCCGCCATAAACAGAAGGACAAGCTGAACATGGATTTCCTGTCTTGTATGGAGCTACTCCGATCCAGTTACCTCTGCAAAACAAGCAACAACACGGGTTATTATAACTTACAATACTTAACATAAAGGTTGTGTAAATGATATAGGTTTTGAGACTATTTGTATTGAATCTTACTTGATGGAGTAGTTGCAGACTAGCAAGGTGGCTTGTTTCCATTTTGTACCAAACACATACATATTTGAACACCTGTTGATGGCACACCCAATCCTATTGGTGCTGGCCCACACCATCTGCAATCCAAAATTAACATGGTTTAAAGACATACATCAATCTGGCTTGCACTTAAACAGCAGCTTTGAAAGATGTAATGCAATCGTTTCATCGATGATATTGTTTTTTTTGGTTGAAAACTCTCATTACCAAATAATTTCAAGCACTGTTTTAACCTGTGTATGAAATTACAAGGTTTTTTTTTTTATGTAACTTTATAAAAAACACAAACACAAGCATAAATTGCAGGATAACATCAATGTGCTGCTACTCTGATGGGAAACAAGCATTTTGTTTTATTGTATTTTATTTGCACACTGTTAATATTTTCATGGTATTAAACTAGTGTGTAACAGAAATAAAAATGGTGGTGCCATTCCTAATGCATCACCACAGTGGGATTTTTGAAATGCGTTATAATTCACGTGCATGTGTTTTTCTATACCTAAGGCACATTGTATTTTCTGTACACCGAGCACAGCCTTAAAAGTCCTGTCCCATGTCCTCAATGCCATTTAATGTATGTGCAATATCCATAAATAACCTAATTTACCTAAATACTAAATAAATGCAGCCATAAAGCATCTTTTAATCCCACAGACGATGTATTTTATCTACAATTTAATCCATATTTGTAACATTTTACATCTTACAAACTAGACCCGTGCTTCGGGGCATAGAAATTGAACCATTCCCTATTGTAATTTCAAAAGAAATGTTTTGTTACTAAAATAATATAGCAAATACTGTGTATGTACATAAGAGTCAGCAATATCAATCCTATCTAAAACCAATAGTGTTTATTGTCAATTATGACAGGTCACGTCATCACTCTCTTTTTCACATTCTTCCTTTTATGTTTCTATGTTGGATTTGTCAACAGATCCAATGGTTGAGTATGTATATAGCATATATAGTATGTATACAGTATATGTCAAGATGAAGCGCTTGGGTACATGGCTGTTAAATTCCTTTCACAGTTGGTGAAAAAAGATGGCTATAGATCAGATGTTGCATGTTCTCCCCAGGTCTATGTGTGTTTCCTCCATGTTTTTCTCAATCCCCACAAACAGAAAAGTCATTTGGCCTTTATTTGGCCTACAATGTGAAAATGTCTGTGGCATTTCAAATCCTTCACCACAGTGGGTATGTCAATCCATTTCAGTTCATGTTCATGTGCATGTGTTACTTTACCTGAGGCAGACTGTATCATTTCATTACATCAAGACCTGTCACAATTCTTCAATGCAGTTTAAAAGATGTTCATTATCCATAAATAGACTACATGTATTGTCTACCTGAGGCAGGTGTATGTGTGTATGTGGGTGTATCTGTCCATGACACCATTAATAAAGATGAATGAATAAACAATGTGTTTGCTTGCAATGTGATCAGACATACATTGTAGTGCCAAAGATCATTCTAAGTGTATACTAATTAATATAGCAGGAGTCTTACATTAATTATATGCCTTATAATGGAAATCCACACAAGGGGAAGAAAGATTTGCTCTTATCCCCTGACCACAGAGTGTTGTTTCTGAAATTTGCTCTTTTATTTAGTTTTTTTCTTTTTTTCTTTTTCGTAAGACATACCTGTGTGTAATGGGTGCAGACAGAGCCGGTGCATCTGTTGGGGTAGGAGAAGGAATACTTCTCATCATGCCATGACTTTACCAGCTCAATGACTGATCTATACCTACAGGAAAATAAAAAAAGAACACATTGTTAGGTCTTCTTTTTGGGGTGAATCCTAAGAAGGGCTTTGTAGAAAACAGGGTTTTGATCAGAAAATGTTCTGAACACTTTAGGTTGTCAAAAACAATTTAAAAGGAATTTAGAAGTCAGTCATACAATCTGAGGTGATATAAGAGTTATAAAATTAATAATATAATTATAATTTACAAATATAAGCCCTGAAAACAGCCATGCTGATGCATGAATGGTTTATAGAGGCATTATTTTTAAGTCTTTATTAGGTTTGAATGACTAAAAAAGAAACAGATGTGTATCAATGTTTGCAATACACATATAATATTGCCAATGGAATTTTTGCCTTCAAGAAATGCCTTGATATACTGTATGTTAATAAATATATATTATAATAATATATATTTTTTTTCCTAAATAATTGTCGCTTTTTTTAATTCATTTGATCAAATGAATAATATTTTTGGTCCCAGACTGAGAAATTTGGACCAGTCCAAAGATGTTGTCCTGAACTTGCTCATTTTATTCAATAGTGGACTCAATTATCATGCAAAACAGGACTGTATAAAGAATGTAAAGTATTGAATGATGCTATATAATAATGAAACAAGCCATATTATAAATATGAGTAATCATAATTCAACCCAGCAAACTTTTAATACCTTCCGGTGGTGATGGACAGGTTCTGGCCTGTGTACCTCATGACATGTGATGGCCCATGATCCCATTTGCACTGCAAGGCCCAGGATTCGGCCAATTTAGCAAGTCTGTCATTCCACACCTTTTAATAAAAAATAATGAGAAGCCTCTCTAAATAAAACTGTAAATGGAGTCAGTTGTTAGACACACTTTCAATGATTTCATAACTAAATAGGAGGCAAACTACCATGTACTCCATGTTCGCAGCAGGTGGGAAAACCTGAGATCGCACACTGTTGTGGTAGTCCAGCAAAGCCATCATATCCCGGGAGGAAATGTAGCGCTTTCTCCGGATATGAGGCACATCGATGCTGCTTGTGTTGTTCCAGCTCAGGTCAATTCCAAACTCAGACACAGCAATGATGGGAGAGAGTTCTGTGGTGTTGGTCAGAGTCATAGCCACTCTGGTGCATGGCATCACCCACAAGATGGCAGCCAAGACCAGTTGACTGGAGGACACACTCATGGTGTTGCTGTGTAAGGAGCTTCCAGGATCAAATCTTTCCACTGTGCAGGAGTGGATTCATTTATTTAGATTAAGATTTTTAAACTAGACATTAAAAAGCATTCTTGTAAATGATGGCATAATGGACAAATGATGGCATAATGGACAACATGCACATGGACACAAAGATGCAATTGTAAATATATAAATATTGTGAGGAAAATATTGGGTTCATTTTGAATGAATGAATTCTGCATTAAATGTATTTTAAATATAAAGATTCTAATTAATATTAATATCAATATCAGTATTAGTATTTATTCAACTTAACAAGCTCTATATATATATATATATATATATATATATATATATATATTTGTGTTT
>JAAIIK010000037.1:2143193-2157993 GCA_014706435.1 Silurus glanis
GTGTGTGTGTGTGTGTGTGTGTGTGTGTGTGTGTGTATGAAAAAAAAGATAAAAAAGTGTGTTTTCAGACCAAGAGAAGCACATTATTCGCAAACAAATTAAGAAAAGTCATAAAATTAAGAAGGATTTTTTTTTTATCTGTAAAAAATGAGTGCACAAATGGAGCTAGCTGAGAAGATGCACACATCATCTTAAAACACACACAAATTGAACACCAGCTTTTGGTTTACCTTGTATTTAAGCCCTACAGACCCTCTAGCGAAAGCGTGAAAGCTCCTCACTATGCATACCTTCAGTCAGGAATCCAGCACTTTGGTGCAGCTGAGCCTGGAAGCGAGATGTGATCTGCACTTAAATGCCAGCCTTTGCAAACGACACGCTTTGACAGTACTTAACAGGACTTGCGGTGACTGAAGCCATCTGACGTCGAAGAGCAGACGCTCTGTGCTTCTTCAGCCCTCACAGGGATGGTCCCTGGGTTCACGAAACACATTGATGCGAGTTTTTGCTTTTTCAGCACACACTCTCGGCATGAGCGCCAGGCATCTTCAGCCAAAACCCACAAATGATCCTTTTCTTCTAAACAGAAATAATCAATAGGAATGTAAAACTTCACCTGGGGGGTTGGAACTTGTTCTTCAGGGTTGTTTTATTAATTTTTAACTGCTGGGTTGAAATGATTTGTTATAAAAAAAAAAAAAAAAAAGAATCACATCATTTGTTACTTACCAGTGCACCAAGATCCACACATACTGAAGTCTAGGAAAACCAGCATTGATAAATGAATTGCCTGAACTCCTCAAATATACTGTAGGTCTAATCATATTTTGAGAAAAATAGTGTATAATCTGTTATGTTAAGTGTTAATGTTAACATAAAATCACACATGATACATGAAAAATATATGCAGTTTTAAAAGTATACGCCATGTTTCTTCAAATTCATCTCTGTCCATGGCTAATACTTTGTTAACATTTTGGATAAAGCCTTCCAAGATGCCGTCCGAGACATTTTTGGTATTTCAAATTTGCTTGTTATAGTCATAATGATATCTCGGACCCTATCTCAAATCCCAATTTTGAATCAATAGTTCATCAGCTATAATAACCATGTGATGGGAAGTCATCTTTAACCATCACAGTCTCTCTTTATTGTGAAATAATAAGCTTCAACTATAACATAATATGAATATATATTATATTAATATGAGCTACCAAGTCATAATCATCTTTTTATTAAGCAAAACTATGGCAAAGTGTCTCATAATTGAGCAACCGAGTCATAAGTAAGAGAATAATCTGATTATTGTGAGAAAATATGCTTTGAGTTAAGTTTTTAGAAACAATGATATGATCATCAGATGGTTCATGTTTGCATCCTTTAGTTGATTTGTTTACATTTTATTGCCTAGAAGCTGCTATAGTAAGAAAATATTAACCAATCAGAATGATGTATTTTTCTCTGGTTCTATTTGAAAGCTAGTAGGTAACTACACTTTGAGTTCAGCGATATTGACAGCTGATGACAGCTGATGAAGTAATGGAGGTTTATTAAAAGATTCATGGATTTAAATTGGATTACTCACATTTATTCAATATTTGTCAGTAAAAATGTTATACAGATATTTAATTAGAAGAATAAATGGCAAATATATTTATGCTAGCACTGCTGCTACATTCACCAGTGATCTTCATTTAGTATTTTGCTTTATTTATTTTTTGTTTAGTATATCTCTTATATTTTAATTACTTGCTAATGTCACTTACCATGTATGTGTGTCACTCTAACATTGTTTGAACACTTGATCCTGGTCTAAAGCTTTGATTATGTGAGGTGGACTTGTGCTCGCATCTCTATTACCATGACAAAGCAGTACAACAAAGCGCATGGCGGGGATGAAAGAGAGGAAAAAAAGCATCGATCAGACAAAAGCCAGTGCACCAGATGTCCAGGATTCCAGGAAGACTTGAAGGAATCATGCCATGTGCAACACATCTCAACCTAGACTTCTTGTAGTGCCAAGGTACATGCCACGAACTGGCACAGATCCACCGCACAGGGTCACTGAGACGACACAGAGTGCTGCAAACTGAAACAGAATTAGCTACTCAGATACACCTATTAAGTCTGTGTGTTTTGTTAGTCTTTCACATATGGCTAATTAAACCATTTCCTACAAAAGCTTGTTTTTCGTTCTGGACAAATGTCTGCCGAATGAATGACATCACCGAACTGGCAAGAGGGTTCCCCCCACCAGGGCATACGCTATTTCAGCATTTACTATATACACTGTGAAGCTTTACAGTATTTGCAGAGTCTGTTTAACGCTCACCCCACTGTTGCTATAGTGAAATGATGCATGTTTTATTTTCCCTGAGACCAACAAACACCAATGTGGTCCACTGTGGAGCTAGCAATAGTTCTTTATTGTTAGTTTTTAAGAGTAAATATATACTATTGTCTCTGAGGTGACAAGTTTAGAATTAGGTCTTGCTTTATACAGAGAATAATCCAATATATTATACAAGCAAGTGCACTAGAAAGAATGCTTTTCTTGAAGCATTTGCAGGAATTACAAAGCTTCTTAGTATTTGCTACATCACATCATTTCTCGCTCTAATGACGGTGCGCATTTGAGCGGAACTCCACAAGTTTGCAAAACTTTACGATCCAATTTTTGATCATATCCATTCGAGGAAGCACACGAACATGAAAACATAATCTTTTGTACAGGTCCACATGCTTTGTTGTCCATATGGTTATTATCCCAAATTTTTAAATAATGCAGGATCTTCAATGTTAAATATTCAAGATATTGAACATGCATTTGCTTGTTTCCAATTATAAATGAGAAACAATCCCAGCTTTTCAGTGTAGTCTAAGACTTTTGGACCACACTGTATATTAAAAAAATTTAGACGAGCACAAGAGTGGCTTTCTGGGATTTAATTCCACTAACATGGTTAGCCTCGGAAGTATAACTGTCCCAGCATTTATGCACATTTACAGCATGTGGTACACGTCCTTATCCAAAACGACTTACATTGATCTCTTTTATTCAACTACGCAAGTATAGGGTTATGGGCCTTGCCATGACTGGCAGCTTGGTGGAGCTGGAATTTGAATTTACGATGTTTACCACAAGCCTACCACCTCCCTAACATAATTACAACTCCTGTAATATTGAACTAATAAATAGTATAATTAAAATGTTTTTAAATGCTTGAACAAGAAAATAGTTTTGCGTCTTTGATCGGATCCATAACTTTGAAACGTTAACAGCTCAACTCATGGACAATTACTATGGTTCCTGTTTGCAGATGTTCACTCTGCTATGCCACTGTCTTGCTGAATTCTCAATTCTGATTTGTCGGAAGGTGTCGATTAATTTTCCGTAAGAAATCCTTTGACAATAATGCTAGCTGCAATGCATGTTCGTACTACTTCGCTTATTCTAATACTTTATTGTTTGTATAGTAATGTACATGGGGACTTGTGTGACGGACGCTTTACATTTCTTATGTATCTGTAGCCATGGTGACACTGTTGTAATGTAAGTGATAATGCATGATTAAGAAGGCATTACATTATTAATTATATAAATTTGTTAATCAGATGTTAACACTAAACTATTATTAATAAGTAATAATTAATAATTAGTAATAAGTAATAATTAATAATTAACTGGCTGTTAATGTATGTGCTTGATTATGTGTTTATGTGCTAGAGATTAATTCATTATTGGATGAAATTTTTTATTGGAAATATTTCGTTTTCTTTTTTATTTGCTTTATTAGCCTTGCATATATACATTAAACACTCAAATACCACACAAAACTCACCACCAAACAAAATGGCTTCTTAAACACTGTAAAACTACTTGCTTTATAAACATTGTAAAGAACTGACCTGGCTGTTCTATTGCAGACCTTTATAATCGTAGAAAACCAAAAAGATGTTTTTTGGGGGGAAAAAAATCTGTGGAACAACAACCTCTTTCAAATATATTACATTTAAAGCAGGAGTGTGTGAGTGTGTTCACAACGAACAATACAAACATACACTGCCAGAACTGGCATGGAGCACTATAGGCATTATTCAACCACAATACAAATAGTTCATAATGAATATGATGTTAATCTTAACCAAGGATGCAAAGCCTTATGTTCAAGCTGTATCCTGTTAAAACTCAGTGTCAGGAGGCAAAAATACGCACATCTTTCACACAAGTAGAAGTACAGATATTTATGTTCTAAAAGACTCTGCAAAAAGTTGAAGTACTGACTATACTTTTTCACAAAACTCTTCTCAGTCATGTTTACATCGCTGACTTCATCTGTCTTATCCACGTTAGACAAACTTCTTGTTGCCTTCTGTCTCGATTGTTGTTAGCTTCGTAGGCTAGCCTCTGTCTGTGTGTGATAGTCAGAAAATTATATACCAGTGGTAGGTTGAAAAAGTATTTGTACTTCGTTACTTCTCTGCTCAGTGTTGGAGAGAATCTTCACTAACATTACAAGCTTGTGGAGCTTTGGGCTCATTTCGCTTCAAGGGTGTTCGTAATGAGATGAGTTTAGGGGGTCTGGGGTTCAGTCAGTGTTCCAATTCATCACAAAGGTGTTCAATAGGGTTTAGCTCTATAGCAGGACACTTAAGATCTTCCACTTCAACCAATGTAAAGCATATATGCATGGAGCTGGCTTTGTGCATTGTGCATAAATGCTGGACATCCTTTCTATATGCCCATTATTGCTTGTCGTCAGGGTTGGGCAAAGATACATAAAAATGTATTTTTAAATAAAAAAAGCTGTATTTCTATATTTGAAAAATACTACAAAATACTTTGAAATTTCTTCTCAAACCTTCCATCAAGTGGGGTATTTGATCTGTTCCTTCACCATTACACCGAACTGATCAAGCAAACAATATTTGATAGCAACAGCTTTTCTCTGGCAGAGTCATGCAATAAATCTGACATATGCAACCATTTAACAGATCAAACATTCACATACATAATTCTTGTGATCTCTGAGAAGAAGGTTAGTTTTAAACCAACAGTTTAATGTTCAACAGTTTGCAAATTAACTCATAATTGTATCCTAATTTAGTTATACGGTGTTTGGTAATGAAGGGCTACTTTGCATCAGCAACACTGACTCATTTACAAACAAGTCATTCATAAGAAAACAACTGATGGCACCCGTTTTCAAAGCAACTAGTTTCTAACTAATTAATCTTTCAAGCCTGCACATCTCTTACCTTCACCACCTTCTTCCATATGGATCAATTTTCTGTTCTGATCTCACCAATCAGAGGCTGCATTTTTATGATGTCATCATGCAGACGTCTTACAAAATATTTTACAGTATTTTAAAACTACAAAAATACAATATTTGGACACAAAATATGAAACCATTTTCATCAGCCCTCTAAAATACAAATCACAAAATACTATTTTATATTTGAGATACATATTTGAAATACATGCATCATAAATACTGACAGCATACTTGTTTGCTGTAGATTTTACTAAGTTATTTACAATGGGAGGTTATCCATAATAGCTCTGTACAAATAAATCTGAAATTTGAAGTTTTTTGTTTCAAACCTCGTCGTAGTTAAGAATGAAAAATTGCTCGAACAAAGACTTTGCAGCTACAAGGAGTCTTGTCACTTTGTGTTTTATGGTCCACCATTAAGGTTGTTTTCCTTCTGAGGTTAGCAGTTTCCAGGGTCAACCTATAACTCTTGGGTCAAAGTTTACTGGTCACATCTGTTTCTACCACTTTCTTTTTGTTACAAAGAAAAATTTGTTGGATTTATTGAACAGATAGTTGTTTTAAACATTGACACATTCCTAGTATATATTTACAAAACAAAAAAAACCCGGGTATATCAGGTTTGCTCAAAGACCCTATATCATTGGTTACATTCAATAGATGTGCTCCTGAGCTGAAACACTTGCCAGTTTTATGTGAAGGATCTACACAACGACCTCCTGCACTCCCAGACTACAACGGACTCTTGTGTAGTGTAGCATTTTATATTTAGCAAGAAGCATAACCATGTCAATTCTGCCACATACTTAAGAGTTCTGTCATCACATATGAGTAGCGAGGGGGAAAAATGTTGAATGGAAATATCAAACAATCCGGGCAGGCAAAAAAAGAAAAGCCCATACCATACTCATTTCATATGTTACATTAACACAACCAACGAGGTTCACTATATTGCAACCCTGCACCTTGGATTTATTCGGGGAAAACGATCATTGCACTGCCTCGCTTGCATTATTATTTGCACTGCCTCACTTTACATACCCTGCACAAACTGTATAGTAAATATATTTATTTATTATTTTGTTATTTATATATATATATATATATATATATATATATATATATATAATTATTATTGTATTTATATTGTTTTATTGACAATTTCCTGGTATATGCAACCTATGTTGCCAAGTATATTAAATCTGATTCTGATGGTTAAGCACAAGGCCAATCAAAATTTTATTTTATGTTCATGAAACTCATGCTATGTTTCCTTGGATATAACAAGCTTGCTTCATTTAAGACAAAAAACTAGGGGTGACCCCGACTAAGGACTTATGTAGTCGAATCTGATTTGCCCTTATTTAAAGTGTGTGTTTGTGTTGTGGTGGGGGGAGGACTGGGGGCCGGGGTTTATTTAATAACCTGCTGCCAACATGCTCCTGTGTCGTCACAGACAATAATCACAGATCACGCAAGTTAAGAATATTTATTAAAAGCTTATTTTTTTTCACATTTTTACTTGCAACATTATTATTATTAGAATAGGGTGTATATTAACTTATTGACAGAAAACCAGACGTTCTATGTGAAATCAGACATTGAGCACCCTAAAAATGGCATGATTCTCATTTAATAACACCTCTACAAAGATTCGACTATGAGATTGGTAGGCTCCTCCTATCAAAGCATCGAATCTATGACAATTCGGTGGACATACCTACAAAAAACACAAAATTATCAGTTTTGACATTATCATTTTTACTTTAATTGGACAATATATGTATTGTAATGTTTTTTTTGTTTTGTTTTTTATTGGTGGGGGGGGGGGTGCATATGTACTCAACCTCAATCACCTTTATTAGAACATTGCGAGATTGCATTTACATATTTACAGTATATATTCATATTTTGTATTTATCCTGCATTTTTGCAACAGATTTTGTTTTATAAATATTGTAAAGTGTGTAAAATATGTCATTGTGAAATCAATTCTAGGCAATAAATGAGGTGTTTCTTTGTGTAATCTCACTTCATGAACAATTAGCAGTCTGGGCTACAAAGCAGTCAGCCCCAGCCCCACGTCTGAATACCACCGTATATATTTTTCTTATAACTGCTGGTTGGTTCGTTACAAACTAAACTGCTTTAAGTCACTGCATTCATTTGAACCATTACAAATCATTACATCTTTATCACTTGCAAGAAAAAAAAAACCTGGCAGAACAAGACAGAGTAAGAAAGAACGAATGGTTTGAAGAACAAAGTTGCACAGCTGTGCAGTTATCTCTTTGGAAAAGAAAAGAAGACCAGGGGCTGAGTGGTGGTTACAGTAAACTTTGTGTCTTTAAATCTAAACTCCAGGTTTCAACTGAATGGCACTGAATTAGCACTTCAAGAAAAACTAGTGGAGACAGAATGAACAGAAAAATGGTGGTGTGATGATGCCATTTGCTGCAAAAGAAAAAAAAAGAGAGTGATGGTGTGTCTCTGTGTGATGTGTATCACTACGCAAACCACATCCAACTCTCCAGGTCTTGGCCTTGCTGCCTCCCGTGCCCTCGCTGCTCCCTGTGTAGTGATCCATTTCTCATGTCAGCAGTCCAAACTTTGTTTTCTGGCAGACCGAAAAACAAATTTACAAAGCAGAGGAGCTGCTCACTCGGATGGATTGTTTGAAAGGAAATGCAGACAATGGGGCTCATACTGGTCGACATTTCCTGAAAGAAAATCGACGATGAGTCAGTGGAAGATTTGATTGCTTGCTTGCAGGAGAAGCGAGGACACACCTCTTCCAGGTTCAGCTGGAGAAACATTGGGGCAAATATTCACCTTGAAATAGACGTCCACTATCCATCCAAGCTGTATAGTACTAGTAAAAAAGAAATGGTTTGGACTTTTGAATTTATAAATAATTATAATACGTTTATAATTATATATTTGCATTTATTTTTATTTCTTAATTTTGCTGCTGTAACACAGAAATTTCCCCACTGTGGGACGAATAAAGGTTTATCTTATCTTTATCTTATCTTACGTGCTGTACAATTTTTGAAGGTTCATTTACCTCGATGTAAATTGTAATTGTCCCATAAATCCCGATTAAAATGTTATAAATGGTCCTGTCTCCTAATTATATTGGAAAACAAGTATCACTATTTGTTACAATATCATGTGCTGTACTGCCCAAATAATTAACAATTACCTATGAATAATTATAAAGCATAAATCTAAAAATGTATATGAAAACTTTTGGGGGAAAAAAGAGCAGGTGACTGTTCAATTACTTTGAACCTATACACACACCTTACACACACATCCTATTATTCTCTGACAGTGAAAACCAATGGGGTCTTCTGTATTTGTAGTTGTATCTGGTTTAAGGTTTGACAATTTAAAACGCTTTTCTGCTCACCATGGTTGTAAAGAGTGGTTATTCAACTTACTGTGGCCTTCCCTTCATCTTGAAACAGTCTGATATGGGATGTGAACATTTATTGAAGCTCTTGGCTTCTATTCACACATTTTTTTCAATGAGCTGCTGCCAATGTGATTGTGACTGTCTAAGTGGATAACTGCATAAATAAGCAATTTGAAATGTTAATAATGTATTTCTTTACTGAATGTTGCTTTGTAATTATGCATTATTAGTTATAAAGGTACCTTACCGAAATACATTTATATAAGAGCATTATAACATGGTTCTAAGTGATTCATAAATCTATATTATAGATTTATAAGGCATTATGGAAATCTGTATGGCATCATTACCAACTGGGTTGCAAAAGTTTTATGTAAGTGTAGGTGCTACCAAATATTTAAATTTCCCAATTGGACTTCATACATATGGATTTCGGAAAGTCTTCTTTGTAAGCAGGAAGTGTTTCCAGGCCCAGTCACAAGAAGACTAATAAATCTCAGCCGGCTTTAATGCAGGATGAGTCTGGAGAAACCTCAAGCCAGAAGCAATCTCGCGTCTTCCGCTACATGACATCACTCTGTCTAGACACTGGAGTACAAAAGCACACTGTAACTCTGTAGCGTCCGTGACTTTTCAGCAACTTAGTTTCAACACTCAGATCCGACTCAGATGTTGGCTGCCGAATTTGAGAGGCGTTAAAGGAAGGTGGAGAGGAAATTGAACTCAAACGCAAATGATCATTTGAGAAACTTATATGATAAAATAATCATTTGGCAAAGGTACAGATTGTGAGAAATCTGGCAGACATAAAAGACATCCTGATTCTTTTTGAGTAACGTGAACTAAAAATTCAGCTTAATTTATTATTGTTAGAAAAGATTTTATTTGCTACTGTAAATACAGTCTGTATGCGATTGCAGAATGTTAGACCTATTTCAAAATTACTGCCACCCCGCTATGCATTTTGAAGCTATAAATAATGTCTAACCCTGGATACAAAGGTTCTAAATTTTTTCCTGCTACTGTTAGAAACTGTTTTGATTAACCTGGTATTAATGGTATTCCAAGAGTCCAATTTTACAACATCTTGTATGTTTAAAAGTATAAAAGTATTAAATGTATTTTTTACAGTTGTGCATTGCAATGGGCAGCCACATTAGATTTTCTTCTTAACCCTGACTGAAATAAAGCAGCTCCTGATCCTAACGATGTGTTATTTATTACAGGGAAGGTAATGTATGTTGGCAATAAGGGTGCTAAACATTATCACAAACTGAACCTGTATTTAATTCGTGCTCTAAATGCAGAAACGTTATTGTATATCCATTGTATTTGAATTTTGCCTGCTTAGTAGGTGTGGTCTATGTCCTGGAATCTACCAGGGCATCATTTTCTTATTCCCAAACTGACAACAGATTGCATTTTGCAGAACATAAGTTCATTCAAACACCTAAACCAGAGGCCATATATTCTATTCAATTAGTCATTTCTGATAAAGATGGCAAATGTGTATTCAAACAACATGGTCTTTCCAAAATCATTGTGATGTGTGTAGTACAGATATACTGAAAAACAATAGACATCAGAAGACGATAGACATCAGAATATACTACGGACTCAGTGTTGCTACTAATCAGAATAGGGTCTTGTGCAATAAATATCAAAGTACGGTAATTCATGAAATGATTCTGAGCCCAGCAGAGAAAAGCAGCCATGTTGACAGTGCATGGTCTGTGTAGACTGTAAGAAGAAAAAATGCGTGTGCACTATTTTTAAATTGTTTCGAACACAAACACTGAATAAAAAAGAAAAATGCATCTCTTTGGTTTGATGCCACAAATTTTTTTTACTTTTGTAGCTGGGCTCAAAATGGCAACCTACAGTAGCTTCCTAGTAACTTTTAGAGCTTTTTTCCAATCCTAAATTTAAAAAAAGATCAGATTCATATCTGTGTTTGTACACATTCACATTCATGCACTCATTAAATATTTCATTTTACCTAAATATTGTATTCATATTTATATTAATTGTTGAAGTTGTTCTTTTTTCTTAAAATCTTCCTTTTTTTCTTCTCTTAAAAGGTGCCAATAATAATGATATTTATAAAATCAGTGTGCATAAATGTGACCGTGGCCTGCTCCTGAAATACTCTGAGAAAAAAAAAATATCACTAAATGGGATGACTGGATTCTTAAAGGTTACATAAAGGGTCCTTTCTTCTGACAAGCTTATTTTTTTATTGTCACTCCATCGTTCCAAATTCAGAGCGAGGAAATATTGTGCGTTAATGACCCTGGTACTGGGAACAACCAGGACAGAAAAACTACACAGTGGGTCCAACTTAAAACACATGCAGTGCCTTTTCTCAGAACCAGCAAGACAAATGTGTTCTTGTTTTTCGTTTTTGGACTACAACAACTGTACCAGTCATTGAAATCGCAACTCATTTGTTAAGAGACGCAGACACAGATGTGCACTTTAATACATCCAGGACATTTATACAAGGATTTCATCCATCTAGGTGAACCTATACACACAAGTTTCCGCTGCAGATGTTGCAGCGATGTCTTCCAAACAAGCCTTGGATGGTCTCACTTTGCGCTCCCAATGTGCTTAATTCTTTTTCTTTTGACACACTCAAGTCATTTGGCAACAGTGCTGCTCTTGAAATGTCCAAACAACACAAACTTACACTGAAAAAGAAGTGCAGAAAAAAACACAGAAGATCCAAATGCACCCTGTGCACCTAGACCACATCCAAAGTATACTCACAGCCAGACAACAGTAAAATTCATGGCCATCTCTTGTTAAAATGCCGGTATTTCAGACAGCACAGTCTGGCATGGTGCTGGAAAGCAGAATGGAGACACAATGAAGCCAAATGTGAGATTTGTTCTAGGAATCAGGACTTTGAATATCCACATCCTTGCCAAGACAAGAGTGCACTGAGGGCAAAGCGTGCTTTCACTTGCAGCAGAGATCGAAATCTGAAAATGTCATCGAGCAGGACTTTAGCAAGGATTAGAGTGGAAAATCATTTCAAAAGTAAAAAACGACCAAACATATCAGTGCTGAACAAATCTCAGTGAAAATGATTCCTAATAGGTTCTATAGAATGGCTGAAAACTTTGGAACTTCTTTTTTTTACTTTGGGTGTTTATATATATACCCTTTACTGGTCTCTGGACACATTTTTTGCTACTTGAATTTCACAACTTGCATTGATTATACTGCCCTCTACTGGATATTATATTCTTTAAGAAGCTTTAGGGCTCTGCTCTAGAGTTTTAATTAAAAATGTAAAAATCTGGGGGTGATTATTGACACAAACATTACATTCGAGCCTCACGTTCACAAGTTTAAAAAAAAAATTTTGCACGACTGCACCCCAAGTTATCTTTATCTGGTGCTGAAAAATGTGTCAATACTTTCTTTTTTATACATTGATTAATGTAATGTTTTGCTTGCAAAGGTTTCTAAATCTAGTTCAAACAAATTGAAATCTGTTCAAAATTCAGGTGCGAGAATCCTGACAAAGACCAGGACAGGACAGCACATCTCTTCAGTGTTGGAGTCATTGCATTGGCTCCTTGTCAGGTTTCGGATTGCTTTTAAAATGCTGACCTACACGGCCCTGCACAGTATGGCGGCACATTATTTGTCACAACATTTACCTGTCTACACTCCAAGGCGTGATCCCTTTGCCACTCTTCTAATTCTGGTCTTTTAGATGTTCCTCCTACCCATTTACGTTTTATGGGTGACCGGGCCTTTTCTTCTTTCTTTAGGGATAAACTTATAAGGGTTAAACTTATAAGCACTAAACTTAGGTACTAATGTACTAACATATAAATTCATATTTTAGGGTCAATTTTTTTTATATAAAGCTGCTTTATGACAAAGCCCATTGTTAAAAGTGCTATACAAATAAAACTAAATTGAACTGAATTGAATCTTTTCTATAGGCTAACATCAGCGAATTCACAGCAACATGCCTAGTGTACACTTTATAAAATTGAATGCTGTAATTTTATTTAGCATTTATTATGAATTCTCCAATACCAGTGCTTTAAAAGACACCTTGAAGCCTTCCGGATACAGATATTACACCTCCTCCAGTTTTGTAAGTATCTTGCCTTATCGTAGCTAGTTTGAATATGACTAAATATTTTTTATAGCATCTTTTTTTATTTTTTTATTGAGGGGTCCAGGAGCCCCCAGAGGTCTTGCAACATAGTCAAGAGGACAATTACTTTAAATACTTTTTTTTTTTTTTTTTTTTGGTCGAGCAGTAAAACTTACATTTCAAAATTTCTTATAAATTATGCACCGAACTCACCTCAGATCTAATATTCTAGATCAGTGGAAGTTGAAAAACAAAAAGCATGAGAAATGTAAATCTAAAAAGATTTTAAAAAGAGAAGATTCTATCTTAAAAAGAACCTAGAAATACCAGGTTCCCATTAATTCCCTTTCTGCCCCCTGAGCTAGTTGCTCAAACAGACAAGCCTGTTTACATTTTCAGGTGACAGGGCAGCTCGTAAAAAATGCTCGTGTAAATGTTTAAAGTAATTATGGTGTTTTAAATGACGTCAATACACACCAAACTGAACTTTTGCTATGTTTCTGCACGGACTGATTTGATTGCATCATTTGATGTGTTCATCATGGCGGAATTTAATATCGTCAGTTAAACAAATGTTTAGTGAGTAAAAGTAATTTCCCGGTGAAATTTATAAAAAAAATGTTATATCTGTGTAGAATAAATGTGTGTTATGCTGAAGGTTTTAATTTCACCTCTTTTATATTTATTTATTAATATATTTTATAAAAATGGTCAAACAGAAATGTGCGCTAATTTTTTTATATTAACCATAATATAATATAAAAAAATCAACAAATTTCTTCATTCTGCTGATGATAACTGAATTTAAAATATGAGCTGTCTTGAAACAAAAAGAAACAACATTTATTTATTTATTTATTTAACAAAGTGAGATACAGAATCAATAAAACAAAATTAATGACATTTTATATATATATATATATATATTTGTGTGTATATATATCAGTTGTGGGCCATGCATTTGGTACCTGGGCCTTCAGTGGGGATGTACCCAACTTAATACCACCACTATCACGTCACAATTATAGAAACCATCAATACAATACAAAAACGCAATATAACAACACGTGGCATTACAGAGAGAGAGGCATTTCACATATGGAGGGTGAATACCATTTTACTAAAGCAAGCTCCAAAACTCTACACTACAACCGCAACTGTGCCACCTACAACATCTGGAGCAGTTCAGAATCAATATTTGTCTAATAACAATGACAAAAAACTTAAAAATGTAAATAAAATCCAACCCTTCTCTCCAGAGATGCAGACTCATAATTAGCACCGCTCCTCAGAGGTTGTAATCCAGAGGTACTGCTCGTATTTACTGGTCTGGAAGTGGTGAACAAACCCTTTCCCGGGCTGAGACACGCTAGCTAGCTTCGGGGTTGGGTGACCTCCTCACGATGTCTAGCTTTTCTTGAAAATTTATTTTTAAGAATGTCTAAGACCAAATCAATTTCTCTTTCTCTGTAGGTGTAAAAAATAGTCTAACTCAGATGTATTAATGTGTATAAATGTAAAAGTTTCCCTCTGACCAACCAATCAGAGGACGGCAAAATGCTGAGCTATTCTAGAGGTAAATTTAAAATCTGATTGGTTAAAGAAACAGACGCTTTGCTAATATTCTCTATGTAAAAGGGCCGGCAGTAGAGACTTTGCAGAGGCTAAAATCTGATTGGACAAAAAAATTTTACATCCACATACACGTACTGGAAGCAGTGCAGCCAAGAGAAACACTACGAAATGAAAGAATAAACTGTTGGGAATAAATTAATAAAGTTTCATGGAACAAATATTCGAATTTATGTTGTAATTGTAGGTCAGTGCTCCTGATAGTGTTTAGGCCAGAAGAGAAGGCTTTGCTGTCCCTGACCGTCCGTCACCGAGATGAACAGTGAGAACTTACTAGAACTCACTGAGAAATTACTATATATATATATATATATATATATATATATATATATATATATATAT
>JAAIIK010000037.1:2167835-2194323 GCA_014706435.1 Silurus glanis
TATATATATATATATATATATATATATATATATATATATATATATATCTGCTACATATACAGTATCTGGTGATATGTCTACTGTACATTACATTCATTTACTAGAAAAGAGTGAATTATTTATTCATTGATATTATTGATCTAATTATTTGCTTGTTTGTTTGTTTTTTACAGATTGATATGACATCATGTCAGGGTGTGATGCTTATCATCTGCACCTCGTTTTTTATATGTGGAATATTACTGGCTTTAATTATACCTCTTGGCTGTGTACGTATATATATTCTCTGCGGATAGAAATGATACTGGATTCGTTTATTATTTGAGTGCTGTAATATATCAGCTGCTATTTTTTAACGCTGTTAACTGTGCAGGTTCCTTGGATGCACGCTGTGTTTGCTGTGCTGGGAGCAATCATGTTTAGCATGGTAAGGGCTCTACCAGTAGCTGAATTTTAGAATACAGTTTCTATACACATACACATGCATTCATACCTATACATATAAATGTGTGAAGTTCAATGTTGCTCATGGTACTGTCATTTTTTTTCAAGTTTCTGGCAATCGACACACAGCTCCTGATGGGGAAAAAGCGTGACAGTATCAGTCCTGAGGATTACATCTATGCTACACTCAATATCTATTTGGACATTGTCTACATCTTCTCCTTTATTCTCCAGATTTTTGGAAAAAATAGGCTGTGAGCCAATGCATTTTCATGGCTATAAGTAATGTGAAGTTACATATCACCTCGTTGTGACCACAAAAAAAATTAACCAAAACTCACTTACAAACATCAGAAATTCTGAACTATTTAGCATGCAGGATTACTTAACCCAAATTCAAAACAGTTGAACGTCAACTAAAAATCTTGGAAAGGAATGTATGGCAGAAGGTATTAGCAAAACTTTTATGTAGTTTTTTTATGTAGTAAACTTTCATTCTTGTTCAGTATACAAATACATAGGTTAACATAGAAAATAATGGGTGCATAGTAATACTACTAGTCCTACTGCCAATACAAAATAAAAAGTGATTTATTTTTTTATGTAGTTCCAAACTGCTATAGAATAAAATGTATCTATACATAAACTATTTAAAAAGGCAAAGTTTTTTAAATGCCTGAAATATGAAAATACCAAGATACTAAAAAAAGAGCATAATGGGTCATACAATATGAAAAGGTATGCACTGTTGGAAAACTGCTCTTTTAAAGTAAAACTAAGCCATTTTTAAAAAGAAATGTTTTTTTTTTTTTATAATATTTTTAAAGTTTTTTTATTTTTACTAAAAATTTTAATATTAATAAAAATAGTAGTATGCAAGAACCTCGCTAATTAATAGTACCGAATCTGAAATGGTATATTTTTAGGTAACCTAATGTTTATATATAAATTAATAAACTATTCTAGCTAACAATAATCCAGGAACTGGATTTTTAATGCATTAAAATACCAAAAACTCAATTCAATTTGAAGCCTTCAATACTGCTCTCTTCTTTAAAAAGTTATAATACTGCAAACCTCACACGATCCAATGTTTGCTTCACTCCTTTATGCTGGGACCCCTGAAGTAGAACTATGAGATAAAGAGAAATGGCCCAAAGATGATTTACTGTATTTGCACATCAACATTGATACACAAAAAAAAAAAGTGTATTAAGGTTGGCTGCAAAGTAAATGTACATGTGCTGCTATTTTTTTTTTGAAAACCTATTCATCAGTCTTTCACTTTCTCTCACTAGTGAATGTTTTTATTCAAATTAGGGCTACAACTAACGATTATTTTTGATAATCGATTAATCGGACGATGAATTCTTTTCTTCGATTAATTGATGAATTGGATTTTATTTTTAAAACAACAACAAAAAAAACTTTAAAAAATTTGATGTTTTGCTAATTATAACTACATAAAACCCTAATTCAGTGTATTTATGTATAAAAGTGTACTTCAAAAATGCAAAAGCCACATATTGAGTTTAACTATTTTTTTATTTCCACATTTGATAAAGTTTATAGTTGCGGTTTGTTGAGGAGTGCATGGGGGAATTCTCCTCGAACAAATTCACTCACGCTGGGTTTGTTTCCGTCTGTTAAAACAAAAAACAGCATTTGAGTATGTAAGGTGAAGCAATTTGTGTAAATCAACATTTGTATTGTTTTGAATGATAATTGCAGATGGCAAGTTGGCAACCATGATTACAAAAATATAAAATATAATACAAAAATACACAGACATTTTGTACAGTTGTGAAGATATAAGCATCTAGTATATCTAATTAATTAAATGTTGTATAATAATTGAATGATATATACATACGTTAAATATACAAACATTAAAAACAAGCATTTGAACGTAGTAACGCCGCAGTAAATCACGTTTGAAACCAGATTTATAACAATAACAAGTTACTGTTGTAGTAGACAAATGCTATAAAAAGAGAATGGAACTGAGAAACGCAGCAAACTTACAGGATTGATTAGAAAAAAGAAAAAAATGTGCATTGGTGTACAAATGCTTAAGCATTCGCTGAAAACCCCAAAAGAGACTAAAAATTGCTGCTGCTGTTATTTGCTTGTTTGTTTGCACCGTTTTAATTGAATGTATCACTATGTCAGAACAGATCCAGTACAACTGTCCCGAAATGTTGGTTACAAACAAACATTTTACACAATAGCACTTCATTAAACTATACCATTTTCAAATGATGAGGAAATATAGTTTTTGCTTACCGTGCTGATGTTTCATCTTCATCCGTGATTTGGGACGCACACTTTTTCATTTACATTTACATTTGCTGCATTTAGCAGACGCCTTTGTCCAGAGCGAAGTACAAAAGTGCTTTGAGTCTCTAGAAATAAATAAATCTACACTGGTACACTTGATTACAAACTTAAGATAAATCTGCCTACAATAGTTGCCGATCGATTCTGTAATCTCCTCTATTTCGCAAGCGGCTGTGTTATCTTACCATAACGCTAAACCGTAAGTTGAGCGGCCTAATCGCAACTAATCGACAACAGCATTCTTTGACAACTGATTGTATATCGATTAGTATCGATTTTATCGATTGTTGCAGCCCTAATTTAAAATGAAGGTAATTCATTTGATTTACCATGGAATTAATTATTATTATTGTTGTTGTTGTTTATATGTATATATATATTTATTCTTTGTGTCTAATAATCCATTTATTTATTCATTTATTTATTTTTACAATTCTGTCGTGATTGAGCTTCATTTTAGAAGATGGTTTTTACTTTGACAGAAAGTAACAGAGAAACTAAAATGTGAATAAAAATAAAATGTAAATAATATAATCATAAGTGTCAAATGTTCATTATGCATATAAGGTATGGATGCCTTTCTCTGAGACACAAATAAATAGCTCAAATAAACATGTTCTTTTGTATTGCTTGGAGTTTCTGATATTCATATGATATGATCATTATTATGTAATATTAATTAAAAGTAAATAGTTAACAGTAGTTAATAGTTAACAATGCGATATTATTTAATAGTTAAGAATAATTCATAGTTAACAATGCGATATTAATTAATTGTTAATTAGTTTTTTTTAGAGGTATCATGACATAATACTAAACTTAGCTTAACTAAGCTTTAGAGACACTTCCTGAATTATTGGCACCCTTCAGGAAATTTGGCTTAAATTATTATTTAAAAATTATAGTTAGGCATGTTGTCTTTTTTGTTTTCAATTTCCTCTAGCAAAAGCCATTTTCATATTTTCCTAAAATATACACAGCAAAATATGGTTTAACCATAAGTGAAATTAAATAAATAGCTACAGTATCTCCCAAAAGTGAGTACACCCTTTTAAATTTCAGCAAACATTTTATTTTATGTTCTAAAGGGACAATACAATAGAAATGCGTGTATCGTAGATTAGATTAGAAAAAGATTTGGTGCTTTGCATACTATTCTCTCATACTGACCACTGGATGTTCAGCATGGCACCTTAAAGAGGTCCCAAAGAATCTTTAAAGAAATAAATAGGTTAAAAACATGTAAATTTATATTAATGTCTATAAGTTTAGTGTGTATAAGTTTATACTTAATGAGCAAACCTGTGTTGACAGTGACAAGGAAAGACTCCCTGAGATGGTATGAGGAAGAAACCTTGAAAGAAACCAGTTTTAAAAGGGAACTCATAATTATCTGGGTGGCACCAAATATATATTCATTATAGTGTTATTATTGTTAAGATGTACTGATCAGCAGTGACGTGCAGTGAAGCCAAAGGCAGGTGAGGCAATGGACAATCAGAGCCAGACTTACACATATATGATCCCCAAAGAGATTCAATTATTAAATACTCAATTACTTGGTTTGATCAGGCAATTTTATTTGAGTGTTATACAATAAGTACTTGGGCTCTTGCATGGCCTCAACATTGTGGCAGGGATAAATGGCTGCCTCTCATGGTACTCCTTTATTGCAGTTTTATCTATAAAAACATACCTTAATATCTTTTGCACAGATATGTGATGTAAGTTATCTAGACTATGGAAGGTAATCACTTGCAAATATGTATACACAAACCACTCCACTCTCCTCCCTCTCATTCATACATATGTACTCTGTCTTACTCCTACTGACTTTCATTCCCTTCTCTCCAGCACTTACCTCCACCTCTCCAGGCTTTTCTCAACTTGCTCCCTACTCTCACCACAAATCACAATATCATCCACAAACATCATAGTCCATGGAGACTCCTGTCTGACCTCATCCGTCAACCTGTCCATCACCACTGCAAACAGAAAAGGGCTCAGAGCCGATCCTTGATGCAGTCCAACCTCCATCTTGATCCAGTTTGTCATTCCTACTGCACACTTCACTTCTATTACACTGTCCTCATACATGTCCTGCACCACCCTCACATACTTCTCTGACACACCTGACTTCCTCATACAATACCACAACTCTTCTCTCTCCACCATGTCTTACGCGTTCTCTAAATCCACAAACACACAATGCAACCACTTCTGACCTTCTCTATACTTCTCCATCAACATTCTAAAAACAAATAATGCGTCTGTGGTGCTCTTCCTCGGCATGAAATCATACTGCTGCCCACAGATGGTCACCTCTTCCCCCGCCTGGCTTCCACTGCTCTTTCCCATAACTTCATGGTGTGACTGATCAACTTTATTTCCCTGTAGTTACTGCAGGTCTGCACATCTCTCTTATTCTTAAAGATACCAGCACACTCCTTCTCCATTCCTCAGGCATCCTCTCACCTTCAAAAATCTTGTTAAACAATCTGGTTAAAAACTCCACTGCCATCTCTCCTAAACATCTCCATGCTTCTACTGGAATGTCATCTGGTCCAACCAACTTTTCACTTTTCATCCTCCTAATCACTGCTCTCACTTCCTCCTTAATAATCCTATCCACTTCCTGCCACATCTCCACATCATCCAACCTTCTCTCTCATTTTCCTCATTCATCAGCTGCTCTTCATATGCCCTTTTCTTTGCCTTCACCACATCCCTCTGCACCTGCTGCCGCATCTTCTTGTACTCCTGCCTACTTTTCTCTTCTCTCAGCCAATCCCAATCCTGTTTCGCCAACCTCTTTCTCCTTACGCTCTCCTGCACTTCCTCATTTCACCACCACGTCTCTTTGTCTCCCTCATCACTTCTGCAGTAGTTGCCCAATCATCCAGCACCTTTTCACCACCACCGAGCCCCTGTCTGACCTCTTCCCTGAACCTTACACTACAGTCTTCCCCTTCAATTTACACCATCTTATTCTTCCTTCAGTCCTCACTTTCCTTCTCATCTTCTTCACCTCTAAAGCCATCCTACAAAAAAGTGTATCTTCGACCAAATCGAGTTCCTCTCCTCTGTCAGCCATTGTGGATTGAAAAACGATTTAATCCACACAAATTTATTTAAGCGTGTTTATAAAGTTTATTACAGATGCGGTACTTGCAGTTCCATGTGAATGCAACGTTATTGGATGCCTGCTAGATGGCCCTGGAGCTGCCAATTTGAAATCTGATTGGTTAAAGCAACAGCTTTAAGCAATATGTACTTAAATGTACAGGTGTCTACACTGCTGATTCTGAAGGCCTCACAGCAACATCCTAGCAACACGTGATGTGATGGATGAAATACGATTGGATAGAAACGAAAACACACTGCTTGAACTGTGAGAAATGCTATGAAATGAAAAAAAATGGACTATTAAAAATAATTTAATACATATTAATGGGTAAATTGATATTAAATGGTAATTTAGTGATACTGGTGGAGTTCCAGCCAGCAAAGAAAGCCTTGCTGGCCACGGATGTTTGTATGTTGCGTTCTGACACTTGCTAGAGCAAAAAAGAAATAAATAAAATCTAAACAAATTTTTATTATAATAATAATAATAATAATAATAATAATAAATAAATAAATAAAAATTACCATCACCGCCTCCTTTAATAGAAGGGAGAGTTATGGCGTCATTACGCGGCAGTCGGTTGGGCGAATCGCGTAGCCGAACGCTGCACGCGCGCGCCGCACGCCAGCCAATGAGAGATCGCGATGCTTAGGGGCTCAAGTCCGCCATGTTGTGGTTTTAAATGAGGAAGAAGCGGGAGAGGGTTAGCGTGCAAAAGAAGTTCATGTGCTTTTTTTTTCTCCCGCATTCAATGTTTTGGTTTAGTTTTGAAAATAAATAAAATAAATCTCAGCCATTTATGGTGATACACTGAGGAGAGTTTGGCGGTAGTTGAAATAGGCGAAGTCTATTAGTTTGGCGAATTATCGCTAGTATTAGCGTCGCGAGCTAACTAGCTAGTTAGGTTAGAGAGGTACTGTTTAGTTAGCGAGCTAGCCCGGCGCTTTTACTGGAAATGGGGATTGGGCTAGTCGGCTAACAAAGCTAGTTAGCGTTCGGTAATTCTAGCATGCAGCCGGGCGGGAGTGACGCGAATGCCGGAGCTCGTTGACGTGCAGTGCGTTTTGGTGTATTTCGTGCGGAGAGTTTTTGTTTGACTTCCTGCCTCTAACGAGAGTCCGTCGAAATGTTCAACAAATTCTGCGAATGGATTGAAAGCGGAATCGCGACGCTGCGCAACGAAGTGCCGGCTGCCCAAGATCCGTCCGACGGTGTCCGGTCTGACCGGAGGAAGAGACCGTTAGAGGGGTGAGTGTTTAGACTGTCAGTAGAGGGAGGGTGGGAAAAGTCTGAAAGGTTGTTTGGTGAAAAAGTAGGTTGGAAGAAAACACTCCTAAAGTACCCCAGGTGTCAAGTTCCTGACTGGTCGTACAAGAGTGTCCAGTCTTCCTTCTTCTCTCAGCAGTGCAAAGGGACCACCAGGGGATGATCCCATGCGTGATGGAGTATTATTTACACCAGTGGCATGGTGGACATAATGAACTTCAACAGCTCAGGAGAGATAGTCTTTAGTTTAAGCAGGTGTACTCAAACCTTAATTTGATGATCTCTACTGGCATCATAACTTCCATCTCAGTGTTGGGGCATTTCCAAGAACGGTCCATTTACACCAGTGTAAGGCGATATGATCCCTTACTGATTGTACGTCTACACTTGATTCGAGCTGATTTAATGTCTAAAGTATGGTTTTTCATAGCTTGATTTGAAAGTTCTCTGTTTGCCAAGTTTTCGCTGCACTGAAATGCTCTTTGTTTCTACTAAACAGCCTTTCTTGAGTTGATTTAGGTGGATTTTCTTGGTTTTGGGAAAACTCAAGGGGGTTCTTAACGCACAGAGTTGGGATCGTGTGCTCTATTGGGTCAGGATCTAATTGCATCCAAGCATCGTGTGGTCATGTATGTCTAGTGTTAGTCAGCCTGTAACATGTATACAAACCATCTGTTTGTTTGATTGACAGTTTGGAAGACGGGGATGCCGTTAACTATGAACCGGACCGATCTGTCAAGAAGTTTAGAATGGGTAAGTAGTTGTCATTTAAACCCGATTCATGGTGTTTAACCAGACTTTGATGCATAGACCCATTGGTTGTGTGCTAGGAGATTTTATGGATACTATGAAGAATGCTGCTGAAGGGATGAAGACCCATGGCTCCAGCGTTGCTTTGTGGATGCGTGACAGCGTTAGTCCAACCTTGAGGAACATGCTACCTGCTTCCCCTGGTCCACCTCGAACTCAAATAGCATCACCTGATGCCGCCAATTCATCAGGATCGGTGTGGAGAGAAAGCGAGGTGCTGAACTGTCTGTTGATGCCACACTGAGAAAGTATAGAGAATGTAGAGATTATGCTATGTTGTGGGGTTTTTGTTTATTTTATTATTATTAATTTTTTTTTTTTGTGGTAACGTTATATTTCTGTGCACTGTTCTTGGTATTCTTTACATTAAATGCTTTGTAAGCTAAAGAAGAAAGGTTTAGCATATTAAAAGGGGAAAAAAATAGTGCTTTGCCTTTCAAGTACCTACCAGAAAGAATCACCGAATTTTCCTTCTAAGGTACATTTTATATTTGCTTTGCTTTTTCTTTTGCTTTGGTCGTGTGAAAATTCTAAGACAAAAATTCATTTAAAATTATTTGGGTTTAAGTAAAAAAAAAAAAACTGCATTATCTATAGAACTTTTTATGACATTTTAAAGATTTTCATATTAATATTTGTTCTAACTTGAGCATGTTTTTCTCTCTCAGTTGATTGAAAGACAGGATGAAACCCACAAGGATATCTTTGTTGCTCCTGCTACATCTTTTGAATGGAAGACCATCGTGAAATCAGGTGACGAGGCAGATTTCTTATCCAGCATTTCTTCACTTCTGTTTACTAAATGCAGTAAATTTAAATGTAAAGACGCCCATAACCAGAGCGACATACAAAAGTGGTTTAAAGACTATTAATGAATAAATCAACAATGGTTCACCAAGTTTCCATCTAAGGACATCAGCCTAAACTCTACTGAGAGGAATTCTAGCACACTTTTTTTTTCTTTCTTTTTTTTTTCATAAAGAGATGAACAAGGAAAACAAGTGCTAGTTCAAGTGTTTTTGAAAGAGGTAGGTTAAAATCTTAAACCGATTATTTCCCTTTCAGACTCTTCAAGAACCGAAGAGTCAGTGAGTATATTGAAGGTGGGCAAACGACATGCACACGCAAGCCTTCCACCCCACGAGACGCACAAAACCAACGGCCATCCGGTTTCAACCTGCACTGCGAAACCCTGCTCGGTTCCGCGGCTCGGCCGTCCTCTTTATGTCAGAGCACAAAGATCTCCGAGGTATGTATTGTATTACTAATTATCTTCCCATATCCTGTACACGCTCTGTTTTGTAGTATACAGGTTTTGATAGGGATAAAGTGAGTGTGTCCTGATATGGGACATGGAAAACGTATTAAATAAAAGTATTTTGAATAATGCTAAATTCCCATGTTTTAGATATTTTTTTTTTTTCTAAGCAGCCAATAATGCACCTCATTCTTTGGGTTGATGACTTTATTTACTAAAAGGTCTGAAATGTCATAGTTTGTATACGTTTTTTTTTTTTTTTTATGTACTAAAATGTAATATGCAGCTTCCTTTTGTTTTCTCAGTCAATTTTCCACTCCTGGTACAAGCACGAGGAACACATCGTACACCAGTATGTATGAGAAAACCTTTCCTATTCGAGTGGTGCAGAATCCTTCTCCTGGCTCCTCTAGCCATCACTGGAGAGGCAGAACTCACTGCACAGCACAAGAGGTTTGACTCGTTCAGATCTACTCATGTTAAACCTACATGGCTGCTCGTATTCACTCTCATAGTTTGTTTATGTTCAAGTGTTTTTCTCTCCCTTTACTGTTTTTAGTCAGTACGCGAGGAGGAGAAGGAGGTATACCGGCAGTTACTAGCCATAGTGTCTGGCGGCCAGTCATCATTCTTCTCTGACAGCCTTTCTAACCCAGGGATTCGTTCACATCGCGATTTGTGAGTGTTTAAGAACTGTCATTATGCGTAATGAAGCATTCCTGTGGATATTTACTGTATTGTCTGGTCCTCAGTTCCAGTTTCCTGACCTCGAGTCGCAGGCTGCTGCAGTGTACCTCACCAGAAGGCTCAGGAACGGGGGAGTCCTTTCTCGGTTGGTCCAGTCTGTCTCCAAGTCCCCAGACCTCAAGCGCAATGCACAGTCCTTGTGCACACACCAACGGGCCCGAAACACAGCCCTGGGATCCTGATTCAGACGCCAAATACGTCTCAAGGAAAATGGGGTTAGTCGAGCACTCGGTGCCCTCACCAGCGGCTCTTCAAGACACTTCTTCTCAGGACACGCAGTCTTCTGGTGTGCATTCAGGTACTTCTCGCTGTTGTAAGAAAAAAAAAAAAGTTAAACGTTTGCTCTGGATGTAGGAGGTATTGTTGTCATTGACTTCTAAAATTGTCACTACATGATGCAGTTGTATTTGTGACACACCTGTTTGATTGCTGATGGTTCATAGGAGCATCACACCAAGCACCAAGACAGCCATTTATGATGGAGCTCTGTGCTCAGAACTACATTTACAGTACTTGTAAACACAGTCTATGGATTATGAAACTAGATTCTGGGACATGCCTAGTCTCTATAGCTTGTTGTACATTTTATTTAAGAGGTAGTCATTCTAAGAATTAGCTGCTTGATTTATATTTTTTGGTTTTTCCATTCACAGCTCACGATGGGGATTCTGTCATTTTTGTAAAGGAGCAACATGGCAAAAGAACAGACAGTTCAAGGTAAAATGTTCTCAGTCTGATTTCTTGATTTCTGGCATTTGGTGAATCACAAACTCCTGGCAAATGCAATTATTTTGGCACTGAAATTTCATGCCAGGAAATTTGTGAATTTAATCATAACGGTTTTACAAGTCTAAAAAGTAATAATAGACCAAGAAGTGCATCATGAGGTTATTAAAAATTCCTGCCTGTTGTGTCATGCTGGCTTACTCATTTGGCCTGGATGTGAACATTTAGGCAATTTGCACATCCATTATTCTCAATTACCCAGTCAATATTTGTGCCAGACGATACTCACCCTCTTGGTAGATAGTTTTTATTGCTCGATGGTGCTTGGATTAATCCTTTAAAATTCTCCGTTAAAGCATTTGTTCAATATTTGCTTTTATATATAGGCTTAACTATCATGTAACTGTATTTCTCGAGGAAGGTGTACACACAATTTGACGCTTGAACGTTTTTCTTCTCTACAAAACAGCGAAAACTAGACAGTCCTCACCAATAGCTGGGAAACATGTTCTCGAATTAAATTTAGGAAGCTAATGATTTTGTCTCTTTGCAGTGTGCCATGCTTCCAAGCTGAACTCTGGATCAAAGAACTGTGAGTCTCTTTACAGAATTATGTTGACTGTTAATAGACTTTTTAGAACATTAAGTTTCATTTGTCGTACTCGTGTGCATGCAGGACTAGCCTTTATGACGCTCGCGCTCGGGAGAGACGGAGGCTAATAGACGAGCAAGAGGCTCTCACATCTCAGCTTCTGTATCAGGTGAGCTTGGAGCCTCTACTTTTACATATACCACTTGTATTTGCTGCATTTCTCTTTTCTAACCCATTTTTCCTTGTTTCATGTGTGCGTAATCAAATAGCGTCTTTCCGGCGAGGGTAGAGCTGATTTAAAAAGTGTGGAGCTGAGGGTGAGGGTCCCTCTGGAAAAGGAGGTTCCTGTGACGCCTGTCATTGTGGAACCAGAGACTGAAGCAAAAGAACAGGAATTCCCAGAGTTGACTGAGGTGTAAAAAAAATTCCATGCTGAACTTTCTGGTTAAACAGCCAAAGATCTGGCCATTATTTCTGTATAATCGAAAAACCATATCACAGCGTAATTCATCATTGTACATTTAAGCAATGCATCCAATTCTAGATAAAACAACTAGTTCCAGAGGTTGAGCTTGAATGATTATCCTGCTTCCACATAATTACTAAACCTGGTGGTTAAATATTAAGTTAAATGAGGTGTCCTTAAGCAGCTAAATCAACAAATTATGCTGAACTGAAATAAATGACCCCTATCCTAGATTACGTGTTAACGAGTGTGTTGCACGCAGGCCATGGAAAACGAAGTTAGCCAGGCACTAAGAGGAATAAATCAGGACGCGGTGCTCAGCGAGGGATTCCGCCAAACGATCACCAGGAAAGACCTTCAGACTCTCAGCAACCTCAACTGGCTCAATGACGAGGTCAGTCCGATAGGAACATACTCAGCAAACCCTCATCACACATTGGTGACTTTCACTGGAAAGAATTGAAGAATAAGAAATATAGCCATAGTTGGAGTTGTGACGCATATATATCGAGCAGGCATAACATTGTGACAGGTGAAGTGAATAACCCTGATTATATCTTCATCATGGCACCTGTTAGTGGGTGGGATTTATTAGGCAGCAAGTGAAACAGGGTTGGTTCCCGGTCTGCAGTGTTCACTATCTATTAAAAGTGGTCCAAGGAAGGAACAGTGGTGAACCGGTGACAGGGTCATTGGCGGCCGAGGCTCATTGATGCACGTGGGGAGTGAAAGCTGGCATTTGTGGTCTGATCCAACAGACGAGCTCCTGTAGCTCATATTAGTGAAGAAGTTAATGCTCGATGAGTCAGGACTGTTTTGGCAGCAAAAGGGGGACCAACACAATATTATTAGGCAGGTGGTCATAATGTTATGCCTGATCACTGTATCAAGAATGTGACCAATGTGTGTTTTTTTTTGTTTTTGTTTTTTATTTTTTTTTTATATATATTAATATATATATATATATAAAAAATAAATAAATAAAAATACTAAATAAACTGCTCCACCTTTTCATCTACAGGTGATAAACTTCTACATGAACATGCTGGTGGAGAGGAGCAAGTTGCCCCGCTTGCCCTCCGTCTACACGTTCAACACGTTTTTCTTTCCCAAGCTACGCAGCTCAGGCTACTCAACCGTACGCCGCTGGACCAAGAAGGTGGACATTTTCTCTGTGGACATTATCTTGGTGCCTGTCCACTTAGGAATGCACTGGTGTCTCTCTGTAAGTTGGGAATGAGTACAGACACACAAATGTATAAAATGTGTAGTTTTGGTGGATCTCCAGTGCAGCGGCATCAGTAATAAATTGGATGTTATGACAGACAAATTGAAGTCGACGAGTTGTTCAATGCCATGTGTAATCATCATTAAAATATTTTCCATTGCTGCTGTACTGGTCTTGTGCTATCGCACCTCTAAAGTTGTTCTACTCAGTATGTTGTGTTGCTGATTACTTATTTTTCTGTAGTTTTACATCATTATTCTGATCCTTCTTTCTCTCTCATCCATCAGGTAGTGGATTTCCGCAAAAAGACCATCACGTACTTTGATTCCATGGGCGGGAGCAATGACGAAGCTTGTCAGATTTTGCTGTAAGTACTTTTCCAGAGTAAGAAAAGGAACTGGGGTTGCAGCCAGTGGCTGTGTTGTGATTTTTCTTTTTTTTTTTAACCCAAAACCTTTCCTTTTTTTCCCCCGTGTTAAACCTGTGTCATAAATTTGCCATCTGGATCTTTTTTTATGTGGAAAATAAACGATGTACTTCAATCCCACAGAAAATATTTGAAGCAGGAACGCGAAGACAAAAAGAAGCAAGCTTTTGATACCTCAGACTGGATCCTTCATAGTAAAAAACGCAACGTGAGTTCTGCAATCAAACGCGGGTTCTGATGCCCAAAACAGTATGGAAGAATTATGCCAAATTAAAGTAAACCAATTCATCTGCATATGTTTTTTAGAAAGAAAATAGAGGCTTATGTGATATGATTCTTCTTTTAGTTTAAAAGCCACATTCTTTTAATATTTTTTACTCTTCACGGTGCATTGTGGAGTTCTGACAGTTAATACCTGTGGTTTGCTTTCGTAATGCTGTTCAGATCTCGAGGCCAAAATCAATCTTTTTTAAAAATTTTTTTTTTTCAACCTTTCAGGAGATTCCTCAGCAAATGAATGGCAGCGACTGTGGGATGTTCACATGCAAGTATGCCGAATACATCACCAAAGACAAACCAATCACATTTACACAGGTACCTCTGCTCACTGTGGCTTCTGAGGGGTTGTGGTTTGAAATTCTTGTTTGTTGGACCCGTTTAAGCACCGTTTATTTCTTCCAGAAACACATGCCGTATTTCCGGAGACGGATGGTGTGGGAGATCTTGAATCGGAAACTTCTGTGATTGGTCTTTTGAGGACTCAACCGGGGAAAACAAGGACATGAAGCTCTTTCTCAGAGGGTTTTTTTTTTATTCAGATTGATACCTCACTTTGATTGGACACTTGACTAAGAAATAGAAGTGGTGCAATCACACTTTCTCTCAGCTTTTGCTTGATGCTCAGCCTGCTTGAATTTTTAATGATGTCTTCAATGGGACCCTGCAATTTTTTTTTTCCTGATAATTCAGTCACGTTCCCTTCAACAATATTCATCCAGCTACCCAACATGCTTTAGCTTTTTGATTAGAATTCTCTGCATGATTCCCGCCCTTCCGTCCCTGCTAGTATCATTTATTAGGAATTTATAAAAGTATGCGCCACCAACTTTTTTTTGTTTCGAAGCAGAGTTGAGAAGAATGTTCTGGAGTCATAACTGATGTTTTAATAGTGTAGGGTTTTTTGTTTTTTTTGGGCATCAAAAACATTGGGGTGGGGGGTTACTGATGCAGAAGGAGGCAGCTTTGGACCAACAGCAGCTCAATCTGACAATCTCTGTTTTTGTAAACTAAAAAAAAAAAAAACGTAACACTATTTTTGCTCAGGCCTTTGTATTTTACAAAACATTATCAATTTTATATATATATATATTACAAAATGGCCAAATTGCATAAGTCAAAATATGCAAGAGTTACAACTATATAATATATATATATATATATATATATATATATATATATTAGTTTTTTTTGTTTGTTTGTTTGTTTTTAAGGCAGGTTCATTCAGGCAGGGCTCCATATGGACAGCCAATAAACAATTTCTAATGGTTATTTTTTCTGTAGGATGGGACAAGCAGCAGAGTGGCAAATTGGATCTGCACGAATTTATCTAGAGAGGTCAGTGTAGGGCAACTCAACCTGTAAATAGAACCAGCAGTACAGCATCCTCCTGTTTTCTATTGACTCCAGAGGATACTCGCCTCTCTTAATGTAAGTGTACTATATTTAGATACTTGCAGCCGTTTCGGGGTTTTTTCTGTCTCCACTATATTTGCAATTATATGTACATACCGTGTCGGCACAGATTAATTGAAGTCATATTTAATACATTTTTTGTACCTTTTATTAATGTTTTGTATGTAGATCTGGTCTTTCCAGAAATAAAAAAAACCTGAGGCTGTATGTCCTGGATTGATCTACTGTACAATAATTGTTTTCTTTTTATTTATACAGGGCAGTGTGTGTCATCTGACCTCATGACACTCAGGTCATTGATACAGTCACAACATTGTCCCTTAGTCTGACTGGTTCATGTGTTCTGATCAAACCTTCACGCCTTTTTTGTGTGTTACTTCTTTAGTGAAGTGAAGCTCATGCCCCTCTAGCTAAGATGAGAACATGGCATGCCCTTTAGCGTGGCAGTTAAAGCGATGGGGCCCTTGAGAAATGCATCATGAGAAGCCCTGTTGCACAATAGAGAGGCCTATCTTTGGAAGGCAAACCTCAAAAGCTGTCTTTTTCCTGAGCTATTGGTGCTGCATGAGTAACCAAAAAAAACCTTGGTATGCAAAAACTATACTTCTAGGAACTAATTCAGAAAACTCATGTCATTGAGTGAAATCCACCATCTTGCTGAATATAACAAAGTATATTGTAGAAACCCCTCCAGGGGGGTCTACATTTTTAATCCAAAAAGGGAAGGAATCTCATAGGTCAGCAGGAATCTGCCATAGCAAGGTCTTGAACCATGAAAAGGTTGGGGGCCAACTGCTGGAATGAAATTTCTACTCCTGTGACATTCAGATGCCTTCACGAGGACAGACATTTTATGAAGTGACAAGAAAACGGCGAAAGACGCTGTTACTTTTGTTAGAAGGTCTTGGCATGTGCCTACCTGATCCCTGGCGGTTAGCAGTGAAGTAGAGTTAACTCACAGCTTTGGTTTTAATCATCAGTGGGTGGGATTGGTACCTTCTGGAGCAGGCAACATTGGGATATTTGGGAATGGGATGTTTTATAATCTACACATCTTTACTCATAACGAACAGTCAGACTTGCCATCATAGGGTAGATATTCTCCTGGGCCAGGTGGTGGCCTGGTGATCCAGTGATGCCCTGTATGAACAAAAGTTTGTGGACACATGACTGTGTGTGTGTGCTTTCTGAACATTTTCCATTCTATATTTAGTTCACATTTGCTGTTATAAAAGTCTAGTGGAACATCTGGAGATTTTTATATGTGCTTGTGGAGATTTGTGCTCATTCAGCTACATGGGTGTTGTGTAAAAAGGAAAAGGAGGACGGGGCAGTCAGTGTTGCAATTCGATCAAAAATATGTTTGTTTCTAGCAGACCACTCAAGATTTTTCCATTCTAGCAAATGTAAAGCATATCTTCATGTGCACAGGGGTGCCGTCATGCTGGGGGAAAAAAGTTGTTTAATGCTACTTCATCCAAAATCATAATATACAACTGTGTGCCTCCTACTTTGTTGTAACAGTTTGAAGAAGAACCACACATGGAAGAAAAAGTCAGGTGTCCCAATACTATCATCTTTTCTAGTTTATGAAAAAGTAGCCCAATTTATTCAACCTTTTAATGGTCATGAACAGGGTTTGTCCCGGGCCTGAGTGCAACTCAGTGTAACTCTGAGTGTAATTCATGGTTGTTGTTTTTTTAAAGAAATGGATGTGAAGTATCACAAAAGTATGCAGAAGACCATACTATGCTGGCATTTAATTTTAGGAAAGTTTTCTGAAAAAGACAATTTAACTTTAAATAAGAAAAACAAAATATCTCAAAAGAGTCTGACCTCGGTTCTGAGACAAAGCAGCATTTTAGGGACGGAGGCAGAACAGCACGTATATGATCTTGATTCCACTATTAAACTCTGGCCTTAGTTAAAAATGGCGACTGCGAGTCACTTCAAACCGCTGGGTGATGCCGACGTTTACAACACAACGTGTTTTCCACCGTATTCTGAACCGCTTTAGAGTCACGCTTAAGCAGCTGGTTCCACGTTTAATTAAAACCGTTTGATATACGATTAAAAAAAATGCAGCAAAAACCTTTTGAAAAAGAAAAACATTGCATTTTTTTCTATGTACAAAAAACCTACTTCTAAAACACTTTTTTAAAGCAGTCACATATTTAAAACAGTTGGGGGAATGAAAAGAAAAATACTTGGGGGGGAAAAAAAAAATCAACTATATACTACTGTCCTAAAAATGATAGTGTTTTGTCCTTTATGCTGGATGACCAAATTAAAGCTGGATTTTAAGTGGGGAAAAAAGTGTGTGAGAGAGAAACTGTGTGTGTTTGTATATGTGTGAACATTTGCTAGCTTTCCTCGCCCTCGTCTCGAGTGCATCGCTTCCTTCATGTTGTTTTTAATGCTGCCAAAAGAGGTTACATTTTCCATTGCTTGGTCTTTGCACCCTTGAAAGAGTCTCCAGTAGAATTATTGTCTGTTTCCTTTAAATGACTAGGGGACAGGCTCCTTTAGATGTCAGTGTCTCTCCTTTGATGTCCAAAGCAGCAGAAAGTGGAGACACATTGACTGCTTTTTCCTGCACGGATGAGCTGCGGGACAAAAGAGAGACGCCGTCATTTGAAGTGCTCGAGGAAGCAAATTGGAAGTGTTGCGTCCAGTCTGGTTCAGATCTGGATTTGTTTGTGTGGTCGGGGAAAAAAAAAAAAAAAAAAAAAAAAAAAAAAAAAAGGGTCTGCCATAGAAATCCCTTTGAATGGGCTCGTACTACGAGGTGGTATCAAAGTTTCGAGACTAGCCCACCGCAGATCCGGTCGCTTTCGCCAAACGTCCTCGTTCGGACGCCTTAAGATCAGTAGAACCTCGCTATTGACATTCTGGGCCCTTTCTTTCAGTGCTCTTTCGCTCTGGAAGCACGCATGCCACTCAAAAACAACTCATTGCAGCATCAACGTAAACTTCACGTTTGCTTTTCGGACCAATTTGCTGTACATGATGGTAACGCACTTGGTCAAAAACGCACCAATGTACACAGGACGTTGTCTTTTGGCACACTGACATGAATTTCGGTGTTCCCTCTGACTGTGCGGGTAGCCTTGTGCTGCCATCTGCTGGCGTGTTACAAAACTAGTCTAGAAACATTTTGATACCACCTCATATAACATGCAAATGAGCAATCAGCCAATCGTATGTTAATAGTACAGTGTCTAACATCTCACACACACACACACAGGGCCAAGAGCTTTGCTTAATATTAAAATCAGTCAGTTCATTCGATCATTTCAGTGATTTTGTGTCCTTAATGATTTCTTAAAGTGGAATGGGGAGTCATATACAGAATCTTACGTTTTAATATATTTTTGGACATGAATGTGTATCAAATTATTCCCAGTAGTCTCTTCTTTTCATTTCATAGCTTTTCTCTTGGGTGCACTGCTTCAAGTAGTGTCTGTTTATGTTGAAGTTTCCATCCAATCGTATTTCAGCGGTCACGTCCCGTGTTGGGGCATCGAAGGAATCTGCGTCGAGTCTTTAGAATCAGCAGTGCCTGTAGTGTAAACTGCATGTTTCTTGAAGGCTATTGCTTCAACCAATCAGATTTCCAATTGATCACTTTCTAAAGGTAATATTGATTCTTCTGCTAGAGATGATGTATGTGGGCAAAGGAGACTTGAATTGGGTTCATTGGGTTTCTTGTTTTAGTAACGGCCTTCATTTCCCCTGCAGAAGACCTGTTTATGTAGAATATTGATGAGGTATTACACTTCTGAAGGCCTAAGTGTGAATTTCACAGCCTACCACTGCATATAGTGGTACTGGAAGCTGATGCTACAGTGAATCAAATAATCATACTTACAACATACAATAGTGTTGAGCCTGAAAAGGAACCCGGAATGAAGAAAAAAAACAACAAAACAAAAGACTAAAACTGATTTCTCCATGAACAACAATACCTTGTCTTCATTTGCCATGCTGGTAGGAGTATGCTGGATGCTCTGTGGTCGCCTCGATGGTAACCTGGGGCTGCTGGACACCATTTTCCTACAATTTTATAAACGAGTGAGCAAAAAATAAACACTCTAAGAATAAACACTTTGTAATCTTGGTTACTGTTGCTGCTTTACCTCGACTGAGACACTGGCAGGAGGCACTTGGGTGTACTGGGGTATGTATGTCCCTTGCATAGCTGTGTTTGCAGGTATATACTGACAACACAGAGAAAAGACGTATAACAATTATATATGGGATACAACATGATGATGGGTGGTGTTTCACTACAGGAAAATAATAAACAATGGCAAATGATGTTATGTGCATCCAGAAATAAATTATTCACCAACAACAGCATGTCCTGCAGTTTTGTACATGTAATAATGAATGATGTAATGTGTTTTATGGAGTTATGGCTGGCTATCTATCTATCTGTCTATCTATCTGTCTGTCTATCTATCTATGTCTGTCTGTCTGTCTATCTCTATCTCTCTCTGTCTGTCTGTCTATCTATCTATCTCTCTATGTATCTCTGTCTGTCTATCTATCTATCTATCTATACATACATACATACATACATACATACACACACAAAACTATTGACTTGTCATTCTTCCAAGAAGCAATCAACTCCTGAAGTCTCTCACATGAGAACTGTTCCTATAATTCCATCACTATAAATAAATCATTGAGCATCCGTGAAGTGGACATTGAGTCGAGTGTCGGAGGACTCACTGTGCCAGTGCTGCCCAGGGACAGATGACTGAGCTGCTGGGTCAGTGGCATCATGGCAGCAGGCTGGATGGACAGTGTGTGATCCATGGTAGGTGTTAGGAGCGTTCCCTGCGGATATGCCAGCGAGTAAATGAGGGGAAAGTTGATTAAACCCGTACGGTACGAGCGCTCGTTTGATGGACGGCATGCTGCTTTAATGTAAACTTACCGTGGGCTGCATGAGGTACGACTGATGGTGCATCCAGGAAGGATTGTGTACCTGTAGAACGGGGAAAGCGTTCTGTTTATCGCTCAAGGAAGCATGACAATCGATTTGCATGAATAGAGAAATACAAAAATGCCTTTTATCGGTTAATCAAAAAATATATCTCCGAAACTAAAAAGCAGTTTTGAAATAATTTATTTCTCTTTTTTTTTTATAAATAGCTAAATTACTCTTTTAGGCCAAAGTCTTGAATTATTAACAAATAAATGCCCAGAAATTGACACCTTGAAAGGGAATTTATCAACTGGATCAAAACAGATACACAAAAAGGCAAGAAAACTAGAACTAATTAGACCTGATCTTGGAATAAAACAAAAAATGAACAATAGTCATTATAGAAAATTAAAATAAAATAGAATAATATATATATTTTAAATGCAATGCATGCTGGGAAAGCCAAAAAAAGTTTCATTTCACACACAGTACTAATGGTGGAACAGTTTCATGTAGAACCCTGTGATTTGGGGAGGTGGTATGTAGTGTCTCTACTGGGCCTCTGGGCAAGACCCTTAACCTCACAACTGCTCAGTTGTATAAATTAAAGTCAGTTTTAAGAATCCCTTTTGAAAAATCCTTTTATTCACATTTGAGAAAAGACTGATATACATTATGAATTTTAAGAGTATGGTGAAAGAGTATGGTGAAAATATAAAAAATAGCCCTGGCCTTCTTTAACAAACATTACAAATAATTTTGGGAGCCTGAAAACCTGCACAGTCTTCATAACATTCTATGGTTTTATATTTGCATTGACACACACACACACACACACACACACACACACACACACACCCAGACTGGGCCACAAGAGATGTGTAAATGTGAGGCATGGGAACAAGCCTGACCTGGTACGTTGAAACCGGGGAATGCATGTATGGAGAGACAGAGGTTTGTGTGATCATTCTGTTGGGAGCGATGCAGTAGGGTGAGGAGTAGAACCTGCAGGGGGAGACACACGCACAAACAAAAACATGCCATGTTCACGTTTGGAAGATTCTCCATAATCTCACAGAGGATTCTGGGTTAGTGTAAGTATACAGTATATCTGACTGCTACAAGCTCACCCATTCTGTAGGGCAGGGGTGGGGTCATAGGTCAGCATCATTCCACCCTGTAACGAGGAAAAAAGCACGTGTGAGGAGTTGAAAAAGTTTGTGGACGCCTGGCCATGGCACTCGTAGGAGAGTATTCCGCGAAATCGCAGAATTTAAAGCGCACAATTTCCCTTCACTGAAACTAAAAAGCCCAAATCTGTTCCAGCATGACAATAACCCTGTGCACAAAGCCGGCTCCATGAAGACACGGTTTGCCATATAAGGACTGGAGGAACTCTGACCTCAACCCCTATAAACATCTTTGGGATAAAGCCAATCGTTGACTGCTCCAAAATCTAGTGGAAAGCCTTCTCGGAAGCATATCAAAACATACTCGATTCTGCATGCTGGAACAATTGTGATGTTGGGAATAAAACATGACGATTTATGGAGACCATAAATGTTAAATATCTCCTCACTAAAGAGTATATCGGGAAACCAGTGGGAGGCCATCAGGGCCAGCAAGGCCGTCAGAATCACTGCCTGACTTTTTAATATATTTTTGTCCCAATAGTCCATTCTCTTCATATATTTAATACGTTTCTGTCAGGTGCACTGCTTTAAACAGAAATGAAAAGTGGAGACTCTTGAAAGCTTAGTATCCATGTTGCTTGAAGCTGTTGCTTTAAGCAATCCGACTGCGAGTTGGCAACTCCAAGGTCCCCGAGTCGGAGCCACTAATCAGAGCTCACAAACGACATCTGTAGCAATCTGCACAAGCTCAAGTTTATGCATGTGGATTTAATAGCTGCTTTTTCACTCCGTTATGGCTGACAGAGGAGAAGAAATTGACCTGGTCGCAGATACACTTTCAAGGACATTTACAAGATGGACTTCTTAAGAAAAGCTGGATGTCGTGAGGCAACGTGGGTCAAAATAGTTCAAAACCGCTAAGCTTTTTCATGACCCGTTTTTATTTCCTGTAGAATTTGCACTAAAACACACAGTTTGACTTTCCTTAGGAAATGACCTACATCAACTGTAATGCATGGGGAAAAACACAAAATTACACAAGCACAAAAATAAAATAAAAGAGGTTAATATCGATGCTTCTGCTGGAGATGATGTATGCGGGAGATGCAGTTGTGGCTTCAGTGCAAGGACACTTCTTGAATTGTGCTTATTGGGTTTCTTGCTTTAATAATAGCATTCATTCTAACTGTATAAGATTCGTGTCTGCGCTTTGTTATTCTGCGTTTCTGTATAATATTGATGGTTTCTATAGCCGTGGTGTTCTAATGATGGTATTAAGAGGTGGATTGATCAGTGAAGGCCAGGGTGTGAAATGCACAATGCAAGAAACACATTTTTATATTTGTATATTTATGTGGCGCGTCAATCATTCCGTTACCATAGAAACAATCGTACATTAGAATGAGCACGTTCATGTAAATATGGAATATGGATTCCAGCCACTTTCTGATCGATCATATATATCATATATAGCAATTTATAAAAAAATATATATATTTTAAGATGTTTGATTATCTCTTAATCTCTAAATACGGCTTTCAGTACTGTAGACTTTTAATTCTATTCACTTTCATTGCTAGATTTCCATAATGGATGAAATCCCCTGCACAAACCTTTGACATGTCGGTGCACATAAAGGACATTGTGAACATGTCATGTTTAACTATTATTTCTCACCGTCTCTCCGTCTCTCATCCATGGCCGACCGTTTAGAAGATATTTGCCCTGACTCTGACGTTTCCTCTGTCCCCCGTCTGCAAACTTGCACAGCAGAGGTTCTGTGGGCACTGGGCAAATGACAACAGGACATTAATAATAATACAAAAGCTGCATCTAAAAAAAAAATATATATATATATACACACACACATGAAACAACTACAATCGATTCTATAAGTAAATAAATCACGTGCAACTGAAATGGTCCAATACCTGCTACTCCAGGTGGTGTCTTGATGTATTTGCCATTGAAATGCTGAATAACGGTCTCACATTTTTCCGTCGATTCCATCCTGTTTAGAGTTTTAGACGTTATAGACCAATGTGCTATGCAGTAATTCGTTATTCCCAGAGGATTTCGTTTGTGTTAGAAATCCGAGGCCGGATTTACCTGGCAAAGCCGACTCCTCTACTGGCACCGCTGGCATCGCGGAGAATGCGTGTGGAGATGACCTGGCTGAAGGGCTTCAGCATGCTCTCCAGCTCCTGCTCGTCCATGGACAAGGGCAAGTTGGAGATATAAAGGTTGGTAGGGTCCTGCTCCTGTTGCTGCAAAAGAGATTGTGCTGAAGATTCAGAGTTTCTGCTCAGCATTTTTTTTTTTATACTAACGAAATCATAATAGAAAAGAGAAAAGATAAACAATAATTCGCGGCATGAAATACAGTTAGTGGGGAATGAGGATGGAGGAAACCTTTGAGTTGAATCTTAAAAGTATGAATTTGAACAGAATATGATATAAGGAAAAGTTGAATACTCAAGAGGGTGACAGTAAATATACGCATTAGTTTTTAAAGGTGACAGATGGAAGAGTTGCATGTAAAAGATTGATGGTTGAGAAAAGTGGATAAACGAAGAGTTTAAGTTGACAGATGAAGAGAAAGTCAGACAGATGAGTTACGAATGAAAGAGTGATGTATGAAGGTTACATTTAAGTTGGATAGAAACGAATGAATGATGAATGAAGAGTTTAAGTTGGATATAAAAAAAAATGATTGATGAAGGAAGAGTTTGACTTAAATAGTAAAGAATGACGAAAAAGCCTGAGTTGTGAAAAAAGAATGATGGATATATTTAGAGTATGAGTTGGATATTAAAAAATGATTGGTAAAGGAAGAGTTTGACTTAAGTACTAAACATTGACAGATGAAGAAAAAGCCTGAGATTCCTGAGAATGATGTCAAAGGTGCATGTCAAAGAATGATGGATGGAGGTAGAGTTTGAGTTGCGATAAAAGAATGACGAAAAAGTATATTTTAAGTTGCATGTCAAAGAATGATGGATGGAGGCAGAGTTTGAGTTGAGTATAACAGAATGACAGACGAAGAAAACGTCTGAGTTGCGAATAAAAGAATTAGTGATGAAGGCGGAGTTTGAGTTGAGTATTCAAAAATGACGGATAAAGAAAAAGCTTGAGTTGTGAAGAAAGAACGATGGATGGAGGCAGATTTTGAGTTGGATATCAACGAATAAGTGATAAAAATTGAGTATTAATGAATGACAGATGAAGAAAGTTAGGCATAAAAGAATAATGGATATACAGTAGGTCGAGTTTAAGGAATGGAAGACTGATGGAGTGATGAAAGATTTTGAGTTGGTTGTCAAAAAATGAGTGATGAGTGAACAGTTTGATACGTTGATTGACAGATGAAGGAAAGGTTTGAGTTGAGCATAAACGAATGAGTGATGATAGAAGTGTCTGAGTTACATGTAAGAGGGTGGCAGAAGAAAGGAGAGTTTGAGTTGATGAAGAAAGATTTCGAGTTATGTGTAAGAGGATGGAGGATGAAGGAAGCGGTTGAGAAGAGTACAACAGAGGGACTGATGAAAAAAGTGTTTGGGTTGTATGTAAAAGAAAGACAGACGACAGAAGAGTGTGCGGCGTGTAAAAGAGAGCGGTGAATAAAGAAGAAGTGAGGAGCAGCTGAGACTGAGGGATGAAAGAAGAGGTTAAGTTGAATATTTTAGGACGACAGACGAAGGAAAATAAAAGGAAGAGATTGAGACTAACGGAAGAAGGTTTCTGTTTTGTTGAAGCGGATCGAATGACGACAGAGTTGGAATTCTGGATGGATGTAGGAAGTGTACGAGTCGTAGCTTAGAGAATCTCGGATATAAAAAGTTCGAGATTTGAATTCTATGAAAGAAGGTGAGGTAAGAATTCAGGTTAAAGAGAAGAGCGTGCAGATGAGTTGAATGTGATGGCGTGAAGGACATTTCTTGTGGAATATAAACTAAGATCTAGCAAGAAGAAAGAGTTCGAGATTCGAGAGACAGGACTGAGACACAATTAATATAAATATGGTGTGTGTGTGTGTGTGTGTGTGTGTGTGTGTGTGTATCTGGATATGTATTCCATTGGCATGGCAGCCAGAATTAAGTCCAGACATTTATACAATGACTAATGGCTTCTAGATAAAAGGTGTCAAAATAACTGGCTTGGAGATGTTCAGGCTGTCAACTTATTACCATATGCACATCCTAATTGACTCTGGAATATGACAGCCCATAGCATAACACGGACTCTCACCTGCTAATAAATACATCCGCGATGCATGTTTTTGCATAGCCTCAGCCAATTAGTCCTATCTTCACATTACGATGCAACAGGAGTTGGCTTTTTTTTTTTTTTACCTCCGCGCGCCCAGAAGGACGTCCGCGCACCTCTTTCTGCATGTATCACGCGGTATACACGTGGTATGTTAGCCGGCGTCCCGGCTACGCTCGGTGTCACTTACCCAATCCTGACTCAAAGAATTGTAAAGACAGCTGGGACGTGGCGGACCTGCAATTCACCCTGACACCGCTTTGCATATTAATTATTCGAAGATGAAATTAAAAAGCTGTAAATGCATTTCCGCTTCATCTCCATGTCATGAATAATGGATGCGCAACTGCAGTGACCTGCGGTGAAGGTGATTTTTTTTTTTCCGTTCTTTCCTTTCCCCTCTCTCTCTCTTTCTCGCAGAGATCTCATCGCATCTTCAGACGATTCGCTTTTGCTTATGCAGGAAAATGGGAGGTGCTCGGAAGCCTCAGGCACTTGCCACACACGCCTTACATTCCTAAATAGGTCAGAGTGCTAAGAGACTCCGAAGATGGTTGTAATTAAGTCTGGAGTGAAACGTCATGACGAGTCTGGCTTCTTCTTTTCTTTCTTTTTTTTTTTTTTGTGAGACAGAGGAAAAAGGCTACACTTCCAAACTTGTGCACACTTTAATCTTATATACACGTATTCATAATAGAGAGGAACACTCATAGGACGAGACCTAGAGAGAAAAATGTGACATACACAGAAAAGAGAGACAGGAAGAAGGAGAAAGTGTGACAATGGAAATGAGGGAGAGAGGGAAAAAAAAGAGAGAGGAGTAATAGAGAGAGAAATGGACTCTTAAAGCGGAAACAGGACCCTCTGGCACTCCTTGTTTGCTCTCAGCAAGTTCAGTGGTGAACATGCCCGGGCCTAATGGAGTTGACGACACTATTTTCACGGACTGGCACCCTCTCACATACACCCTCATACACACCCACACACACACACACACACACACACACACACACACACACACACACAC
>JAAIIK010000037.1:2194333-2253628 GCA_014706435.1 Silurus glanis
ACACACACACACACACACACACACACACACACACACACACACACACATATACACACATACAGGCCATGGTCTAAAGAGCAGCCCCAGAAAACATCACTCTTCACCTATTATTCCTCTTTTTCTCCCAAGCAACTTAAAACGTGCTACTACCTTAGGTTAAAAAATACATTAGGAAAAGAATTGCTGGCGTTTACTGCTGCTTCGGACATCTTTATTTCAAGATCGTCTTTCGTTTGAATGTTATGTTGGATCGAAATGAAGATTCTCTTTAAATGAAGGACATTGACCCAACTTTCTTATTAAAGAAATACTCACTCTTTTTATATTGGATTTCCTGTATTAGGAAAAAGATTTCCTCAAAATTCACTTACACTCGAAGTCAGAGGGCAGTTGTTGGGCTGGTCAACAAACGTTTATTTACATTTACACCGATCAGGCATAACGTTCTGTCAACCTGCCTAATGTCTGTGGCTACGCAGCCCCGTGTGCAACAAAAACTGCGATGCACTGTGTATTCTGACACCTTTCTATCTGAACCAGCATTAACTTCTTCAGTACTTTGAGCTACAGGAGCTCATCTGTTGGATCGGACCACACAGACCAGCCTTCGCTTCCCACGTTCATCATTGAGCCTTCAGCCGCCCGTGACCCCGCCGCCGGGTTAACCGCTGTGCTTTGATAGACACTGGCCGCTGCAATATGGGAAATGCTCCACAAGAGCTGCAGTTTTAGAGACGCTCTGACCCAGTCGTCTATCCATCACAATTCGGCCTCGTCAAACTCCTTACTCTCGCCCATTTTTCCTGCTTCTAATGCATCAGCTTTGAGGACAAAATGTTCGCTTGCTGCCTAATATTTCCCACCCACTAACAGGTGCCATGATCAAGATATAAGTCAGTGTTATTCGCTTCACCATAATGTTATCAAGTCAAGTCAAGTGAAGTTTATTTCTATAGCGCTTTTCACAACAAACATTGTCTCAAAGCAGCTTTACAGAAATCAACAGTCAAGGTGAATGGTGTGTGTTTATCCCTGATGAGCAGCCGTGGCGACTGTGGCAAGGAAAAACTCCCTTAGATGTAATGAGGAAGAAACCTTGAACCAGGAACAAAGACTCAAAAGGGGAACCCATCCTCATTTGGGTGACATCAAGAATGTTATGCCTGATTGGTGTAGATCAGTGGTCCCCAACCTTTTTTGCGCCACGGACCAGTTTAATGTCGGACAATATTTTCACAGACCGGTTTAATGACGGACAATATTTTCATGGACCGGCCCTTAAGGTGTGGCGGATAAATGCAACAAAATAAAACAATACGACCGGCATAAAAACTGGTATTAATGTTATTAATATTAATTTTGCTCGCAATTTAGCGGTAATGTATGATGTGTTAGCGGCCGGAGCAGCCCTTTAAGAAGGTAGAGGATGGAGGTAAGACTTGTGACCGAGGCATCATGACATGCTTTAAGAGTGAGTCATAGACAGATGTGGAGGAGAGAATCCGGTAATTTTCCAAAATAAAACATCGTTCAGAATCAGATAATAAATAAAACAGAAATAATGTAAGTTATGTATTCTTTCCGTGCGGCCGGGGGGTTGTGGATCACTGGTGTAGATGATGACCCATATCCAGTGCGATGTACAAAAGTCTCTATCAATGAATACATTAACACTGGTTCAGTAGGTTGCAGACTTAAAATACCATCAGCTTGAAAGTTTATTGGGAAGAATTATAGCACTTTTTAAATACATAAATACATAAAATAACGAGTGATAGATTAAGTGTTTCAGGATGAGACAGGTCTTCACCCATCATTTGAAGATAGACAGTGAATCAGCTGTTCGGACATCTAGGGAAAACTCATTCCACCACCTCGGTGCCAAAACAGAAAACTCTCTTAAATTCAATTCGATTCGTTTTTATTTATACAGCGCATTTTAACAATGGACATTGTCTCGAAGCAGCAATACAGAGATAATGTGGTATAAGCATAAGTTCGTTCCTTATGATTGTAAGTTTGTCCCTGATAAACAAGCCAGTGGTGACTGTAGCATGGAAAAACTTCCTGAGAAGGCATGTTGAAGAAACCCTGAGAGGAACCAGACTCAAAAGGGAACCCATCCTCATCTGGGTGGCTCCGAATGCCCATTCATTATAGTTTTATTATTGTTAAGGTGTGCAGTGATGGACGATTAAATGCAAACTGTGGTCCTGAGCCATTGTAGTAGACTGTTGTTTTTAATTACAGTCCACATCCGTCCTCAAAGTTGTTGAGTTGCTCAGTAATTTCATGGATTTTTAAACCAACAAACCTACAAGACTCTTTTCGCTTTTTCAAGAAAAAATCAATTGTGACTGCTTTCGGTTGAGATTTTCTCTCATTCCTCCCTCCTCCTAATACATTTACCGTTAAACTGGTGTAGTTTTTAATTGGAATTTTTTTCCACATCTATTGAACCAACATCCCTGAAGTAAACTAGTGAGTTATGCATGATTATTCCCACCTCAAGCCAAGTATTTTTGGAAATGTAAGTAACTGAGTGAGTGATTGAGTAAAAGCAGTAACAACTGCCTTTATACTTCTATTATGAAAGGCTTCGGGCAAACCAGCATTCTTTCTTTTCTCAGTACATGGAAATGTGTTGAAATTCTCTTCAGTGGTAATGACACACACTGTACAAATGCAACGCTAGAATTTAGGATAGTGTTTTGGAGTGTTTTGTTAACGCCGTCGCTGTGGATTGATTCATATTGGAGAACTGTAATCTCTTACCTTCGCCATCTGAGCCTGAACTCCAGTAGCCTTAAGTGCTGTAACAGCTTTCTGGGCAGATGCAGGACTGTCAAAGTCAACAAAACCATAGCCTATTTACACACACACACACACACACACACACACACACACACACACACACACACACACACACACATTCACATAAATAAACAGGGTTAGATATCAGATTTACAGTCTGTTTAATTGTGACAAGTACTCAAATCCTGCATAATCTGCATAATACATAGTCAACTACTGCACGTGTACCGAATCATTTCTAATTAATGATATTCAGCAGCTTCTGGTTCAAGTCAGTAAGGTTAAGCTACTAGTGTTTCCTGATCGGCTCGAGCTGACAAGCTGCACCACATGGACAAAGAACTGTGCCCGCGCACACACACACACACACACACACACACACACACACACACACACTAATACAGACTCAGTAATGTTTCAGGTCAACAGATGTGGAATTACTCAACAGCGAGCTCAGCGCGGTTACATCATGACGCACACATTTGCCACAGATGAAACGAGGCTTTGACGCCAACTCGGCTGAGAACGTCAAGATGAGAGCACGTCCTACCTTTGCACTTGTTGGTCGTCTTGTCCAGGATGGCTTTGGTGGACACGATCTTGCCGTACCTTTTGGGGGGTGGGGGGAGAGTAAAAATAAATAAATCAACAATGGCGAATTGTTTTTCTTTTTTTTTTCCCCCTCCTACTCTTTGTTCACCATCATACCTTTCATCTGGCACAAAACAACTTGGCTAAAGAGTTCAAATTACAGGCAAAACGTTTTACCCCGAGTGCTAAGTGGCAGAGCTAAGTGGTGCACCAGATCAAGAGGTCACTTTGAAATGTTCTGCTTTAGGACAACAAATAATGGTCAGTTAGGGGCTACAGTTGATTGCTGTAGTTTCATTGGTGGTTTGCTAGCCTCCAATGCAGTGATAGCTCATTAGCTCATTTTCTAAAGCTTTGAGGTATATCCCAGGGCTAAATTAATATCTTATACCTGATGAGGACATAAACTGCTTACATCACAGACACTGTAATAGTATATAAACAGTTTAATAAACACATATACATCCAAATCTATACAGTAAGGTTGATGTATGGCACGTTCCCCTCTTGTGGATCGTGCATGAGGACCGTGTAGCATAATACCACATGGCTCCATAATGCTCAAGCATTTTGAAGGTGGCTTGAATAATTACAGTCCAGATTAATGACCTCTAACCTCACATGACAAGAATAAACATGACTCAATGCTGCATCCTATGCTAAACAACGGTGCTCATTTTAAAGAAAAAAGGCTATAATTATCCGATTTACCAACTTTATAAATAAAAAAAGACCACTCCATCTTTTGTTGTGAAATTGTGAAAAAGATGGAAAGTTTTACGGAAGGAACGCTTCTGGATTCTAACAGAAATAACTGATTCTTTCCCATCACTGTTGCACAAATTGAACAGAAACTATAAAATATAGCTAATTTCTGGCTTTGGCTATGCACATAAATCTTTTCAACTAGCATTTCAAAAACTTCTGATTGCAAAACTTGATCTGTGTCAGCTGCGGCCAATAATAAACCACTTTATCTCCCAGATCCTACGCTCGCCACGGTACTGAGCGCGTACTGGTTCAAGTGGTAACATTTTCCATATGGCTGGTGCTGTTGTTCCTGGCTGAAAAGAAGCAAAACGTGGTAATTTTACACTACAGTTTGTTAACATTAGCTAACTTACCTACACCCACTAATTAGCATATAAATGAACATTTTCCATTCCTATACAGAAGACACCTTCTTTAAAAAAGATTTGTTGTTGACACTGGTGGGTGAAGTACACAAACTATGTATTTAAGTTGAAGAAAAATATTTTTCACTTGAGTACAAAAGTATTTGCCTTCAGATCTGCCTAAGTATCCAAAGTACTATGATTTATTACTCTTCCTTAATCAATTTATGTAAAAAGAGTCTATAGCTGTAGAATAAAGGAATACATTATGGAAGAAACCATCTTTCTTTCTATCATTTATTCCTCTCAAAATGTTCTGCTTGCTCGCTGAACTGTAGAAGTAGAAGTAGAAGTAGAAGTAGATACCACCAAGCGGCAATCAAAACAAGTTTAAAACAAAGCGCGAGCTCTACCTGGATTTTTACCCGGAAAATTTTTAATCCACTCATAAATAAAAAGGAACAACTAAACATAATGTAGTTGAGTAAAAAGATATTTGACTTTGAAATGTAGTGAAGTTAAAATAAAAGTCTCCAAAGTGCAGATACTCATGTTTTACTGTACTGACTGCACTTTTTCACTCAAGTTAAAGTAAAGAATTTTGGGCTCTGACATGTACTTAAGTAAAAATGAACCATTACTACTACTTGTTTCAGTGTCACACTGGTAACTGGACCTCAAATCATAATATATTAATACCAATGAATTTCGAATTGTGTTACCTAATGAATGTATTCAGGCCGAACAACCACCATATAGAACACAAGCAGAGAAAAGATGATGATCAGGAATGTCCTTGATCTCAGTCATGTTTACATCGCTGACTCCCTCTGCCTCATTAACGTTAACCCCACACTTTTATGTTGCCTTTTAACTAGATTTTTCTTAGCTTTGTAGGCTAACCTACGTCTGTGGTACGTGATAGCCATGCAATGATATACCAGTGGTAGGCTGAAAAATGCTGGCGCAATGAAAGGAAATATATTGATGGGTTGAAAACGGTGCGCAATAAGAAGAAAAAAATATTGATCATGCCACCGAGTAGATTAAAACTCAAGCAACGAGCCTGGTTTGAACATGTAAGAAGAAGAACGTACATATATTTGTTTTAAAAAATTTAAGGAGTAAAAGTAAAACGTCCAAAAAATAAATAGTGCAGAAAAATCTACTTAAGTACAGAAGTTAAGTACTTCCTATTTGTCCACCACTGGTTGCTGTTTCAAACTTGCACAGGGTTGAAATGTTTAATGTGATTCCTATTTAAATCATTTCAATTCACAATGCGGTACAGTCAGCATTCTGAGTATAAGATTTTCTAATCGCAAAAAATTAACTTTCCTTAATGGTTATTGAGCTTTGCTCTTAAGAATGTAGAAGTATTAAAGGTATTCTACGGTGGCCGAGAAGTGCAAAACAAATTAACAAATCCGAAAACAAATTAACAAGTCAGAAAACAAATTAACAAATCCAAAAACAAATTAACAAATTCAAAAACAAAACAACAAATCCGAAAACAAATTAACAAATCCGATCAGATCATTGGACAAGACACCTGTCAGTTAAGATATACAGGTGACTGACAGGTGTCTCGTCCAATGATCTGTAAGTTTCCATTCGCAAACTATAACTACCTTTTCCGGTTTGTCTGAATTTTGTCGTTGTGTTTTCGGATTTGTTATTTTGTTTTTGAATTTGTTATTTTGTTTTTGGATTTGTTAGTGTTTTCAATTTGTTAATTTGTTTTTGAATTTGTTAATTTGTTTTCGGATTTGTTAATTTGTTTTCGGATTTGTTAGTGTTTTCTAATTTGTTAATTTGTTTTTGGATTTGTTAGTGTTTTCTAATTTGTTCATTTGTTTTTGGATTTGTTCATTTGTTTTTGGATTTGTTCATTTGTTTTTGGATTTGTTCATTTGTTTTTGGATTTGTTCATTTGTTTTCGGATTTGTTAATGTGTTTTGCACTTCTCGGCCACCGTAGTATTCTCTGTCTCATATGTTTTTGAATATAGGCTACACACAGCTATACAAGTAGCCGGCATAGATGTATGTTTTCACAGTATAACTGATTTCATATTTTTTTATTAAAATATGCATTTCGAAAACCTCTCCAAGTTCAACACTGAGGTAAGAGGAAAAGCACCCTGCTGTCATCTGTGACCGTGGCATTGATACCACATGGGCGGAAAGAAAGAGCAAATCTGCTATTCGTTTTTTTTTCCCTGTTGCATTGCTTCCTGCTATCATTTGTATTGTTTGCATGAAGCATTTATGAGGGTCACCACAATGTGGAGAACCCGTGCTCTCAATAATGGATGCTATTGTGCACATAGACCTGCTTTGCATATCTAGGGGGTGCAGAGATATAAAAGATATATGGCCCAAGCTGCATATGTGTGTCGATTGGATGCAGGAGAGGAGATCTCCTGGGAGGCCGAGAAAGAGAGGGAAAAGGGAGGATGGGGAGAGAGAGAGAGAGAGAGAGAGAGAGAGAGAGAGGCCTCTTTTCCCCTGACATGTGCTTGCAGAGTAACCTGAGAGTTCTCCTTGCCTGCCCTGCACCACAGTGGTAACAGCTGACTGGGTCCTAATGCCCCACCACACTAACATCACAGACTACACACACACACACACACACACACACACACACACACACACACACACCTAGAATCTAATATGATCAAATACAACATTCGTACATCTGGCACATCTGGAACATTGAACGATCTTTCATAAGAAGAAAGGTTATGACATTCTCAACTTTGTTACCCCAAAAGTGAAAGGAAAATAACATCTACGGTTTCATTTTGACTGCAGTGCATTTTCACATGTGGTATCTGATTACAATCTGAACTGGCACGTAAGCATCCAACAACTTCCACTGTGAGAGAACAATTGTTTTGTAACTTGTTTTTAGCACCACATTTGACTGGCTTCTTAACCAACATAAGCTTTGCAGGAAGTTGATTTCAGTATGGAAGTCCTAAGAGGCCGTGCACTAAAATATTTTTTTCTTTCGTGTCTTCTCGTGATCACGGCTACATTTTCGCATCATCTCGACTTCTCTGAGGCAGAGATAATGGATAGATACTAATTATCCACGATGCTGTGGTGATGCTGCCTCTGGAACATGCTCTCATGCCGAATACACGGAACGAATGTTATTTCGAGATCACGAGAAAACAAGAAAGAAAAAATAGAACGCATGGCCTCTTAGGACTTCCGTATTTCAGAGAACGCTGATCTCCCTGAAATTTTCATGCTCGACACTCTTTAGAGTTGAGTCTAAATGGTGAATTGTGAGAATGGTACAAGGTGAGAATGGTGCAAAAAAAAACAACAACCAGTTCTGTAGGCAGAAACACACGGGATAAGAAAAGGTAAGAGAAGACTACCTCAAATTGACAGGTAAGAAAAAAAACCTCTACTACCGAAAGGAATAAACTAGCTGCACTTTGAGGGGCATGGCATACAACAGCGGAAGACCACACTGGGTTTATTTCAATCGAGTGGAACCTAAAGCCGGCAGAGGTTCAACCAACCTGGAGAGCTGAAAGTTGGAAAACCATTATGTGGCCTTTTTTTAAATAAAAGATGCTGAATCTGTCAACTCCACTGATTTACAGAATATTACCTAAAACTTTAAACCACGTAGGCAAGGACAACATGGTAAAAATAAGAATACAGGCACTGAAACCAATTCCATGTACTCTTGGTAATAGCACGCTCCAGTTGGTTTATATATTTCGTAAATTTCATCTATCATTTCCTCCCAATTTGGTCATATGTCAACACCAACCAACCAAAGACGGTGAAGGCCAGCACATGCTTCCTTTGAGACACACAAAGCCAGCCACCACACCTTTACAAGCTGCTAGCCAGACTACATCACAGGAACATACCAGGAGGAAACACTTGAAAATACTGGCCTCTTATTGTAGCCCATCCAGATGTTCTTCTGTGTACAAGAGAAGGTTTCAAAACCAAGAAATCTCACTCAAAAGACTTCTGAAGGACTTTAGAACTAACTGGCTAGATACCCATACTGTTGGGTGAATGCTTAGCTTATTTGAGAATAGACATAACTGATTATAAGCAACCACAAAAATAAGATAAGCCCTCTGGAGCAATTACATGCCCAATGGACAAACTAAGACGCTTCTGACTTTATAAAGCTTTATTTAGCTTGGTTGAAATACAGCTTGGGTGTGCTGGAGGAGTTTGTCTGTGTTTTTAGGTGTGTGTGAGGCCAAAATCAACCAGGCACTGTGAGAGAGTGTGCAGAGCTGGCTTCATTAGGAATTAGTGATTAGCTTTAATTCCTAATGAAAATTTGTTCAGTGAGCAGAAAAGGCTACAAAGCCTAAAAGTCTAGCTTTCTATTGTCTTCCCAAAGACTGGTGTAGACATGTACTACAAACTAGTGTGAACACATACTACACCAACAATATTTAAGGGGTGTGTGTTGAGTTTATTTGCTTGCCGTTTTAAAAATAAAAAACACAATGAAATAATGACAAAAAAAGGGGGTTTTCCTCAAAATATTTCTAATACACTTCATTTTTACTTTCTTGTGATCTTATCGTTATTTTTGTACATTTTTGGAGCTATTTGGGTTTGTGGTACACTATAACTTCAGTGCATAATCCATCAGTGGCTTGATCCAACCTTCTGGCTTCATTCTGAGAAGTGCATATGCTTTTTAAAAGCAACACGATACAAGAAAGTCCCTCTCATGTCCTTTTCCTACAATGTTACGCCATGTCATTGGTGGACGAAGTACACAAAACATGTAGTTGAGTTAAAGTAGAGATACACTTGATAAAATATTATTCCAGTTAAAGTAAATGTGTCCCTTTAAACTTTCACCTGAGTAAAGGTACAAAAGTATTTGCCTTCAGATGTACTTAAGTATCCAAAGTACTAGGATTTTTTACGGCTATAATGTTCCTATTATCATTTCTATCACAAGACTCTTTACTTGATAAACTCAGTTTATGGGAAAAGACTCTAATGTTACTTTTAGCACATGATATTAATCAGTCTAACACTGACTGATATCGATTCAAATTTGTATCCAGCCATAAATAAAAAGGAACGACTGATTTCGCAAAATGTAAAGTAAAAAGTGAGATACGGTAATCCCCCGCTTTACAGCGCCTTTTGCCACATAAGAAATTTGTTTCGCTGATTTTCCCGGTCTCTTGTAGCACGATAGACCAGAAAACTTGTTTTTATGAAGTTTTATGTTGAAATAATGAAATATTTCATATGAAAAATATAATTATTAATTATCAAATGAAGTAAAATGTTAATACAGTACTGTATACGTCAAATAGATTTTGTGGAGTGGCGTCCGTTTATAAATGGGGATTACTTTATTTTACTTTGTAATGTAGTGAAGTTAAAGTAAAAGTCTCCCCAAACGGAAAACTTTAGTGAAGAACAGATACAAAATAAAGCTACTGGTTTTACTTTTTACTTCGTTTCTGTCCACCACTGTTCCATGTACAAAATCTAAGACACTAATTACAGAAGATCCCGGCCCTCACTCGCTTTGCCCAACTCCACACCATGTTCTACTGGATGGTCTGTGAACTCTTAAAATGTGTTGCTCTAGTTCAGTGGTCCCCAACTCAATGTGGTCCTCAATTGGTACCGGGCCGCACAGAAAGAATACATAACTTACATTATTTCCGTTTTATTTATTATCTGATTCTGAACAATGTTTTATTTGGAAACATTAACGAATTCTCTCCGCCACATCTGTCATCTGTGACTCACTCTTGATGCACAACAAGATGTTTGCCTCGGTCACATGTCTTACCTCCATCCGCTATCTACCTCATAATACATTACCGCTAAACTGAAACCCCCCAGCTAGCAAAATGAACAAAAAACAACACAGTGGATTCACATTTATTATTATCGTATAATTTTATTTTGTTGTATTTATCCACCACTCCTTAAAGGCCGGTCCGTGAAAATATTGTCTGACATTAAACTGGTCCGTGGCGCAAAAAAGATTGGGGACCGCTGCTCTAGTTTGTGTCATATTAGTTATCATCAGTGCGAATGGCTCCAGAGTGAACATTTTCGCCAATGAAGAAAAGACCACCAATGATGAACTTCTATATTAGAATGTTAGTTTGGAAATATTATACCCATAAAGGCACTGATCATATATGGTATTGTAAGATGTTTCACACTACACTTTGTGTGATTAAACTTTCAATATTAAACCAATGTAATTCTTATTTTGTTTATCAATTGCGATTCAAAAAACAAATGTACGCAACATTAATCATTGTGAATCTCGAGAAAAAAAAAAATAATCAGCTAAACTCAAAATAGCTGACAACAAAACTATGGAACGTTGTCGTGACATCTCATTAGATCTTTAATAACAGACGTTGCAAGCAAACCTTCCGTTTATTTCAAGCTTTTTATATTTTCGCATGACCCCACATTGTGTTGATTGATGATTTAAGCAGAAACTAAATATTTCTTTAATCGTATGGTCTTCGTTATATAATTTGACACTGTGAGTTTTAGAACGTGTAGATCGGAGTTGGGTTCATCTCAACTTGTATAACATTATAATAAGATCACTTACTTCACACAGTCTTAAACCTAAGGAATAATGCACGGTCGGCCTTTTCGGGGGGTTTTGATGAAATCTCTGGATTACGCATACGGATTTTTGTCTCGACGTCACTTTTACAAGGATTACGAATATGATATTAAGCACAGCTCAGCTTTTTCAGAAAAAAAGTAATTACCCTTGCAAACGTCCCTTTTACCAGCTGCCACCATTAGCCTCAGGAACACCTGACACATACATCTCTTACTCTCCTCTCACTCCAGCCTACAGTCCCCTTCTCTCACCTCTCTCTTTCTTTTCCTGCCACACTCGCTCATTCTCCTATGCTCCTTTCTCCTGCTCTCTGTTTCCCTTCTTTCTCCCTCCCAGTTGTTGCCCTTGTTTGTCTTTCTCTTTCCCCTTGGGCTTGCAGTTTCCTGTTGGGCTGGGCGGCCACATCAACAAGGTTTCATCCAGACTGCTACAGTCAAGTGAGAGGGCCTCTCTCCCTCTCTCCCTCTCTCTGCTTTTCCTTTCTGCTTTCCTTCATCTCTTAATCTGTACCAAAAGTTACCATTTTAACTTTTGACCTTACGGTTTCCCATGGCGCATCTCCATTAAAAAAAAAAAAGGCCTACGCACAAAATGAAAGAAAGAATTTTGAACTTGATTGAAAAAATCCTCACTAATGGACATTCTCAATACCATGTGTTTCTAATGGAGCATGCTCATTTATACACAAGGTCCTGAACCATTTCTGTTCCTTTTTTTTATTTTTTTTTGCCAGAGAAGAAGAAGGGATGTAGTATAAAAACATCGGAGATAAAGTGAAATTCTTCAGAGCTCCTTGGCTGGAGGAGCGACGAGACCCCTCCTTCGTTTTCTTGCCGTAAAAGGAAGTGAGGCTTAGGGAAAGGGAGGAAGGGAAGGAGAGGGAAGGTTTCAGGGGAGGCGCAATCATGCCTACTTGTTGGAAAGGCTTAGTGCTGCCAACTAGAAAGTGCTTTGTTTGAAACCCAAACCCCTGTTGACTTTACCACAAGTTATAGCCTGCTGCAAGGGTTTCATTCCACAGCAGGGTCATCGAAGCTAAAGATAAGGGACATGTTCAACATAACAAAAGTAAAAGAGAGGAGAAATTATACAAATAATCCATAGTGCACACATGCCCAAATGTAAAGACTACTGAAATCAAGATGCTGCATACCTGCAAGGGATCACTTCATTAACGCTTTGGCTCAAGTTGTCAATGGTGCAGGTTTTTTTCCACTTGCATGTTGAACTCAGGACATTTTGGAATCGTATTCTGAAGCTGTGTAAATGTCTCTCTCCATGCAGTCTGAGCTGAATTCCTGTCAATCCTATCAAAAATCCGCTACGTCAAATCACATTTTCTAGCAGCAACAATGGAAATCGATTTGCCGATTTTTTTCAACCTTGAAATTGTTCCTTTTCAAAATCGTTTTATTTGCCCTATCTGTATTTGTTTAGCGCTCCAAGTGTTCATATCTGTATTCTTATCCAGATTTAAACCCAGAAATTCTTTCCTGTCACGTAAGAAGGAGTAAAATCAGCGCATTGGCTACTCGTTGAGAACACATGTTGAGAACACATTATATGTTCATTGGAATGTACATGTTCATATGTGCTAGTAAGTCATTGAAAGGTCAAAGAAGTGCATGTTACAGGTGACACTCACGGCTGACAGAGTTTAACCAGGTCTTGGTCTGTGGTCCCTGGGTGGAGGCCGCGAATATAGAGGTTGGTTTTGCTCAGCTGGTCCCCTCCACTGCTGCTTCCATTGCTGCTGGTTGTAGGGTTGGGACTGGGAGGTGCCATTTGTTGGGTGGAGGACATATATGCCTGCTAAAAAAAAAAAAAAAAAGAAAAGAAGCTGAGGCTTGGTTCCACCAATGAGATATTATATGCCTGAGCTACTTACATGAAACCAGTCTTTTTTTTTTATATTTGAAAACCTTAAAAAAGCGAAAAAATTTGGTAAGAGATAATGTTAAGGATTGTAAAAAGTACAAAGTCAAAACGGGACTTTTATTTTTTTACGGGCATAAAAATGGATGCCGGTGTGGCTAATGTGTCCTGTTACTGATAGGTGGCGCACATGATGCGAGTCAATCCGGAGATTGTTAATCAAGGTGGCAGACAGTGTTAGTACGGAAGCCCGTGAACCCGTGAAGAAACCTGGGAAGAACTTCAGAAGACTTCAGGCACAGAACGGTGATGAGACGCTAAGCACAGTAAGGCATTTGAATGGTGTGAACGTTTCAAAGATGGTCATCCGTCCGTCAGTGGTAGTGGTGGTTCCCTGATGACGAAGTGAAGCAGGCAGTCCTAGGATGGTTCAGGCGTACTGACAAATCTTTCCAGGTATTAGTTTAACACCAAGATGTGTATAAATCTGGCAGGGGAGTACGTCGAAACATAAACGCAGTTTCCACTCCTTGAAATGTGTTTTTTTATTTTTAGAAATTTAAAAATTCCCGGTTTGACTTGAACACCCCTTGTATGTTCCAGGATTCTTGGTTTGATTGGGACCTCAGGTTATTGTCTGTGTGGACTTTCTCTGCATGTCGGTTTCCTTCCTAAATGATTCCTAGGTGTAAATAAGTCCTTGAATATAAAACCCATCCGGTCCAGGGTATGATGCAGCCTCGTGCCCACTGGGGTAGGTTCCAGAATTATCGTGACCCTGACGAAGGATAAAATACTTCGCGAAGACGAACAAACGAATAAATCCCACGTGTATGATTTCGCAAGACTTCCAGAAAAAAAGTGCATACTGCCTTTCGTGTGCCAAAAAACACTTACCTTAAAAAAAAAAAAGCAAAACGAAGATAAGTGGTTTTGTTTTAGTCCTTTGTGTAGGTGCAGGAATCGCTTAGACTTTTCATAATCAAAGCACTACAGATTGAGCTTGTGTGTAGTGCTGGAAAACGGACTCCCCCCCCCCTCGCGAAGGCTCTGCTTACTTTTTCAATTAACTCCTCATCAGTCACACGGGCAGGCATGGATGAAAGATTTCATTAGAAAGGCCTGTGAAATCAGACCATGGACAGGGAACAATGGAGCGGTTTAACGCGGGCTCTGGGAACACTCCTGGATGTTTGAAATTTGGGAAGGGTGGCTTCCAGGGAATACCTGTCCTAAAGGTTAAGCCAGGCCCTGGACACATCTGGGATGCAAAAGTGCTTGATACACTCTTTCTAATCATTCCGGACTTTTCGCAGGTGCCGAGGCGGGAATCATCCTCATCAAATTATCAAGAGGCCGAAAGCTATTTCATTATTAGAAATGGATGCTTTGCTAACACTAGAGCATAAAAGGACCTTGGAACTCTAAATGATACGTTTTTTCTTCGAGTAATCATTCGAATGCTAAATGTCCTCGGCTTTACTTTGAGCACCCCACCCACATCCTCTTGGGTGTGCTAGGTGGAACCGCATTTCATTAAAATGGCTTTTTCCATTTTCCATGTACCAGACACCTACTTTCCCTGGACCAGATATGTACCTCTACTTATGTGATCTCTGAAAGTATGCTGAAATATCCACAGCCGCCATCTCCCACCCAAGAATAACATTTATCTGCACTCACATTACCTCTATCTAACATTTCTCAGCCTCCTCTTTGGAATTGGCTGGGATCATGTTTAAAAGGATTTTGAAAGCCTTTTTGATTCCCCTCTATTTTCAAGAGGCCTTGCTCCCAATAAGGGAACGTTTTCTGACATCCATGCAGGATGATCGGGTGCTCGCCGCCCCATTCCGCTCCTCTTCGGGGTCAGGCTTGGCCATTGAGGCTTGTCTAATTGGTGGCTGAGCTTGTTAGCGTCCGGCACTAATCTCTCTCATGTGCTGGGGGGCAGTGAGAAGTCACTGTCTCGTTAAGGCTGCTCCACTCCGCCTGCTTCGCTGCGGCGTGAGAAAAGCTGATGACGGAAAAGCAGCCCCCTCTGCCAAGCCCATTCGTCCTGCTCAAGGTGAGATGCAACTCGACTCCCGCCTAAAGCCATCAGCTGAACAATGAATGAGCAACGTATAAGAATGTTTGGATGTTTTGTTTTGTTTTTCTTTTCAAAAGCATTCAGGAAGTGATCCAGTTAACAAAGGTATCTTTAGCCCAGGCAATCCTTTCACGTCTGTCACCGTCTAATGCTAAACCTGAGATTTACACCTTGCGTTTTCGCATTCCGTGCATCTGAGTTCCTGCTGATCCGATCCTTCTCGCTTCTATTGAGCGAAGCTTCGCTCGCTGTGACAAGCTGCAGAGCAAACACACCCGGCCACAGACAAATCGATATGAGCGAAGCACATGCCGGTACATCTCGGTCTCTGCCTAATTCAATCATCGAGACTCTCCTTCACTGCGCCATGCACACGTGAGGGCTCTATCATCGCTTCCAGAGATATGTTGCCTGATAATGAGAGTCTAGTCTGAGAGTACAGACAATAACATATCTGCTGGGGGGGATCTAAAGTGCCAGGAACACCAGGTACATTCTTTGGTTGGAAGAGAAGAATGATTTATCTGGTATGCAAAAAGTTGGAAGCAAATCGTGTGCTCCCATCTTTAATAAAACCATGTACGCAGGGGCAATTTGAATGTATACATTACGCTTTCATTGGAGGAAGAAACAACTAAGTACTGAATTATCGGTGTAATCTAGAATCGTACTGGGGGATGAATGCTTTTTCCCCCCCGATAGCATAACATCCTGTCTCTCCGAATTCTCCTCTGCGTGTTCGACTGGGTGATGATGAAGCGTAAAGTTAATGCTTTACATTTATTTTATCATTAATTCATTCGTTGAGCTTTTGTGTCCCGTCTTTAAAGGGGGGCGGGGCAATCCTGGAAGAGGCCGCTCCCATTATTGTAGGATAAACGTGGTCAATCGAAAAGAATTTAGTATTGATTTGCAGTGATGCTTTTCTCGAGGGGGATGAGTGGATGCAAAGCATGCAACTTAATACCCCTTTAACATAACAGAGACATTAGCTTTAGTTCGAATTCCTCATCATTAGACACAGAGATGTTCATTCGACTGGCTTTGACTGAAGAATGGAGATGATTTTGAAATAAATGGTTGCTGCCTACCCTGACAACTGCCTTCAGCAACTGATTTTTTTCAACCGTTGGAATCACACATACTCTATTAACACATGCACCAGTTCTAAGAACTTGGATGCGGCTCCTGGCATTTGCGCTACTTGGGTGAAAGTTGTGTGAGTGAACAGCATTAGAGATAAGATGTGGTATCAAAATGGTTCAAGACTAATTTCAACACGCCAGCAGATGGCAGCACAAGGCTGCACGCACAGTCACAGGGAGCGCCGACCTTCATAAGTCAGTGCGCCCTCTTCCCGAAGGTCGCCGTTTTGACACCATTGTGGAGATCCAGCATGAATCGCAGAAGGTGTTGACTTCCAGGACATATTACAGAAGTGGCAGGAACGCTGGGAGCACTGTACTGCTGTGCAAGGGCACTATTTTGAAGGTAATAATGTGTAAATGTATTTTCTTGAAAACTTTATGATTCCACTTCGTATACTCAGGTTTTTTTTTTTTTAGGACTTTGGCCATGTCCACCCCAATTTTTTTTTTCTTTCATATTTTTCTCTCCGTTTTTTTCTCACAGTGAGACTGTGTTTTTGGTCAACGGAAACTTTTTGAAAACGCTCTCCAAAGTGGATCAATTTGAAAACGCCGTTTTCACGTCACAGCGTTTAAAAACGATGATGCATTTTTAGTCATGTGACCGGGCCTTTCCTCGATGTAGCGGTAAAGTTTTAAAAGAGTCGGTAAGTAAATAAACGGCGGGCGGAAGTGATCGAAGGGTCGAAGGGTCTTATGTTTTAGTCATGTGCGGTACAGGGGCGTAAACGTTTTCAGCCGTGTGGATTAGCAACTTTTCGGAAACGACTATGAATACAATAGTGTGGATGTTTAGCAAATTTTAGACGTAAAGTGTTTCTGGGATTAATGTAGATGTAGCCTGTATGTGCTACGTGTCTACGAGGTGGAACTAATGTTGTTTTACTATAAACCTTTACATCACCATACAAAGATGTAGACATGCACCAAGACAGCAAAGGATATCAGAATCGAGAAGAAACCACCAACTTGACTTGTTTCAAACACACTTATAGCGTGAGCTCTTGTGTGTTTGAGGCAAGGGTAAAAAAAAAAAAAGTACCCTTAAGATTTTGCAGAACTATGCCCTGGATTCGAGTTTAGCCGAAATCAAGCGCATTTCCAAACTGATCCTAATTCAGAAAATCGCTTCAGTCCGTTGAATAAAATACAGAGATGCTGATTTCATTAAAAGCATCAGCAAGCAACAAAAAAAAACCTTGACCGTCTCCTCCTCCTCCTGCATTTTCTCATTAAACCTATGAGGGGTTTCCACTGTACTTCCATTTCTCGACACCTTTCTCCTCCCTGCGTCTTCTTCACGTATGAAGCTGTCAAATTTCCTGCTATCTGCCGGGGAAAAAAAAAAAAAAAAAAGCAAAGCTTCGACTTTGCGGCTGCCGACACCTCCAGATGTGTGCGCGTTGCTCGAGCTGGGAATTCCAGGAATTCCAAGTCATTAATCTGAGCGATCTGCATCCCTGCCAAGTGTGTGCGAAGGAGCCAAAATGCTCTCCGAGCCTCGTTTCAAAACTCAACTCTATACACACTCGCACTGGTGCTTTCTACCAGCTCTGCATGGGGAGTGTACTCTTTGTCTCCTCTGCGAGTTTTCCATGTCTGGAACAACATCCCCCAAAAAGACAGTTCTGACTTATTTGGTGTTTCGGTTTAGTTCAGGCCGTCTTCGTTAAGAACCTGGAGGAGACATCATTAACGCCTAGGATAACGAGTCGGTTGTATTATTCGGTCAAGCGATGGCTATGTACAGCTTCCTCGTAGCAAAATAACAGAAATCGCTCCTAAGATGGATCCTAAATCCCACTTATTACTGAAGTATCCTAAAGACTTTTCCAACACATTTTCTTTTTTGATGATTTGAGTGCAGACGCTGTCACCGTTGCGCAGACATTGCACCGTACCTCAACGTTATGGTTGCACGGAAGCCGTGTTTATGATGATGAGTTCACAATGACGGTCTTAAAGCTACAGCTGATGCACTCAAACCCAATCCAGCATCTGCAATATCAGGTAGCAACGAGGATGCAGCGTATTTATTCATGGGACGCTCCGTCCTTCCGAATCCTCTTTCCGTATCGTCACAGCCGAAACCCAAAAGCTCCGGTGCTCTCTGCAAAGTCAAGTTTTCTTCATTTCTAGGCATGCACACGCAAAAGCGTTGGATGTAAAAACGGCAAAACCGATGAGCCTGTCCGCTTTACGCTTTCGGTCCAACCTGGTAATCCACAAGTCTGGATTTGGGGACTAAGCCTGTGTTGTTTGGCTGTCCTTAGCCTGGGAAGATGATGACCTTGCCAGGGCGTTCGGCACTGTGCTGATCATGCAGCAGCCTCCTTCTCGTATATCCGAGTGCCAGAACAGTTGCTCGGGGGTTCGTCCTGAACATCTGGAAATGTACTAGGCAACACTTTGTATTTATTTTTATTGTTTTTAAATATTTACAAAATTCCAGAAGTCTCTTGTCGATACATTTCCTTGTTGGTACCATCAATAGTAGGTTTTTACCTAGAAAGGTGTGTGTAGTGTACATGGAAATAATTTGCCCCATTTCCAGGTGTTCTATACCTAGCAAGGAAGATAAACCACTTTAGACACATTCTTTGGGCTCAGAAGAGGGACATATAGGGCTTTTTTTTTTCCCCCCCCCCCCCAAAAAAAAAAAAAAAAAACCTTCCCCTTACACCACTAATTATCAGAAGCCATATTTGCATCATCAGGGTATTTATGGGTGGGGCAAATTGCTTAAACTTGGTTGAACTTATTTAGTAATTGCCCCCACACATACATAACTACCCACCCACCCAACACACACACACACACACACACACACACACATATGTAATTTCTCGGGGGGAAACGCACACGAATCGCACGCGCGGGGGTCACGCGCTTCGCACGTCTTCCCGTGAAACCGGCCCGCGTGAATGCGCGTCCACGGCGTCTGTCCCTGTCCCGCTACACTACACTAACGCTTTACGCTATCCGGTACGGGGAAAGACTCAGGTTCACCCCCTTTCCCCGTCCTACACACACACACACACACACACACACACACACACACTATACACAGAGTACATACACACACTACACACCCCTTTACCATACGCTCCACTTTCAAGGACACTGCAGCTCGCGGCGGCGCAAATTCAAGAGGAAAAATCCCCACGAGCGTTCACGCGCGCGTCCCGTTACAGCGGTTACCTTCTTGCCGGTCCGGTGAGTGTAGCCGTTATACGGGCTGCTTCCGGTCCTCGGCGGTGCAGAGAGCAGCATTTTATTTTATTTGTATTTTTTTATTCCTCCTCCCCGGACCGTGTGTGTGTGTGTGTGTGTGTGTGAGTTGCCGTACGAAAGCGGCGAGAGCTCAGCGCCGAGGCTGCCCTGGTGACGTCACTCGGCGCCGAGCGTGGGGAAGAGATTGGAGCCGCGCGCCGCGATCCGCACCGACCCGAGCGCGCGCGCGCGTACCCGCGCAGGATACACGCACGCGACCCCCATTCGAATCACGCTCACGGAAAAAAAAAAAAACTCACGTGTACATGGTTTGCTTTCTTTTTTACTACTATACTTAATCTTTTACAAAGAAACGTAAAAAAAAAAAAGAAAAAAAGAAAATTGGTTTTCTTTATCAGCTTTTTCACTTTCTCACTTTCTCTTCACGTGATTCATTTTTACTTGTAAATGTTCAGGGTACCCTTAAAAAAAAAATAGTTTTTATTTTTTATGGGTTTTTTTGTAGGTTTTTTTCGGCAAATATTTTCTCCCGTGCTTATATTTTTTTTCACGTGATTTATTTTTACTTGCAAATGTTTATCTTCCCTTATATAATACTATATATTATATATTGTTTTTATTTTATTTGATTAGATTTTTATCCGCACATTTTCCTCACACGCTTTTTTTTGTAAAAAAAAATTTTCAGCACCTCACATGTGTCTGCCCCCTGATTGCACAAGGACCTTTATAGATATCTTAAAAACTATCACATGAAAAATGATATCTATTTTCATTTGTTTTTTATTTTATATTTTCAATTTATTTTCATTATTTTCCCACATGTTTTGTTCTTCAACCTTTGATAAATTTTTGCTTGCAAAATTTTTTTTTTTAATTTCTTTTTTTTTATTTATTGGTTTATTTGTTTCTTACACTTTTCTTAAAACCGTATAGGTACAGTCCCACATCATGTACCCAAAGAGAAGCTGTAGGCAGCACTGGCAATAATGGAGGCAGCAAACATCATATAATCTGCAAAATCCAGTTTTACAAGTTACAAGTCAAAACAGCGCATAACGTATCGGTCCATGGAACCTATAAAGTATCACATGAAATACAAACTCTGCATAATGTCTGTATAATGTTTCATGAGTGTCACATTAAAATGTGCATGTACAGTCAAGACCCACATTCACATCAAATAGGGTGGCTTTTGCCATGAAATTGTTCTTCATGTACCATTCTTGCCATTCCTGTATGAACATGGCATGAAAAACAATGTTCATTATACTTTCAACCTGGATTCATGCCAAATGAAATGTTGTAACCAAAACAAATACAATTGTGGTTCTGATTTCTGTTCCTTTGTGGCATTTTGATTAGACAAGATATGCTCAATCATCTGATGTTCACACTGTTTTTCTGGAGTCTGGGAACAATGATAATGAGCAAATAATCAATCTTTTTTTATATATATATGTACATTATACAGACAGCTGTATTTTGCATGCACCTCCTCAATGGCATAATGTTACTGAAAATCTGTGTAGTCTCCTCACATGAGTGATAATCTGATAATGTGGTAATCAGTGTTGTGCTAGTTACTAAGAAATAACCAGTTACTCGTTAACCAGAAATAACCAGTTACTCGTTACTTCATTCAAAAAGTAACTCAATTACTTTGTTGATTACTTACACCAAAAAGTAATGCGTTACTGTTAAAAGTAACTTTTTAGTTACTTTTTTAAAGAATGTTCTTTAATGTTCCCATTAATGCCCTCTAATGCGTTATGGTCTACACAAACACAAAACTGACTTAAACACAAAGTCATTTTTAAACACTATTTTATTGAAGTCAGACCAGCACAAACTGAATATATCACAAGGATTTCTGAAATAAATAACAAAACAAGCTGAATAATATATTCACAATCAAAAACTAAAGTGGCTTCTGCATCATAAAGCTGTCGTGTTGAGCTCTTAAAAATTTTCCTTTCACAGCTTAAGTATGAAAACTATCAACAATGTAGAACAGAACACCGGATTAGCTTCTAGCTCCGTCGAGGCGTGGAGTTTCTGGAGGAGCTTCGACAGATTGGAGTTGCTGCTTATCAAACCAGAAAGACACAGCTTACATTTGACTAAAAAGTTTTTGTCTATATGCTCAACTAAAGTGAAATAATGAGCATATCTCCACTTTGAGAAACTCGTCTTGCTCTCGCCTCGACTCGCCATTACTGCCGCACAGACCTGAATAAACGGAGACACGCCCACAGTGCGTCTTCTTCGTGTTTACAGTGGTTCATCCACCAATCCTACAATGCGTCGCTGCTGTAAACAGGTCAGACTGTAGGCTACACTTCAGCCGAAATTCATTCATTTATAAAAGTAACGGACAACTCACAATACGGTAACGGTAACGGAGTTACTTTATTTAAAAAGTAATGCGTTACAGTATTAGTTACTGTCAAAAGTAACTGCGTTACTAGTAACGCGTTACTGCCCAACACTGGTGGTAATAGTGATAATGATAATCTAAACCTGGGCTGGAAAGAAATCAGGCCCAGCCTTGTTTATTGTTGCAGCCATTGGTGGTGCTGTTGCACAAAGTTCCAGTTTCACACATTTATTAACACAAAAAGGGTGTTAATATTTTTGCCAGCTACCCAAAAACACCAGACACTCTAGGTGTAATTCCATGTAGTTCCAAAACTAGCAAACATGGGGCAACGCTCTTTGAAGTCAATTGAACTTTTACGCAGTATCGCACAAAAGTGAGTACACTCACGATGTCATTTTGGAGAAGCGAAAGAGGATCCCAGCAACAACCTGTGCAGCTCTGGTGAATTCTATGCCCAGGAGGATTAAGGCAGTGTTAGATAACAATGGTGCTAACACAAAATATTGACACTTTGGACATGGTTTATACATTTTCACTTAGGGTATACTCTCTTTTGTTGCCAGTTATTTAGACAACAATGGCTGTAAGTTGAATTATTTTCTATACAAGCTGCACTTTGACTACTCTAACATATATCCAAGTTTCATATAGTATTGTCCCTTAAGATGTTATACTAAAATTGCTGAAATGTGAGGGGTGTACTCACTTTTGTGAGATACTGTATGTATTTTTTTGTGGGGGGGTTAAAGATCTGTACGAAATAATTAATGGGAAATGGGGGTTATGTTATGAAATGGTTCTTGGTGTAGAAATCTGCACTTCAAGAAAAACAAAAACAACTCCAGCTCTTACCAGCGGTTTTGTTCGTTTCTCCTCTTCAAGCCTGTTTGATCCATCATGATTCCCTGTTGAAAAACTTAACAATTAAACACCCACATTTGTGAAAATGGTCACACAGCTGAAAACAAAACAACACGTGAGATTACTTTGCATTGAAGAATCCATTAGGAGCTTTGAACTGCAATTACTACAAACAGTTCACTTAGGACTTTAATTGCTATAAATACTTTTGCACTCAAGTGTATATTCAGTGAACAGTTAATAACCTCAATGATGATGGAACTACGATGAACTGATATCTGGAGTCCGGAGAAGGTGGGTTCCATTAAAGTGTCTGATTTCTCTCAAGGTTTCGTCTTCATACTTCTAAGGGAGTTTTTCCTCACCATTGACATCTCTGGCTCTTGTGGATAAACTTATATTGAGTAATGAATATAAAATTTTTGCTCTTAATCTTAATTGCTTTACGTTTTGCAATGTCCCTTGCTGAACATGCTACATAAATAAAATTGAACTTGATTGAACTTCTACGAGGTGGTATCATTTCAAGATTAATGGTGCTTAATGGAGCAAATGGGAAATTCTGCGTGGAACTGGGCAAATCCGCCACAGAGACATTTGACGACATACTTTTGACATATGCCGATGCTGCAATGAGTCGTTTGAGGTGTTTTAAGTGGCATGCTGCTTCAAGAGAAGAAGAACATCACTGGAAGATGATAAGAGATCAAGAAGACCTTCAACGAGCTCAACCCCCCGAAAATGTCGAAACCATTCGGCAACTTGTGCATGATGATCATCGGAGAACCACATGTCCGCACCCACTCTTCTCCAAGATGAAGATCTAGCTCGAAGGTTGCCGCTTCACGCATGCATGAGTATCAAAGATATATAGATATATATAATCTCTACTACATTTATGTTTCAATATATGTACATTTTACTCCATTACATTTTTAATGACAATGAATGTTACCAATTACATTTTGCACAGCAGTGATACCACCTCATCAGAGAAAGAGGATTGCTTCAAGCCACTGAAGACATCCCAATCACACCAAGCCCAAACACTGCTTGATGACTATCTGGCATGTTCTGGGAAGGACATGAGTGTTCTGAAAACCTTCCCACCTCTGTTGAAGATGTCATTCAGGCTCAACACTCCCCGACCCGCAGCTGCTGATGTGAGCGACGTTTTTTTAGCACTGCTAGCCTCCTTTTCAGTCCAAAAAAGAGCTCAATCTCAACTTTGAGAAGCAGTTGATATTGTTGAAGTTGAATACAAATATTGCCCCTTTCTGAGACTAAAAGGTGCACCAAATCACATTCAGCACTGAATACTTGTTTTTACTTTATCTAAAAGTATTTACTTGAATTTTATTGGTACACTGGATAATAATGGTTCTTCTACTTTGTGACATGATACTGAAATGTTATTTGTTAATTGAAGATCACTTTTTGAAAGTTTGCTTTACTTCTTTGTCTTTCATCATTCTGGCATGTTGAAGAGGCTGTTGTGTTGATCTTGGTTAATGCAGTGTACAAGTGTAAAATTTGAGTTGTATTGTAAAATCTCACTAATCAAATGTTTTTGGCTTTTTCACAAACGTGTCTTGGTGTTAAGGATTAGTGCATCTTTAGCCTACTCAAGTACTGTTTAAATCAGATACTCTAAGTCTTTTACTCAAGTCATATTGAATTGGTGACTTTTAACTTGTAACCGAGTACAAGTTTTGTGGTAAGGTATCTATACTTTTCCTCAAGTAGGATTTTTAGGTACTAACTGAGGTAATCATATAGGCATTATACAGTGATCGGTACCGCTGGAGTGAACTTCTGAGGAGCTTAAACTTGGAAACTCTGAGATTTGGAAGTGTTTCAATCTGTACTCGCAGCTAGGAGGGTGCGTACTTTACATTTTTATGTTTGTTTTTATGTTTGTTTTTGTTTTTATGTGTGCTTACATATAATTTGGAACTGCTAAGAAGTTTTCGTGGTATTACAATTAAAAAGAACTATACAACAGAAATAAATGTTGTTTCGTGTTCGTGTGGATGTACAGTACATTTTTCTTTCCCATATCTGAGTAAAAAATTACCAGTTAACCATCCATATCCAAAGATTCGGATGTATTCTCAAACCCTAACAGCCCTCTTGAGGAATGAGTGGTGGTAAAAGGAAAGTTCATTCACCTGAATTAACTTGGAAGAAGGATGACTGGAACACGTGCCATTCCCAGTAACCGGCTGAACTCCTTTTCTAGCCAAACTCAGGAACCACTGGATCATTAAATCTCTGGCTCAGGATCATGCAGTAGACCGCTAGGTCCAGCATTCGGGTTTCCTGCTCTGGAATTCAATAAAAGAAGAGAATTTTGGCTAAAGACTGCAAACCTTTCAGGCTCATCTATCAAAGGGAGTAGAACTAGAAGTAGAGTTTTTGTATTGTGAAGTCGTACAGTGGATTATTGGAGATTTTTATGGAATTGAGCACAACAGCACCACCAATCGCTGTAAGAAAAACATGTCAGGGTGTAAAGAAGTGGGGCTGAGGCTGGGGCTAATTTCATTCTAGCCCAGTCTGTTGATTCGTGAAGCATATTAGTGACATAGCATAGATTTGAATTCCAGCTGGGCTTTACCACCAGACGCATCAATAACACTCAGTTAGCAATGATTGGGGCAGCAAATGTTGTGGGTACAATGTACAATAGAAACTTCTGGTTTGAAAATGCTTTTGGAAGAGAAACTAAAGGTATATTGACTAAACATACGTTGTCCAATCAACACACAAACTCAAATAAACCTTTCTTAAGGAGCCAGCAGTGTTCACACTGCGATTTGAACTTCAGACCTTCCAATCAGTAACCCAATACCCTTATTTTGCAAAGCCACTTTTGCCCTGCAATCTTCAGGAGGGTGCAGAATGTGTATTACAGGAAATTGCTAGTTGTGTTGCATTGTCCACACTTTTTAAACACGACTTGAATTCCCCTGGTGTTGCCAGCATGGCCAAATTAATTTCCTCTTTCTAATGCATTAATTCTAACCCTGCCACATATAATGTGACATGGATCTTTCACCTTTTTGGCTATATTCTTGCCATGAATAATGAGCGTATGGTCACAGAAGTATCAGTATTATCTATATAAAATGTATAAAAATAATAAAAATTAAATAATAAAAATTATTTTTATTGTGTAACTATAAAAGTTGCTATTACAATATAAAAATGTATGGCCATGAGTTTTGGAGACTGTACTTGGTGAGCATATAAGCTGTAGCCACAAAGACAGAATTTATCATATGTCATTTGAGCATATCTTCAGTGATTGCTTTATCCTGGTCAAGGTGGATCTGAAGCCTGAACACTGGGAATGAGGCAGGAATACCTGGAAGTGTTGCCAGTCCATTGCCAGAGAAAACCTGAGGATCCTGACTAAACCCACAAAGACAGTAACCAAGGTCAGGACACCATAGACACTGGGGCTGTGAAGAGCTATGATCACTGCGACCTCCTTCCTTTTATATACAGCTACATATGTTTATGAAACAGAAAATGCGACTTCACCCTCGGGCACCCACAGCAACTCCCAGAAGTCATTTTGTTCTTTTGGGCATTTCCATGTTGTCCTTATTTGGCTTGGATTTTGCTTGTTGTAGGAGGCTTGCTTATCCTATGACTTATATCATAATGTGTTTATCGTCTGCCATTTGTAATCGGAATGATCTTGTCTTACACCTTATGTACTGCAAGTACCTCAGCTACTTACATACTTACAATAAAAAAAAAAATGCGACTCTCTTCCCAATCTTCCTTGGACAAACAGCATTAAACAAATTAAAGCCTCCAAGTTATAACATCAGTGCAAGCTTTTTTGTAGATACCATCATCTTAGATCACATTAATAAGCCTTGCTGGCTGTTCTTACATTTCCAAAGAACAGCTTGATGGAGTTGCTGGCCATGAACAGGCGGAGAGTCCCATGGGGTTGTGATCAATGATGTCCCACAGATGATTTATGGGTTTAAGGTTATTCTGAGACCAATGGTATGCAGTCTATCCTTTACTGTCCTGTCTCTGAAGTGTCTTTATTGGCAGTTTTGGGGTGATAAAGCTGCAGTGGAACTTGGACCTTGGATGGCCATTTGTCCTGCTGGTCATAATGAACATCCTTTGAAAACATAATATTGCTTGTCTTTATGAGTTGACACCTGTATAGTGTAATGATTTTGAATCGAAAGATCTTATAGGTTTCCCTTTGAGTCTTGTTTCTCTGAAGGTTTCTTCCTTATGACATTCCAAGGAGGTTTTCCTCACTACTGTTGCTTCTAGCTTTCTCAAATATACATATGAAGTTTCCAAAAAGCTGCTTGGGCTGTTGTCTACTGGTAAAAGCACTATACAAATGAATTGCATTGTATTCAACATTTACGGGACTTGGCAGATGTCATTATTCAGAGCAACTTACAATTATACAACTAAACAGTTAAGGTTAAGGGCTTAGTTGTGGCAACTTAGGAGTGGTGCTGGGATTTGAACTCATGACCTTTTTGGTCCAATGCCTTAACCACTGAGCTACCACTTTTCCCAACAGATTTAACAGAACTGCTCTACTCCAAAGTAGCGTTTTAAAGAATGCTGGTACTGACTCAGAGTAAGTATCTATTAAAATCAATACCATAGTATTAAATACAACCCCAATTCCAAAAGTTGGGACACTGTGTAAAATATAAATAAAAACAAAACGCAATGATTTGCAAATCTCATTAATCCATATTCTATTCGCAATAAAATAAAACAAAACAAAAACATATCAAATGGTAAAACTGAGAATACATACCATTTTGAGAAAAAAACAAGAGGACAATGTTTTTATCACTATGTAGCATCATGTCAGCATGCAGTGATTTCCATTACAGAACCATGACTGTTTTAAATGCAGTGCCGCCTGAGTGCCCGAAGATCACGGGCATCCTTTTAGTTATGCTGCAATAGCGAGTCTTGCCGGAGTCCCCAACTGCACCATGTCTTTAACTTTTATACAACAATAAGGATACTTAATAATCCATATCTTTCTCTCCCTGTCACCCCTCTTCTCTCGCTCTCTCTAAAAAAACATGCTCCTGAGGCACCAGTGAACACTGTACTTCTCTTTTCGATTGAAGACCACTATGTGGGGATGGTTTCTCATCAACGGCCTGGATATCCATGAAATTATAAAGTAACACTGGAGCTTCGAGGATGGATTTGGACTGAACTTAATGTCATCCATCTGCTACACTGACACAGTAATACAGTTTGCATCTGATCACCATCACTGCACACCTCAACATCGTTTAGCTCTAATGAATAGACATTCGGTACAACCAAGATGAGGATGGGTTCCTTCTTAAAGTCTGGTTCCTCTCAAGGTTTCTGCCTTATGCCATCTCATGGAGTTTTTTCTTGCCACCGGCTTGCTCATTAGGGACAAACTTACACTTATAAAGAACATTCTTATTCATTCTTTATCACCACATTATCTGTGTAAAGCTGCTTTGAGACAACGTTCATTGTTAAAATCGCTATACAAATAAAAATGTATTGAATTGAATCTGATATTGTCCCTTGTGCACGGAGATTTCTACAGATTCTTTTTTTTTTTTTTTTTACTTTTGATGATATTATGTACTGTAAATGATGACATATTCGACTGTTTTTCTATTTTATGTTGAGGAATATTATTTTGAAAATTATATTTTCTTTTACAGATTGGTGAACCTCCTCCTATCTTTACTTCTGGGAAACTGTTCCAACTGTTTCATTTAGTTTATTAACACTTTACTTTTTCCAGACTTTTGTTGCACGTTCACAACTTTTTTGAGACGTGTTGCCGACATCAAATTCAAAATGACCTTGTTTCTTCTTGAAATGGTACATTTCAAACAGTTTAAACATTGAATTTGTTTTTTGTTCTAATGTGAATAAAATATGGATTTATCTTTGCATTCTGTTTTCATTTACATTTTACACAGTGTCCCAACATTGTTTGAATTGGGGTTGTAACTTTTTCCTCTCATTAATGTGTCTGTTTTGAATCCATTCCATTTCCATTTTTTTCCCTTAAAGACAAATTATTATACAGACTTTTTCCTGTGCACTTTTATTGTAATTTCTAGTAGTGATCCTAAACGACATATAATATTGTTTGTATTCCTGCAAATCACATTTCACATTCACTACACTGAAACAAATCAGAATCCTTGCTTGATTAATAGCACTGGACAGTGTTTCAGCCACAGGACCTCCATGTCCCAAGTCACATGCTACACTTCACTCACACTTGTTTCCTGTTTCAGCTAATTAACGTCAGTATTAAAGTTCTGGATTCTGTTCCTCGTTGGTTGTCGTTGCTTTGCTCAAGTTCAGAATATGAGTTTCTTGTCTATGCTTCATGAAAGTGTATTGCACTAAAATCTTATTGCGTTCACATCTTGTTTTGTGACAGTTATACATGTCATATATAATTATTGTTCAATTTCATTGTTATAAATTTGCCAATTTTTGCCCATTGTAATATCAATGAACTCACCAATATAAGTAATGTGGCATCAGTAGTCAAGTGGGTCAAGCTTTTGGCATGGCAGCAACATAGCAAAGCTCTCGCCTGCAGCGTAAAAACATTCCTCTAATCTGCCTCTCATGGCACCGGAGTTGTTGGTGTTATGCATTGGAATGCACAGGAAACTGACTAATCTTTGAATAAAAAGGCTTTTTAAAGGTGAACTGGCCGTGCGTCAGTCCACCTGGACCTCATTACGGAAATGTGCACCCAACAACTTTTGTTTTTTACGTGTGAGCTGCATGTTACTCTGAATTGCACAATTTGTATTTCTGGTCATACAGGGTTTAATAATCATTATGGGGTTTGCTATTTTTCATATTGCTTTTAGTTTTGAGTTTTAGTTTATTAGTTAGCAGTACAACATCTCGATTCTTGATCTGCTGCTTAACAATTTACCTAGTTTTCAATGTTTATATGAAATAAACATTCTTTACATTATTTCTGATTTATTAACTTTTATTAAAACATTTTTTTTATGTATTTATTGGGATGCCACAAGTTTCCAGAACAGCTTCACTGCACCTTAGCATTGATTCTACATTAGCATTAAGTCTCTGGAATTGTACTGGAGAAATGATGACTGATCTTTAAATAGATATTTCTACAAATGGTGGTGAGGGAGAATGCTGATTAATATGCCATCCCCGAATTTTATTACACTGGATTGAGTAGAGGTGTTTGGGAAAGCTGTAACGTATAATTTCCATTCATTTTTTTTTTTTATTAAACCATTCAGCGAGTTAGAGTTTAATGGGGGTGGAGTAATCACGTAGAGACCAATCCCCATGGATGGAAATGTTTTGTTATATGATAAAGGCTCAGGCTCATTCAGGAGAACCATGGCAACAAAATAAACATTTTTTTCCCTTTAATTTGTCATACATGTCGTACATGATTTGTAATAATCTTTGGTTTAATTTTTCCTAAGAAACACAATTATTCCATTTGTCTGTGCATAATATTTTGTAAACAGGTGTAAATCTCCCTCTGGGATGAATGAATGAATCAGTCAATCAATCTCTCTATCTCTCTCTATCTATCTATTATCTACCTCATCATTTGTGAATTATACCACAGCACTATATTCACAAATCTGATTTATTGGATGGTGACTTTTCAATGGTAGTAACACTGAAAGTGCAGAAAGTAACTGGAATCACAGATTTATATCAATTCAAGCACCACAAATACAATTTTCCTTCTATGCTATGTATCTAATACATAAAATAGTCCCAATCAAACCAAAGAACTTCTGGCTGTAATTTAACGTAACGCACCAATCACTAATGTGGTGGATTCTTTTCTGAGGGGGTCTCAAGTGCGAGCACAGTGCCAGTAAGCCTCAGAGAAAGGGATGTAACTTTATCTATTGGTCCCTTAAGGCTTCTGTCAACTCCAGAATTATTGTCACCCTTGATAGAGGAATGGGTTCAAATGAAAACCAGAAGGGAACAGTGGAAGAAACTACATACTATTCCTCTAACCTACACTTATTCTTTACATAATAACAGTATTTAAAATGTTCTCAAAAATATTTCCATCATTAGACCATTGGGACGGAGATTCAAGGAAGACGACGGATGCAAATGCAGATTAAGATGATGTTTATAAAAAATAAAACAAGCAGACGAAACCAAATTTCCAAATGCTGTGAAAAACAGAAAAAAACACAGCCCAAACACACAGAACAAAGTTAACTAAAGGTATTACTTTGCAGTGAGCTGAACGAATGAGAGTCTTTTGAAATGCTGGCTGTGATGAGTGTGTCATTGGAAACAGGTGTAACTAATCAGCATGAGGAAGATCGTGAGCATGCAAGTGTGTGTTCAGAGTCCAAGGCGGCCATGTTTGAAGGTTGCGGCGTCTGATGGGAAACGAGTTTGAGAATGGTGGAGACCTAACATCGGGGATAAGTTTCTTTCAGGACAGAAGTAATTCTAGGAGTGTGAATCATTTTGAAACAAATCGGAGATTCAATCCAAAAGCCAAGATTGTGCTGATATGAGGGAGAAAAATAGTGGATGGAATGCTACAGAAAAGAGGGGCAAATTAGATCCCGGTTTCCTCCTTCCGGTTATTTTTTAGTAATCTATTTTTAAAAGCAAAGGAAGCACAAAGGGACTGGTAAGGGGATGACTGTTTATAGCTGCTATAAAATGATAATAGAAATGAACGTTTCTTGTGGCTGTTCATTAATGCAACAGATTTAACATATGTGGTTCACTGATAAGTTGTAATAATTTGCAAACTGATATGGTATAAGAGGAATTAAACGTTCCGACGTGCTTTCATCTAAATCTAATCCAAATCAGGGTTGATTATATTACATATAAGACACCACCCTATTGCTGATTACAGTATATTGCATAACTCAAAACAAACGTTGTGTAAAGCCATGTTTTTTTTATTCTAACGCTTGGCTGTAAGAACATTCCTAATGTCATACAGGAGACCTGGCAATAATATTCATTCTTTTGTAGGCTTTGGGAGTTTCAGACGGGGAGGCGGAAAGCGATGAAAGAAATGCAGGAGGAGCTCGGTGCCATATTCAGGCCAGAGGTGGAGCTTCAAGGACTGATTTATGAAACTATCTGTCATGTTGCAAGTCTCCGGGCCAGTAATCTTGGCTCAGCAGACATTCACCAGCTCCAGCTAAGTGACGTGATCCAGTTTGGACGTTTACACACACATCACTTACACCAAAGGAAATGTCTCACATCGTACATGGGCCTGGTTCTATCAACCTTTGACTATACACACACTTCACTCACTGCTCTAAACATGAGGTAAAACACACTGCAAACTCGTTTCTGCAATTCTGCCTTTTTTTTTTTTTTGGTCTCCAAACTTAAATGTTTCAAATGAATTTTTGTGTTTTAATGTTTACAGTTACAATATGAATCACTGTAAATCAGTAAGTTTGGAGTTTTCAAGGCATCTGTGTTTGAATCTCTTGCAGCCTGTGCTTTGGTGTTCTGGATGGCTACAGCAGGTTGAAGACGTCTGGGAAAGCTTGACTTTTCATCCTCCTTTTCCTCCTCTTTTACTCCAGCACTGGGCTGGTGAAGGCTGCTCGATTGTGTGCAGATGTGCTTGGAGGGTGGCCAGATGCTCTGCCCTGAGTGAACATGTGGTCTGGGAATGTTTACGCTGGCACTGTCTCAAACCAGCCCCCGCACAACACCCCAACGCTTCTGGAAACTACACACACACACACACTTTATGTCCTCTTTATGCTGATCAGAACACACACCATTTACTCGTTAGAGCACAGGGTTAGGTGTTATTTTCAACCATCTAGGCCACTAAGGCTTTGTCAATTCCAGGGGTTTCTAGGGGTGTTTGAAATAAAACTATTATACAAGCTATATGACGTTTCATTTATATATATTTTTGTATGGATTGGTTGGTGGGCTGTGCATTTCACACCCTTAGTGGTGTCCTGAATCAATTCACCTCTTAATACCATCATTATGACACCATGGCTATAGAAACCATCAATATTATACAGAAATACGGTCTAACGGAGCGCTGCAACGCAGACTGGTATCTTATACAGTGAGAATGAATAACATTACTAAAGCAAGAAACCCAATAAACACAATTCAACAAGTCTCGTTTTTACAGCAGCCACAGATACACCACCCGCATACATAATCTACAAAAAGAATCAATATTTACCTCATTCTGTGCATTTTCTTTTTTCATGTTATACGGTTTTCCTCGGGGCTTTCAAATGAGGGCAAATTGTGTGTTTTATTTGCAAATTCTATTTGAAAGCAAATGCAAATGTATAAATGGTTCATGGAAAAGCTTAACAACTGATTTGAACTGTTTTGGCTGATGTTTCCTCTTAATATCCAGCCTTTTCTGGAAAAGTCTGTGTTGTAAATGTCCTTGTAAATGTATTTGTGACCAAATAAATTTCTTTCCCTTTGTCAGCCATTGTGCAATGATAAAAACAGCTACTTAAGCCACACAAATATATTTGAGCTTCTGCAGTTTGCTACAGATGGGGGTTGCGAGCTCTGACTAGTGCGCTTTCTGACCATCTAGTCAAAGGACAAAATGGAAACTGGCTTGCCAATACTTACGGTTTCAGTATAAGAATAGTAAATATACATATAAGTATATTTTGGCTTTTAAAAGCAAACAATAGTGTCCTAACATCTTGCCTGAAAATAAAAATGTACAATGTGCTTGTATGTGCATTATACCTGCTAATTATAGCTTTATATGATAGATTTATGTTCACTCCTTTTCCATGAAGGGTGCCAAAACTTGTGGAGTTGACTATACATATTGACCTTATTTCATTTAAGGTTAAGCCTGCATATCAACAACTAAAAATGTGTTCATAATGAGCTGGGAAGATATTTTACCTACTTTGGCAGCCAAATGCCATATTTCGTAAAACTAAGAGCTTGTTTGTGAGATGACCAATCCTGAAACTGTTCCACCACTCATGTGAAGCCTAATCACATCTGCAGGATGGAATATTTCCAGCATTTCGATTATTTGTAACTCTTGTGACGTTCTTAAACTTAATCTCTGCCCTTTCTGCCAGTTCATCCTCTACCCATCACATACTCTTACTGGATTTAGAATGGGTTTTGAAAGTATTCAGACTCCTTCAATTTTACTCATTTTTGCAGTTTTGTTGTTCAATAGTCATTGTTCTAATAGTTTTATTCTGAAGATACTGATAAGCATTCATTTAAGGTAACCCATTCAATTTCAAATTTTTTTTTGTATTCATTATTTATTAACCAATATTCAGCATTAGCTACTTGTTGGTTTACCAATTTACGTTGTTTAACGTCGTTTTACATTGGTGAATCTAAATCAGGGCTAATCGAACCTTGCGTTAGCAAAGAAAAATAGCTAGTTTATGAAGGCAAATTTGGCAAATAAAAGGCAAACAATTTACCTCAACTTACCTCAAGATTAGCTTTCAAGGAAAGCAAAGCAAAGAGGTAGAACCAGGGCTATTCATTCTTAATTTTCACATTTTAGTCTGGTTCATAGTTTCAACTTGATTGGATTCTAATAGGGTCCTAAACTGTGTCAATTCTTTTCATGTATTGTAGAGTACATTAGGCTAAATGAGAAGGTGAGATCTTTCAACTGTATACTTTACAGGTCTACGAAAATGTAAGAAGTATAAATGTAATGCTTTTTTTTCTTTGGAAATGGTGACCTTAACCCTATTGAACACCTTTGGGATGAATTGAAATGCTGACTGCACCACAGGCCTCCTCACCCTATGTCAGTATGTGACTTTACTCATGCCCTTGTGGCTGAATGGAAAATAAGATGTTCAAGAAGCACATACAAATCAGGTGTCCTGAAGATTTTTTTGTCCACATATATATCAAACAGGCATAGCATTATGACCACCTGCCTAATATTGTGTTGGGCCCCCTTTTGTTGTCGAGCATTAACAGCATTTCCTTTTTCATCAGTTTGAGCTACAGGAGCTCATCTGTTGGATCGAACCACACGGGCCAGCCTTCGCTCCCCACGTGCATCAATGAGCCTCGTCCGCCCATGACCCTAATGCTGTTCCTCCCTTGGACCACTTTTGAAAGATACTGACCACTGCAGACTGGGAACATCTCACAAGAGCTGCAGTTTTGGAGATACTCTGACCCACTCGTCTAGCCATCACAATTTGACCCTTGTCAAATTCGCCCAAATCCTTATGCTTGCCCATTTTTCCTGCTTCTAACATTATTAACTTTGGGGACAAAATGTTTGCTTGCCGCCTAATATATCCCACCCACTAACAGGTGCCATAATGAAGAGATAATCAGTGTTATTCACTTCACCTGTCATGATGTTGTGCCTGATTGGTATACACACACAATCACACACACACATATATCAGTACTACAGTCCTTGAACCAGCATTCACCTACATACAGTACTGTACATTCACAATGGCTGGAATTTCAAGCAGCTCTGATAAATATAGGTTGGTGAATACGGTTGTATGGTCTGCCAGACATCTCTGTCCCCACATGCTCTAAATAGCTGAAATTCTCTTGCTCAACTAAGGCTTCATTCACAGCATCTGGAGGGTGAAGCAACCCCCAACATCCCCCCACCTCATGAACCCTTTCAGACACGGATGTTTTCCTTTCTCCACGTCCCACTGGGAGTGTGTCTCTGGTCTACCGAGTGTTCAGAGGCCCACATGAGAAGCGTCATGTGCACCCAAAGGAATTTCTGGTCGTCATTTTGAAACGATACTGCACATAAATCCATTTCTCCGTGATAGCTTGTTCTTTGGACTTTTATTTGACCACTGTTACTTGACTGTTCTGTTTACTGAATAGCAATGATGACCCAAGACATCTTGTTTGATTTTATCTTGTGATTTTATTATCTAGTGTTTTCATTCAACGTTCTAACTGTCTATTGACTTGTTATTAGGCATGTAACCAGCATTTGTAAGAATGAAACACAGAACCCATTCATTTTTCAAGTTTCACCATGCTATTATCACACCAAACTTACCTGAATATCATGTGTATAATAATCTCTCTAGATTTAATTCATTAGTTCTCCACAAAATAAAAATAAAAAAAAGTAAAGGTCATTGGGATCTTTACGTTTTCCATGTTCTCAAATTTTGTGTAGCCAGTGGCTCCTTTAACTTTAAATAAAGATTACACAATGGCAGTTAATTCATTGTCTCCTTTTTTTTTTTTACTATTACCTTAAAAATTTCCTTTTTTTGCATCTCCAACTTTGATACTGTCTCCCCAGTATACTTCTGCAAAGAAGACAGCACTACCCAAGAACCCAGACTTGTAGAAGATATCTAACAGCTTTCTGCAAACATAAAAAAAAAACCCTTAACTTCCTCAGAAAGTCCAGTCTGCTCATGCCTTTTTCTTTACACAGCCTGTGAGTTGACTTTTTCCAGTCTGGTTTGTTTTTGAATACCATGGGATCTATATTTGTCAAATCAGCTCAACATCCTGGCCCATTATGGTAATGTGACTGGTTGTGTTCTTCTTCTTCATGTAGTCCATCACCATCTCCTTGGTCTTGGGCAAATTGAAGAGATTATTCTTCCTACACCACTCCAAAAAGATGTCAGTTAGGTCCCTGTATTCCTCTTTCTGTCCATCCCTAGTGCATCCCACCACATTAGACCAGTGTTAGACTGGTGCTCCCCCATTAATAAACCTAATCTTTATATTCTAAGATATTAAAATTTTCTACTTTCCACAAATTTACAATAATTATTTCGCTTTTTATAAGTTTTTTTTGTTTCGTTCCTAAACTATCCACTTACCAAGTCTAACGTATTTATGGCTATTTGTTTTATCAGTAGCTTTTACATGTATCTGTATCTTATCACTAATTTAAGTCTGAACCTTCAAAACCAATTAAATTTGATTATCAACAGGGTTAATTTGAACAAATTAGTTTTAAATATTTTCAAAACCAAATGTATCTTTTTTGGTACTAAACATTTGTTAAATAAACCTTGTAACCTAAATTTGACTATTGAAACAATTTTGGTTGAGCAGGTTACTAAAATTAAACTCTTGGGTGTCAAGCTGGATAATCAGCTCTCATGGACTGATCAGATAAATCATATTGTTTCCAGGATGGGCAGAGGCATTGCTTTGTCTAGGAAGTGTGTGCCGTTTTGTCCACCCTCAGTCATGAGAACAGTTGTCCAGTCTCTGGTCTTGTCACACCTGGAGTACTGCTCAGTTATTTGGTCCAGTGCTACACAGGAGCACTTGAAAAAACTTCAACTTGCACAGAATAGAGCTGCCAGGGTAGCTCTTGGCTGTTCGTATAGGACCAGTGTGAATGAGATGCACACTATATTAGTATGGCTGAAGGTACAGGATAAGGTAAAGATAAGTCTTCTGTGCTATATGCATAATGCCATCTATAAAAATAATCCCAGATTTTTTGTGGATAAATTGGTGTACAGTGGGTATTGCCACCAACATATTACTCGGCAGGTCAGCTCTGGTGATTTAGTTGTTCCTTTTGTACAGTCAAATTGTATGAGGAGAACTGTATTATTTAGATCCTCGGTAGCTTGGAATCAACTGTCAATGTGTATAAGACAAATAAGTAACAGATATTATTTTAAAAAGATGGTGAAAAAATGTATGATTTGTAATGAAAATTAAGTGTAATGACTCAAATTGAATTGTATTTATTTTTTTATAACATATTGTAAAAAGTGTGGTGTGATTGTATATAATATGTTTTGATTTTGTAAAATGGACCCCAGGAAGATTAGCGACCACTCGTGGAAGCTAATGGGGTTCCAAATAAATAAATAAATAAATAAAAAATCTGTTCTTTACTGAAGTATTTCCATTTCGGGAGACTTTTACTTTAACTTCACTACATTTTAATGTCAAATATCGTACATTTTGCTCAACTACATTTTGTGAAATCGGTCGTTCCTTTATATTTACGAGTGATAAAAACGTAACTGGTCAAACACACAGAAAGACGTCAATCGGGGTCGAGCGCACGCTCTGTTTTGAACTTGTTTTGATTGGTGCTTGCTGGCATCTACTTATCACCAACATACAGTTCAGCTACAGTTCAACAGCATGAAGAACATTTTGAAAGGAATAAATGATGGAGGAAAATCTTGAAATCTTGAATAAAAAAAAAATAACTGTTAATTTGAATAGATATCAATCAGTGTTTGATTCATTAATATCATTCTATTAATAGATTGGTGTGCTGAAAATAACATAAGAGTCTTTTCACATAAAGTCGTGACAAAAATGATAATAGGAACATTATAGCCATAATAAACCATAGTATTTTGGATACTTATGTACATTTGAATGCAAATACTTTTATACTTTTACTCAAGTAAAAGTTCAAAGGGAGCACTTTTACTTTTACTGGCGTCATATTTTACCTGCTGTATCGCAGACTTTAACTTATGTACATGGTTTGTGGTACTTCGTCCACCACTGATACGAAATTCATTATTAATTAGAATAAACATAATAGAATGGTGGGTTTTTGTGTAACAAAAGAAATCACAGCCCTCTTGACGTTCACATTATACAGCACCACCTGACAACTTGCATGGAGTGCACCAAAATAGATCACACAAACGAGCTTTTCTTGCCTTCAGCGCAAATAAGGTTTCCATTGTGCGCAGATGATGCAAGATACCACCATAATGACATAATGACTTAGCTCTGTTTACATTCCCTGCACACGTCCGAGTGCTGTTCCAGGACATATATCACACTTGGTTGGGTTTCACGGGAAAGTTTGAATTCTCAGCCCTCTACCTGACAGTCGCATCAGCCGCCACTATAGCAACCAGTATTGAGAGACGGCAGACATCAGAACCTTCCAAAGCCTCTTTATAGTCATAGAGTGTACCTGAGGGATTTAGTATGCTGCAAGATGTGTACATATAAGTGCGTTTAAAAAAAATAATACTTTTCTTTATACAAAAGAAAGCTTTAAAAAACTAATAAGCAAAAAAAAAGGGGTCGACAGGTTAAGGTTGATTTGAGATTCAGGTGTATACAAAGCATTTTCTAGCTGCATTAACAATTATGTCAATGAAATTAACATTTGGATTTGGATTAAAACATGCATTAGTTTGTTTCTACCCCAAACCCGGCATGAAAAATATGAGATTTGGTTAGAACTAGGGGTGTAATGCCGGACCGCAAGTTTGCTCCATCTTGCACTTTGAGTGCATTTTTAAATTATTATTATTAAACTTGAAAAATACACAATATTGCCATGGGTAGAAAAAAGAAACTAGAGTTAGCGCAGTGTCACTGTATGTACTCACGCCGTACTGGAAATACGATTTGTTTTGTGCATGCATGAAAACGCTAAACAATTCATAGTGCTAGGGTTAGCCACTGATCTGGCTAGCGTCAAGAATTTGTCTTAAAAATAGAAAATCCTGAAAATTCCACATATCAAGGGAGTGAATTAATGAAGGATGGAAGGAATGACATTTGTTAAAGTATGCTGAAATAGATGGAACAGTTAAGATCATATTTTTAGAAAATTTAATATTAAATGTAAAACACACACACAGTCAAATGTAAACTATTTAATTCGATTTTTCCATTTACTTAATTATATTTAATCAATTTAATTTGTGCCAATTTTATTGATTACTCAATTTAATCAATTTAATAAAAGTCTATGGCATTAATTTGATTTGAACTATTTTTTATTTTTTTATAAAATATTATAAAATATCATTTTATATATGATTTAACCAAGCAGGCATTTTATTTAAAATTGTTTTAAAAAATGTGAAAATGTTCAAATGTTAATAATAATAAAGCTGGATGGGAAAGCGGTCTTAGAGCTTTTAGCAGCAAAACCCATCCAGGAAGGATGTACAGGGACATCTGCAGGACAGGAGGGGCAGTGGAGGGGAAAATAAAAAAATATATATTTTCCTCGAGAAGAAAGGTTTTAGCAAATCTTGAGTTCTGAATGAGTGCATTTTCAATTCAAGGTCAAAGTATAGCATGATATATTATTTTTGAATATTTTTTTATATTTAAACTATTACTCTAAAATGAACAGTTGCAAATACAGGAGCAGTAAAAAAATGATAATAAATGAAATCAAATGAATTGAAAAACTATTGACACTGTTTAGATCTTTAATATATAATATTAAAGTTTGCTTATTTTTTAGATCATGTAACAAAAGCTTGATGCTGGTCACATAAGCCTGCAGTTAGAATGAAAAAAAATTCAACTGAACTCACATAATTGGAAGCCATGCTCAAGCTGGCAGCAAGTCAAACTAATAAACAACATAAGGTAAACCTCGAAGTGGAAGAAACAAGCAAAGTGTCAGTATACAGGCAGTTTAAACACAGGAAACATGCTCAGAAGTGTGCAGAGAGGTAACTGCTGATGGGAACATGGGAGTGTGTGTCTGGCCCTGCTGATTAAAATCCACTGTGTTTATAATGAGGGACTTTATTTAGTCTATGTCAGAGATAGAGGCCCATTAGGAGGAGAATGGTTGCGACATACAGCTGGATTAATGCACACACACACACACACACACACACACACACACACACACACATTGCTGTTTTGTAGGGATTTTCCACTAAGATAAATACTATACAACTTTACCCCAAAAAGTATATTGTTTAATGTCACAAAAACACAGCAAAAAAATCCCTTCCACGCATAGGCTAACATGATTTTTATAGACTTCTTGTATAATCATTTCCATAATTTGGTAACCAAACTAAACTACCTGTTTGTATCTTTTCAGCTCCACCTACATCTACAGGCTGTCAGGGGTCAATCCTTTGTAATTAGGACTATATGGACCTAAACTTCCTCCCATATAAAACTTTTTTGGCTAAATCTTCAAACTTTGGCTCTGTTCCTGCCTGCCTGTGTGTATGTGTGTGTGATGGATGGGTGTCACCACTCCACGTACCGCAAGGCCCTCTTAAACTTCATTCTTTTTCATTCATGTGTCACGCGAATGACGTGAACGCTACCCCAGGCGTGGCGTGAATGTGATTGTGACTCAGTCATTCCCCATTAATTTCAATCTCCACACAATTACAGGCCAAAATGAATCATCGTCCGTTTGTAAAAAAAATCAATTTTCTGGACTTTTTCCGGGAAACACCTTCTGGGACATGTCTTTCAGTCTGCCTGCTGAGACATTTTCACTGTGTACAGTGTGCAGCAAAGTAGAATTAGCAACGTAACATGTAAAAAATGTAGCATTTGAGGATGAAGGTCATGCAGACCACCAGGATGTTTGTAGTCCAATTTGGCCCTATGTTGAATTTGGTGCAGCTAGCTAGCTAATACCTGCTAGTTGTTGTTGTCTAACAAATTATTCGATAGGGAGTATTGTAAGAAAGGATTCCTATTCAGTTGTATTTCCATTAGAGGCACTAGAGGCAGATATACAGTTTACCAAGCAATGAATCCTACTTCTAACATCGCTGGAATATGTGAAGAAAAAAAATTCACTGTGCACTATGCTCTTTTCTTTGAATATTGCGCGTATTGAGGAAGATTACACAATTACCTGATTGTTATTATTATAATTTTTTTTTTTTTTTTTTTGCGCACAGGGATTAGTAGTTCGCCTGATCATTGTATTGTGGTTGTTGTTGTTGTTGTTGTTGTTGTTATGCTGTCTCCTTACATTATGTGTAAATTGGCCATCAGGAAGAAGATGGTTTTGAGCCTGCTGGTGCAAGTGTTAATGACTCCTGCCATAAGGTAGAAGTGTTAACAGACCATTACTGGGGTGGGTTAAGCCCTTAAACATCCTGACTGCCCTTTTTCAGCATCACTCTCTCTCTCTCTCTCTCTCTCTCTCTCTCTCACTGACTAAGGAGTGAGTGGTGTGGAAGGATGTGATGTTCTTTGTGCATCTGATCGATAGTAGTTTGATTATTCAGCTCTTCACATAATTAAGTTTTCAATAAAAAAAAAAACAACAGAAATTTAGTTGTGATGAACATCCAGCTGATGGAAACACCACAAATTTTAGCTCCAGCTCTAAAAGCAATTTTGTTGTCAGCAGAATTTTCGAAATGGAAGCTCGGGAAGGTCTTGAGATCAAATCGAAGCTCTACCAAACTGTGCCTCTGACCGTCAAATGAAATAATTCGTTCTTGATAAGTGATCGGGCATGTGCCAAATGCTACAAATGTAATATGGCTTCATCAAATGTGGCGACTACCCATGTAACCTTGTGCTCATGAAGTTTTTTAGGAAGATACATGATTTCTTTTGAATAATGTATATTTTATTAGTACATCGACTGAAGTCAAGTAAAGTCAATTTTATTTCGATAGGGCTTTTCACAACAGACATTGTCTCAAAGCAGCTTTACAGAATTTAACAGTTAAGGTGAATGATGTGTATTTATCCCTGATGAGCAGCCATGGCGACTGTGGCAAGGAAAAACTCCCTTCAATGTTATGAGGAAGAAACCTTGAGAGGAACCAGACTCAAAAGTGGAACCCATCCTCATTTGGTTGACATCAAGAGTGTGATTATAGTCTTTAAACAATACAGAACACTGGAGAGTGAGAACTAACATGAGCACTGGAGTGTAAGATTATGAGTAATGTCCTTTCTACAGTCTTATACAGATATTTGTGGTTATAAAACTAGGAGCTACTGAGCAACTCATCACAGATCCAACACCAGCTTCTCCATGCCAGTGCCTTTAAACACTCAAGGAGGTTCAGTGTCCAAACTCCACATTAAGTGTGATCCAATTGGCACTGGTACGTCTCTAGATGGTTCGGGATGTTTGCGGGGTCGGCATCTACTTCTTTAAAGGTCCACAATCTTCATAAGGTGGGACGTGACTGGGGCTGGAGCAATCCTAAAGGGATTAACGACTTACAGAATGAAGGTGTTAAGAGGATGTCAGCATAGAAAAATGACATACAGCTAGTTGTGAAGGGGCCTGATCATATGCCGCTTATAGTGAGCTTGATTGGCATAAAGGTGCACATCAGATACAAGCTGGCATTTGTATCTCGATGCATAGCTTTTCACATCTTTGCCATTGATAAAAAAAAGTATTTATTTATATAGAATTATTAGTAGATGTGCTATACTTTTATTATTTAGAAAGTGACCAATAATTTGGGACTAATATTTTATATGTAGACTGATTTCTCCTCGCTAAACTGTTTCTTAAGCACGTTCTCTCAGCACCACCGCTGCTACGTGAATATCGCAACACTACGGAGTCATAAAGAATATAGATTAACATGGCAGAGGTAGAGTTGCATCTTCCTGGAGACAGAACACTTTTTTTTAGCATTACAAAGGCCTGTTTGTGAAAGGGCCATACTTTAGAAATCAGAAGGCACTTAATTAAATTGATGATTTGCTGTCTGTCTGAACCAAATAAATAAAGTGTACCATATTGAATTGCAGAGCATCATATTTTTTTTCCCAGTGCATCATATTGCATTGAATTGCACTGTGTTGAATCAAATAAAAATTCGGATCGCACTGGTGAATCGTATTGCATCACATCGGTATCTGCTTCATATGTATCTTTACTGTATTGCATCGTTGGCTATGTATCGAGATGCTAATCATATCGGCCTCAGTTATGGAGATGCACATTCCTAGTATCAACATATACAGTGATTTGTATGGTGGATTCCCCACATAAATTGTTGATATTTACAGACGGAGAGTCTTCAGTGTCAGTACCAGTCAGTGGTAAGACCCCTCAGGATGGAATAGCGTGTTAACGACACTTTATAGCTGTTAATCAATAAATTACTAAAACTCAGGTCATTCCACAATATTTAATGTAAATATAGCAAAAAAAAAAAAAAAAGACATTGGTCCTTAATAAATAAAAAAGAATGCTTGTGTTAACAAATTGGTGTTGTATAAGTGGAATAAACCACTGCAGAATAGGTTGTTATAAGGAAAAGATTTAAAAGAAATATTTTCCATCATCATGCCCCATCATCGCTCAAAATTCAATCGAAATCACTTAAAGTGCAGGATGTATTTGCTTCTGCATATACACTATATGGACAAAAGTTTGTGGACACCTGACCATAAGCTTAGTTTGTGCTTTTTAAACATCCCATTCTACAATAATCCTTATTTGTTGTATAATAACATCTCAGAGTCAAAAGTCAAGAAGCTTTTATTGTCATTTCAACCATATATAGCTGACGCAGTACACAGTGAAATGAGAAATGAGATGTTTCTCCAGAACCTTGGTGCTACAGAAAACAACATAAAACAACATAGAGCTACAAGAACACGGCGCTAAGGACTGTTGTCTTAGCGACATGAAGTGCCTCGTGTGCTCACTTGGTGCAAACATTGCAAGACAAGACAGTGTAGAACAGATACACAAAACAGTATGTTATACAGTACAATGTGCAAAAGAGAACTGTATACAGGAGTGAACTTGTAAATAAACACAAAACGTACACACAAAAGGTTGAGCAAAACAGCAATAGCAGCAGTCAAATGGATGTGCAAAAACAGTATGTAAACAGTTATGTAGTTAATATATAAAATAATAATGTAATATGGGTGGTGCTGAAGACATGGATGTGTGAGTATTGAGTGTGTGTTTAATATAACATATTTAATATATTGCAAGTCTATTTGAAATTGCTTTCACGATAAATAAAAGTTGTTGTATCTGTGGAGGGCTGTATTCCAACAGGATTATAGTTTGTCAAAGGGAAAAAATGGTCTGTGTGTGTGGGAGCTTGTGATGTGACTGTCTGGTATCTGAAGTAAAAAAAAAAAAGAGCTGGAAAATAGACTAAGCACAGGATATGTGTGGCTTTTTTGGACGTGGGTGTTTATAAAAAATGTAGTCCAATGTGTCTTATCCAGAAATTCCTGAGAGCCGGATCAGGTTTATTAGGAGTGGGATGAATAGAAAACCATGCAGTGGGTCTTGGGTTGGAGTTTCACCACTAGGCTGCAGCATTTCCTATATGTGCAAAAGAAAACAGTTCAAAAAAATAAACACGAGGCATCCAGCCAGATTCTCTGGACTTTGTCTGGTTTCACATCAGACTGTAAACGCTCAAAGCAGACTTGTTTGTCATGTTCTGGTTTTGGACGGATATGGTTGTGATGATTTTGGAAAAAAAAAAGCACAGTGCACGATTGCGGCTATCAAAAGATGACTTCACGTTTTCAATCTCTTAGTGAGGCCCAGTTGTCCCATCCAGAGATAAGAATTTTTGGACAGTTTTGATCCTGTGGAGATATTTGGCTTGTCCCTCTTTAATTAAAACGATTCTTTCGATAGATTCAATGATTAACGAACGAAATGAATAACTCTTTTGGTGGTGGGTGCTTATTAGGATAGGGAGACAAATGTGTATGTGGGAGAGGAAACAACAGTTCTGGCTATTGTACATAAAAAATGACGAACACTACACATGATTATTATTCATGTTAAGGTAAATTGTTGTTGTTGTTTTTTTACTTCACTGCTAAGTTTTTAAGCTTTTCCAAAAGGAGCGACCTCAATGGACTTACAGACATCTCAAACGACAGCCATTTATTTTTGTGTGCAAAAGCTCATTCCACATCTGCAAAACATTATGCAAAATTCCACAACGCATTAGTATAAACGAGGAATGTACCACTCCTGAAATATTCACCCAAGTCAAACAGAACCACGACTACTGCAGAATATGTACTGTAGTGATAAGTTTGATTTTCAAAAATATAGTGGGGTGAAGTTGCCAAAAACAGAACTACAACACTATAAAGGGGTCTTTTAAAAGGCTGTATACCTTGTGTACTGTCTACTGTTTTTACTACATAGTCACGGTTTCTCCAGCATAATCACTGAAATATTGTCTTGTTTGGCCAGAGAAGCTTATCAGTCCCTTTTTAAATGATTATTTTGTGATTAATATTTGTGATATGTGATTTATAAGGTAAAATATTCATTTTTAAGTTTAGTGATTATTTAAATATCTGCTTTTTGCTTTTAGGTTGTATGGCTTTAAAAAAACTTTTTATACGTGTGTATTTCTACTCAAACTGCATCTAGTGTATTATACTCTTTACTGTTCTACTCGACTGTAATTTGTATTCTTTTGTTCTTTACTGTATAATCAAAGTATACAGTAGGTTTACTGGTCGGCGCTATATTGGGTTTTGTGTCTTGTCTTGTGTTGTCTGTCTGCACTGTCTGTCTGTACGGTTTTCCGTCTGCACTGTTTGCACCAGGTTGCACTCGGTTGCACTTGATTGCACTTTATGTTGTGTGTTGTAGCTCTATGTTGTTGTTTAGTGTAGCACCAGGGTTCCGGAGGAACGTTGTCTCGTTTTTACTGTGTACTGTGTACCACTGTGTATAGTAGAAATGACAATAAAAGCCTCTTGACTTGACTTTATGCTACTGAGACTGTAAAGCATTTTGGCTGCATTTTAAATGTATAAAATGGGCTATATAAATAAATGTATTATAATAATAATAATTATTATTATTATTTGTAGTAGTAGTAGTGGGCTGTGCATTTCACACCTAGGCCTTGAGTGTTGTCCAACATGAGTCATTCCACCTCTTAATACCATCATTATGATGCCTCAGTTATAGAAACCATCAATAATATACAGAAACGCTCTATAACAGAGCGATGCATCACAGACAGGAATCTCATCTATTAATTAATGCCATTACTAAAGCAAGAAATCCAATGAACACAATTCAAAATGTCGCCTTTCACTGCAGCTATTAGTGCGCTCTCTGACCATCCAATCACAGGACGTGAAAATACAGACATTATTGTAGACCTGCTGGATGGCCCCAGAGTCAGCAATCATGGATTGTAAGCTACAGGACCCCGCAGTGTGCTGAAATCTGATTGGGTAGATCCCAACTTACACTTGCATCCGAGAGAAACGCTGTAAAACAAAGAGAAAAGACTATTAGAAAATAATGTAATACATATTTACAGACAAATTATATTAAAACATGATAGAGTTTGAGCCAGCAAGAAGCAGACTACTAGACATATGATTGTTTACTTGTATGTTTATCTTGTTACTCTATTGTATTGTATTGTATTGTATTGTATCCTAATCTTTTTTACTTTACTGTCTGCTAATGTGCTCTGATACACCTTGATTTTTTTTATTAAATGGAATATAATAAATAACAAATAACTAGTTGGTATTTATCGAGTAAACATAAACAGCGACAAGCTTCGGCCCTGATACACTTAATTCCATCTGAATATACTTTTATATGATACATAAGGATCTTGATTGATTGATTGATTGATTGAAGAAATCACATAAAGCATCTCTCTCTCTCTCTCTCTCTCTCTCTCTCTCTCTCTCTCTCTCTCACACACTCTCTTTTTTTTGTTTTTTTCATGAGCCAACATGGCTGACACGAGAACACCAGCTTCCACTCACGGACAGCCCCACCAACCGGAGCGCTCGAAACCGGTGTGCGCATGCGCAGTACCCGGCGTACCGCGTCGCTTTTTTTTTCCTCTCTTGTTTTTTTTTTTGTTTTTTTTCTTTCTTTTTTAGGAAGGTTTGAGGCCGGGTGACGTCATAGCTATGGAGAGGAGCAAGTCCGTTCTGTCCCTACTCTGACGCGTGCACGCGCGCTGCAAATGTGTGCGTCTGAGTGCGCGCGCACGCTCCGATTTCGAGCCCCAGCATCAGAGGCGGCGCGGCTTCCATGACTTAAAAGGTGCCTTTGCGCGCGCGCGCGCGCGCTTTATTTATTTTTGTTTTATTTTTCTTATTGCACGGTAAACAAAAAAAAATCTTGAATACAGGTATTGCAGTTTCTGAAAGAGAGAGAGACACACACACTCACATGCACACACTCACATGCACGCGCACGCACACACACACACACACACACACACACACACACACACACTGGCCGGTTGTGATTTGTTAGAAGGCAGTGCTGGTGAGAGGAGACACACACGGAGTCTGGAGTCTGTATGGCCGCGCTGTTTCTCAACGCGTCGCCTTACTAAGGCTTGGAGAAAAAAATAATAATAAAACAATCCTTTCTTTTTTTTACCCCTTTTTTTTTTATCCCTCCTTTTTTCCATTGCAGCGCCTTCTTGGTGTTATTTTCCATCCAGCCCTGCTTCCAGTTTGCTCAGCATTAGGGGAGAGCGTGGTGGTGGTGGTGGTCGCTGCTCTAGGGGGAACAACGGAGGAGCACTTCTGAGCGCGCGCCACTCGGCGGATTTGATGATCCATTCGCCCCGTTAGCGCTGCCACTCCGACCAGGCGAGCATGCTTCCTCCCTCCGTGTTCGCCCTTGGATTCCTTCTCACGCTGCAGGTTCTTTCGAGCGGAGCTGCTGAAGGTAAGCCCGAGGTGTTTGTTTCTCGCTTTTGTTTGATAACATTTCTCCAAACCGTGCATCCCCCCCCCCAAGCGCTGATTGAAATGCATGCACAGAAATGCACCCTCGTGAATACCTGGACCCTGAAATGTCTGGACATCTAATTAAAACTAAAGCGCCATAAAAAAGGACACCCCCCTTTTCCCTTGGATTTCTCTACACTGGTCCATGGAGCCATTTCCATTCCGACATTGCTGCCCGCTTGTTTACAACGAAGCCAGAGATCCATAAGATTGTAGATGATCCTACAGACACCAAGCCCTGATCAGACATCCATACTCTGATTCGAATTAGATACGTTATATTGCTATGATGATGATGATGATGACGGTGATGATCACCACTGTTACTGGGCCACGTTCAGATCCTGTCTCTGTTGCTTGTCATTGATCCGGTTCTAGGCCGACTCGGTCTATTTCACTCCTAAAACGCGACGAATATTCGATTAATCGCCGATTCTTAGTCGATTCGAACATAAGCAAGGACTGTTTTTTTTTCTATTAAAATGCATTTTCTTATTTGAAGGGGGTTGAATTGAAAATGGACATGTCTGCTCCTATCTCTCTATCTCCAAGGATGATATTTGGCCTGGGATAAATTATTAATTTTTTGATGTCACGTGATTCTCTCCCTCTCCTTTCTTCCAAGCTGTTGAGTGTAGTGTCCTGAAAAATAATAATAATAATTAAACAGGGAAATCCTGTATGATGAAGAGAAAAGATGAAATATTGACAGCTAATGTATTTCAGGGTACTGTTCTGTTCTGCTTCCTTTTCTTCAGATTTAATTTTATAAAAAAAAAAAAATGATACCACAGGAAAAAATCTTGAAAAGCCTTGACGTGGATTTCACCTGACCTCGTTATTGGGGTATAATATTTCCCCTGAATGGACGTTTTCTAAAGTTGACCTGGTCTGGTTTTATATTATGTAGGTTAACGCTTTCGCACATAACTGGCTTACATTTCTGTCTTTAGTGTGAATTAGGAAGGTGGTAATTTGGTGGTTAGGACTCTGGATTAAAAGGTCACAATCTTAAATCCAGGCAGCACCAACCTGCAAGTGCTGGACCCCTAAACAAGGCCTTTAACCCTTGTAAGTTGCTCTGGATAATTATACTTTCTTTCGGCTTCTCCCGTTAGGGGTCGCCACAGCGGATCATCCGCGTGTTTGATTTGGCACATGTTTTTACGCTGGATGCCCTTCCTAACGCAACCCTCCCCATTTATCCGGGCTTGGGACCGGCACTAAGAGTGGCTGGAGTCGGTTCCCTGACCGGGGATCGAACCCGGGCCGCAGCGGTGAGAGCGCTGCATCCTAACCACTAGACCACCAGTCTTTCTGCCAAATGCCTATAATGTAAATATAAAGATGAACCTTTGCCTCATCTTCACTTATAGTGCAGCAGCACTTTATTCTTTTACCCCAAGTTTATTGTCCAGTGTTGTTTTTTTTTGTTTTTTTTGTTTTTTTTTTTTGCTCTCTTTCTTTTTCATCCCACAGAGAAATCATAGTAGCTATAAGTAGTAAAGGAACTCAAGCTTAAATCTTAAATAATGCACTGTTCAGTTGTTGGATTAGCAAATGCACCAATTTTCTTTTTTGTACGTACATAATCAGAGTTTCCACTTCCATTTACGTCATTTGGATAGACGCCCTTACCCAGAGCGACTTGCAACTTAATTATTCATCTGATCAGATGACTGTTAAGGGCTTCGTTCAAGGGCTCAGAGATGGCAGCTTGGTGGTCCTTGGATTTGAACCTCACCCCCTTTTGATCAGAAGTCCAAAATCCTAATCACTACGCTACCAATTCCCAATGATATCCTACATTTAGCCATTTTTTCCTTCCATTTTTGGTTTGTAATCAGGAACGTATTGCAGGTGGAAATACATGCTGTGGTGGGGAATTATAGAAACATAGGACCACATGGACCATGAGATTGACATTATGTCTATGTTGTTTGAGTGCTTGACAATCATTTAACACTTTTTGCCAAATAAAGTGATCCTATGGTTAGTGTGTGTTAGACTGTACACATTTTCCTCACATGAAGAAAAAAAAATGGCTTCTTTCCATTGTGGGTCCAGTGATTGGTATTTTTGGACTGCTATCCATCCTGTTATTGTTCTTCCTTCTTTTTAATTCACATGTGATGTCTATTATGATATAAGCAGCACACAATCGTTAAACTCGCACAGGAATACTGAAAATGCGACCCCAATCAGCAAATGGGCGTCAGAATCACTAAACGCATCAAACATTTCGACATGAACGAAACTTTACGGGCCTTCGCTTTAATAATTAACCAGTCGTTGATGCATAAATATTTTGCTTTACTTTTAGTTTTTAGTTTGGCTTTATTTCTATTCATTTTTTTTTTAACACTGAAAACGTGAAAGACGTTCTCACTCTAACGTTTCTGCTCAAACCCAAATTCTTTCTGCGACAAGTGTATAAACGATGCATTATTTATTTATTTATTTTTTTTTCTTCTAAGGCTTTTGTAACGCTGGCCGTCAAACGGCGTGCACAAGTTTAAAAGCTGCAGATCAGCATTAAATTCTGAAGCTTTTTTTTTTTTTTGGTGAAATCTGGTTGGAAATTCAGCCATACGCTGTAGTCAGCATTTTCTTTGTTTAACAGTAAGTCTGTTTAATAACTTTGTTTTTTGTTGCTTATTCCGATCCTTGTAATTACGTGCCCCTGTAATGATAGAGTCGGTTTTTCAGTGAACACAGGGAACGGAAGGTGCATTAAAGGAAACAATAAGGCACGCGATTTCTCGAATTTCTCGTGCTCGCTTCTGTGCACTTGCGCGTGTTACGTAGTAAAAATGAATAATAATTAAGTGTTAATGCCTTTAAAAAAAACCCTAATCGGTTAGAAGGACTGTTTGAATTAAACCCGGGAAGGAAATGCGCCAAAGGGGTCAAAGGCCATTTTGAATAGAATAGACGTAAACACCGTTATCACCGTGAACTGATTTGAATTGCTGCGTCAACACGTTTATCAAGGTGCCACCTGAAGTGAGTTTGCGTTACATGGCGCCGTATTGAGAAAAACAGGGAAAAGTCTCTAGGTATCCAGAGCTTAACCAACAATGGTCATTGCCCAACAGAATTTGTATTGGGGGTGGTGGTGAATGAGAACACTCTAGATGTGGAAACTTGAGAATCAGTGATTTGCCAGTATAAGGATCTGGCAATACCACAGTTTCGAAAATTTTAGGAAAGCCATAGAAAGTAAAGCCATGATGATGATCTGCAGATGTTAGCTTTTGAGGAACTCTTTTCCCGGCTTTGGAATGTACAACCAGATCTGGCAAAATAGGATCAATATTTCCTTTACAGAAAACAGTCATTTGTAATTCTGTTTGAAAAAGTTGTCGGAGTCGCAATTTAGCATTTTCTTTGCTTAGTATACATCTAATAACGGTTCCTCGAGCTCCTTGATCTGATTTTGGTTTGGTTTCCTGCAAAGCATTTTGTAGTAATACGATGCTGACCACTGGGTTGCCAAACGTTGTACTCGTTGTGTTTTTTTTTTTTTTTTTTGTCTGTGAAAACCTTTCCGAGAACAGTCTTGCAAAAACCTGCGTTGCGCCATTTTCAGGAATACTGTTCCAGTCGAGTTTTTCATCCTGGTCACACCAGGAGTTAGAAGGCTGACTCTCGTCATGCTGACAAGTTGAACAGCAGGTCATACCACAGTCCTGCCTCAAACCACAAATGGACAAAGTCCTCTTTAACCTCCACATGACAACGATTCATAATGAAACTGTCTGAGTCAGGATAGCGCAACGAATGATTAGGAAGTATAATGTCTGGAGCATGAGCCCTGTACATTTTTACAATTTTTTTTTTTTACATGCAGTGAAGTAGGCCAGAAAGGTTTCTGTGAATCTAATAGTCTCGGATAAGTCTGCGAACCTTTATTTTTTATTTATTTCTTTTAAATAAAAAAAATTTCCATGTGCAGTTTGTGCTTTTGCCTAATCCTATTAACGAAAATGAAAAAGCACTCGGTTTTAATTTCCTGTAAAGATTTCTCTAAGCTTTATTAAGCAGTGTTCTGTGTGCGCATCATTTTTCTTTTGTCTATCAGGGATTCTATTCTTTTTTTTGTGTAGATATTACGGAACAAGCAGATTTTATGTTAGGGCTATCTATTGTTTATTCGGAGTCTGTCTGACGAGCAACCAGAAAAAGCATTTTTATTTACCTGTGTAGCTGCACTTACAGGTAAAATGCTTCATAGTGCTGTGCCACAAAACCATGTTCTCTTACTGTGGCTTACATTTTAACACCTTAAATACTGAGGCAGTTGAACAACTTTTACTTCGGTATTTTTCGGAATCTGGTTTAGGTTTGTGGAAAGGCTTCTGAAATGTCTGAAGCAAAGCAGTTATATAACCCTGACTTACTACAGTGTTAAATACATTATATCTTTTCTATACACTGTGAGGCTCTCAGATGAAGTCTTTGCTAATTACTTGCTAACTAATTGTTGATACACGATCAGAGAATGGCTTATTTGTCTTAATGAGTTTAACTCGCTGACTAGTTTGCAGTATGTTATTACGTTAGCGTCCAATTTTAATTCGGAATACCACGGGAAGTGGACGGTCATGAGGTCAAATCCCATCTCTCCCAAACTGAGACGGTTGGGCCTTTTCATCTTTTTCATTTGGATAAGGTCATATGCTCAATTTTGTATATGCAATTCTGTCAGGTTTTCTGGCAACCAGAATATCAAACTGGCAAGTTTTTACGAACCTGGTTTGTGTACTCTAATTTAACCATGTGTCAACCTTGTTTTTATACTAGATAACTAACGGTTTGTGGACATTTAACCATGGATGCACACAGTTGTCTAGAATGTCTTTAGATGCCATAGTTTTACAAGTTTCCTTCACTGGAACTAAGAGGTTTCAGCATGGTCTAGGAAGGCATAGTTTGCCAAGGTTGCTGTAGATGAACCTGAATGGACTGCACACGGCCTTGACCTCAACCTTTGTGTTGCATGAACTGGAACAGGTGTTCGCAATCTTACTGATTGTCTAATGGCCGATTGACAACTTTAGTGGAAAACCTTCCCAGAAGAATGGAGGTTATTAAATCTGGAATAGGATGCACTAAGAAAATATGTCCGTGACGGTCAGGTTTCATCTCCATAACTAAGGCCGATGCATAGCCAGCGATACGATAATCATATGAAGCAGCTACCGATGCCATGCGATACGATTCCCCCCCATTACGACGCGGTGCGATCCAATTCTGATTCAGTGCAATAGAAAAAATATGATTCTATGTAATTCAATATGGTACAGATACTGTAGCTTGTTTTTATTTCTTTGGTTCAGACAGACAGCAAATCATAACTTGATTCAAGTGCCATTTGAAAAGATCAAATAAAACCAGACGTCGTTTTCCCGTTCTGTCTCCAGGAAGATGCAGCTCTACCTCTGCCACGTAATCTGTATTCTGTGTGACTCTCGGGACACGCCTGGGTCTCCGTAGTGTTGTGATGCGTCATATTCACGTAGCGAACAGTGGTGCTGAGAGAATGCGCTCGAGAAACTGTTTAGCGAGAAGAAATCAGTCTACATATAAAATGTCGGTCACGCATTTCCGAAATAATAAAAGAATAGCGCATCTACTAAGAATTATATATAAATAAAACAGTTTGAAGTGAATCGGTAAATCTTACCATCCCTAATCGGAACACTTTCACACAGAATAAAGGTTGCATGATAAAATTAGTACCTTGTACCTTTCTGAAAGCTACCATTCACACTGTTGGAGGAATAATTCGAGAGCTAGGGTCAAGGAAATAGCAAATAGCAGTCGTCAGATTCGTGAGATACCTGTAAATGTGAACCATTAAGGTTAAAATCCTGGCTTGAACGGAGAATCCGGACTCCTGTTTATTCATCCCTGTGCCACACATAAGGTATCATTACGCCATTTCGAAGTGGCCACACCTTCGAGATTTATGCATTTGCTGTATTTTTTCCCAGAAGACTTGTGGGGGGGATTAGAGTAAAGAAGTGCAGGTCTTTCAGCCAAGCTTGTTGTTGGTGAGCGTGAGTGCCATCAATGAAAGGCTGTTTGTTGACATTGGTAGGCAGGACGTGCTGTAATTGGTGTTTGCTGCTGGGGGGGGTTTAGCATTTTACTCTGTTTCCGAGCCGAGGGCGAAAGGGGGACCAGATTGCTCCATGGTGTTAAACAGAGGAAGGTGGGTGGTGTTGATGTGGCAGTAGCAGGAAACATGTAGGTCGGGGACACGCCTCTTAGCCTCCGTAAGTTAGTGGCTACGTCTATGGAGTGCTGTGAATGTGGCTCGTTTCTCCACGTTGTCCAAAATGAATGATTTTCATGCCGTGCCGCTAATCGGCATGGCTTTTACTATCAATCGGTTTCACGTGACGTGCGAGCTTTGCCGCTCAAACGTCACGACCGTTTACGCGTTTGCTTTGTATCCCACGCAGAGCTGCGAAGACTTCATTTCCTTCTGTATTACTGCATGTATTCTCAATCTCCTTTTATCTCTCTTCCCCTCACTCCCTTCCCCAGCCTCACCCTCTGTCTTCCCTTGTGAACTCTTCACCTGAGACCTGAGGCTTAATCTGATTGTGGTAACATGAAGTTGTTCCTGTTTGCTCTCAACTCTTCCCCTAGACAGCTCTAATACACTTCCAAAGTTTCCCGAACTTCATTCCACAAGCCCTACACTTGATAACGAACGTCTCGACTACACAGGAGCTTTACTCAGCAAATGAACACCAAGCATAAAGCAGAGATATAATATGTGACTTTGGCATGCAAGAGTGTGATGTGGGAGTGGAAGCTCAGTGGTTAAGGCACTGGGTTACTGATCGGAAGGTCGGGGGTTCAAGCCCCGGTATCGCCAAGCTGCCACTCTTGGGGCCCTTGAGCAAGGCCCTCAAGCCTCTGTGCTCCAGGGGCGCCGTATCATGGCTGACCCTGCGCTCTGATATGTGAAGTGTTGGAAATATTGGTTCATTCTGTCAAGCTTTCTGTGGGAGTGGTCAAAGTTAGTCAGGCTTTTTAAGGAATTGTCCGGGTTAGTCAGGCTTTTTGTGGGTGTGGTCAGTCTTTATTATGGCCGTGGTCCTTCTTTTAGCGAAAATGATCAGGGTTTGGGTGGTGTTTTTTGTGGGCGTGGTTAGGTTTATGGGTGTGGTCAGGCTTTTTTCTTTTGGAAGTGGCCAGCGTTGGTCAGTGTTTTTGTGCGGGTGGTCAATGTTTGGGAGGGATCAAAGTTAATCAGGATTTTGTGGGAGTGGTCAGGGTTTGGAGGAGTGGTCAAAGATGGTCTGGCTTTTTGGGAGTTGTCAGGGTTTGTCAGACTTTTTGTGTCACACCGCATTTGAAACTAAATTCTAGTAAACATGAGTGAAAAAGCAACCGACAGCAAACAGAACCAGTCCCTGTGATGGCATGCAGCCAAAAATTGCACAAGTTAAACTTGTAGTAGAATCAAGACTCGCTTTGACTCTGAAATGTCTTCTCTGACACGGCGTAGTAAAACAGATGATAAAACCCCTCTGAGGTGATCGGCATACCCCTCAATACTGCAATTAGCGGGTCTTTAGAGTGACATGGAACTGTTCAGTAATGCTTAGATGCCACGCATGGCTGCTTTGTATCCCTCATTAAGCTGTCGTTTCAGGCAAAGAGATGACCAGCGTTGGAGAGAAAGCAGGTGTGCTCTGGCCATAATAATGTTTTTTTTCGGTTTCCCAAGATGCATGTCTGGGCTGCTCCACCAGCTGGAGAACATTTTAAAAAAATCTCCTTTTGCTGGCTTTGGCCTGCTTTGTCATTAGTCCAACATTAACCCTCCTCTGGTTTTGATGATGCTGTAAACACCAGCAATGGGGGAGCGTTTTTTTTTTTTTCCATTGCTTACTATTTAATTGCTATTGTTGGCTATAATGTGATCATAATGAAGGTAGTAACCATATACTAATGCAATATTTGGAATGAACAGATAGAGTAATGGAAACAAATACAGTTATGAGTAGAAGGTGCATTGTTTGTAGAGAGCTTAGCGAAAAGGTTTAAATGGCACCTGGTTGAGTTTAGAGGAGTTTACCAGGGCTGGGATCCTGCACTGTTGCACACTACGTGAGCAGGAGATTTTACTTTCATGTTAGTTGTAAACAAGTGGTCAGATAGGAATCTTTCGCTAGAAACAAATAACACGTACTTTAACATGATCGCACAATCGTACCTTCATTTATCCATAGTAATCGCCTGCGCAGGGTCCCTGGTTGAAATTTGCCTGGTAGTTTATTTATGTTGTGGATAATAATACACTTGCTCGAAAATTACATGTACGAATACAAATATTTTTTTGCACAATTGAGGAAAAAAGAAAATGGTGTGATGTAGCTGAGGTTGAGGAACTGTTCAGAAACAATGAAAATATTTGTACCCGGCCCCCAATGTTTTCTAGTGTTTCCAAGGACAGGAGTCATAGGGTTCGTCTGGTTTAGGCTACACCCAAGTACAGTCAGCCATTAAAAGCACTAAACAGCATCGGCATTGTGTTGCATCTGTTGTGTGTGTCTTTCCCAAAAATGACTTAATCAGGCTTCTCTTTATAATAATGTGTTGTATAAACATTCGCGACAAGTGCAAATAAGCTTTCCCATTGGGCGTGTCCCAACCCAGCACTAATGTCTGATCTTTTTCGATCTCGATTCCTATTTTGTGAAAGGACACCCAAAGGCCACGTACACGTGCGACATTTGTAAGTGCCCCTTTAAAAGTGCACGCAGGATGCTTTGATCCCCTGCTAATGAGCCACTGTAACTTAACCGACTCCTGCAAAATGCATGTCTCATTAAGGCTTTAAAACACCTGAAGCCTTTGAAGATGGTTTGCTCTGCGATACACCGTGGCAAGATCCACTCGGGTCTGTTTGTTTCTGGGTTTAGTGGGCCATGGGGATTCTGGAGGTTGGTAGCACAGAGTTGCAGCAATTCCACACAAGTAGTATTTTTAAATCCTGGAGCACACACACCTGTTCTCTACTTTGAAATATTTTATGACCTCTGTATGATGGTGGAATGAAGAATGTTAGAAAAAAAAACCCAAAAGCATTAATAATTATGGAATGTAGAGTTGTCAATAATAACTTCTGCGCTTGCATTAGACAACATAACTTTCATAACATAACTTTCCCATACCAGCAGGTGGCAGTAATCTGTATCCCGCATCCAAACAGGGAAACTGGAAGAGCTAGAACTGTAAATGTATAAAGCAAGCAGTGTTTACACCTGCCTCGATCACCATTAACGGATTCATGTAGTTTTTTTTCAATCCTGTCTGCTAAGTTGCAAAGACAAGCCATTTTCTTCTCCTGTGCTAATTCGCTAAGCTAAATAGCTAATCGGGGTTCTCTTTCTCGCCGACGAGCTCTGCCGTTGCTCAACATGTCTTGCTTGTATAGTGGTACGGATTTATTGTCCTCTGAAAATAAAAACATACAGCCATTTTTGGCTAAATAACTGGCAGCAAATGTGAGTACACGTGTAAAAACAACTGTACGTCATGTAACCATGCAAAGCCACATGTCCTATTTATCACGTTCATGTTTTTGTCTGCTTGACAGGACCATCCAAATTTGTGGCTCTTGTATTAGCAGTTATAATTTGGTGATTTGATTACAATTCTCTTGTACTGACCACAAGATATTCAACATGGCACTTCATGGCAAAGACTCTGTCTGAGGATTTGAGAATTAGAATTGTTGCTCTCCACAAAGCTGGCAGAGGCTATAAGAAGATCTGTAGCACCCTGAAATGGAATAGGATCCTCGCAACAACCTGTGCAGCTCTGGTGAATTCCATGCCCAGGGTTATTAAGCAGTGCTGGATAACAATGGTGCTCACACAAAATACTGACACTTTGGACACAGTTTTGACATGTTCACTTAGGGTGTACATTGACTACATTAAAATATATCTAAGTTTCTTTCTATAGTATTGTCCCTTTAGAAGATATAATAAAAATGATTGCTGAAATGTGAGGGATGTACTTACCTTTTGTGAAATGCTGTACTTGTATACTGTAAAGCTTATACAGTCTGGTACTGTAAATTGCTGTTTTGCTAAATTAGGTACTTTAATTTGTTAAATTATTAACAAATTACTTTATACCACCCCAATCTGATGACTATTCTTTAAGAATCGTGGGTAGGTTAGGGTTAGGGTACCCTAGTATCCTAGTACAGGGACTACCTGTACTTGATATTAATTATTCAGGCATTTTATAGAATGCTTTATTCCAATAAAATGCTTTTATTTTATAGCATCCTTTCATCCAAAATGCTTCTGTATGGCTGTCTGTGAAGTATGTTTTAGGTTTTTCTTCGTATCGGAATCCCTCATTGTCAGTGACTGTAGTGGCTAATGATCGAGAACAATTTTATGTTCGAGATTTTATCAGGTTACTTGTATTTTTTCTTCTCTTGAAGTTTCACAGAGCAGATTGCTGAATTTAAAATGCTTCCAGATTGCTGCCATTGTGTGTCCGCTTACGTCACATTGTATAAGAGGTACAATCCATAGTACCAAAGCGTTTCGACAAATACACAATACCGGACGGTTGAAACTAAATACACAAACATCCCACAAGCAAGTTGATTAGTGTAGACAGTCCATTTCTACGTGTTTCATTTCTTTTAGTGTTCCGTTTATTCGATTTAAGGATTTCAGCCGCATTCTTTCCAGCCAGTTTCTTCCAGCACCTCCAGAGTTTTTTTAATTTTTTATATGAGACTCTACTTGATTCCTTGTCCAGCATCTTGGCACTGCAGCAGCCCGGGATTTAAGGATAGGAACGTTTCTCTATTTGTAAATAAAATCTTCACAGAATCTTCTAAAATCTTCACAGAATTAAGTTATAGTCTGAGTGAGCAAGGTCTAAAACGAGTAAAAGGGATAGGTCGGAAAGGAGTTGAACTTTCTGCTTGGTCTTCAGCAGTTTTTTTTTTTTTTT